>BSBM01000608.1:4200000-4647500 GCA_027924585.1 Larix kaempferi
TCATATAAGTCATTTTTTTTAGAACTAGGAAAAATGAATTGTCAGTCTTGCTTCCAAATTTGTAGCATCTACATTTTCAACCATCTTTATGGCTGATGAGAAGAATAATAGCTTCCATGGGAAATGACAAAGAGGTGAGGGTTCACCCATCAAACTAAAAAAAACACTAGATGCAACAAGATAAAAATACCCCAATGTAGATTGAAAGGTTCTACCCCAATGTATATTGAATTAGCAATGAAACCCTCTTGGAAGATCGAATTAGCAATGAAACCACAGTGATTTGCTACCTAACTTTTAAATTTGTCAAATCAAAACAATTTAGGGATTGGTACTCACGGACTTGGGAGGCATTTCCGGCTCCTCTTATAGTTTCTTTGCTTGGACTCCCTGCCCCCTTCTGCAATCGCAAGCCGCCTCTCCCACTATCCACTGGTCCAAACCGCCTCTCCCAATGCTTGCTCGTTGGGTCACTCCCACTGCTTGCTTGTTGGGTTACTCCCACTGCTTGCTCGTTGGGTCACTCCCTCTCCCCTACCAAAATCACAAACCGCCTTTCCCACTATCGAACACTAGTCCAATCCGCCTCCAAAAACTCCAACTATCCATTGGTCCAAACCACCTCCCCCACAACTTGTTTGTCGGGTCAATCCCACTGCTTGCTCATAGGGTCACTCCCTCTCCCCCACCGCAATCAGAAAATGCCTTAGGTCTCAGGTTGAGAGCAGGTCACTCCAAATCGATAACAGGTCCAAATCGCAGAGGGTTTATGGGTGTGGTTTATGAAATGGCGCATATGGGATTTTTCTATTTTTTCTATATATATTTTATATAATGTTTGTTTTTTGTTTTTTTTTAATTTGTTTTTAATTATATATAACAATTAAATTTTAATTGTTATATATAATTATATATATATATATATATATATTTAATTAAAAACAAATTAAAAAAACCATTGTTATATATTCATGTTTTAATTTTATTTATTATATATTCATTTTTTTAATTTTAATTGGTTTTTTTTGTTATATATAATGTTCTTTTTTAATTGTTATTTATAATGTTATATATATAATTTTTTTTAATTATTATCTAATTGTTATATATATAATGTTTTTTTTTAATGTTTGTTACATAATCATTGCCATCATCATGATCTTGGTATATGTTGACCATTCTTAACTACCTCCTATAGCCAATTGGCTACTAGGGAAGATAAGGAAAATATGCACCTTTCCTCCTCATACTTTCAAGAAGGGGCTTAAAAAATATGGTTCATGCCAGGCTCTGAAAAGTGGAAGGGTCATTGCAAAGGATAAAAGGAATCACCAAAAACTCATGTTGAGCTTAATTTATGTGGAAATATATTTTAGGAATATTTTCTTCATTCATGTGAATTTGGCGATAACTAGAGCGAAGGTCACGATCAATGAAGAATTTATCTCCATGTATCATATAAGAGATAATTAATGACTGGAATGAGAAATTTATCTTTCACTATCAAGGAGTTAAGAGATGAAAAATTGGGACACATGTGCCAAGTGACTTGTTTTTTAAGGACCATGACAACCAAAGAAGAGTATGTGTTGGTACTAGGATGAATGATACCAATATCTAAGAACAACGATACAATATTTTTAATTTCATATATTATTTTGTTCAAAAGTATGACACTATGATCACACATTGGATGGGAGGATACGATGAAGCAATGAGATGCTATGATCATGCTCTCTTATTTGTAATTCCAATAAATCCATGGTGATATGACATAATCTTATTATCCATTCACACCGAGAACAATATCACGCCCACCCGTTTCAATGGAAAACATGTTAGTTTTCCGGGAGTAATCACCCATTTGAAGAATCACATTTTCACAACTTCCACCATATTTCATAGATCTCCCATCAATAATCATTATCTAAAATTTCTTAGTAACAATGATTTCAATTGGTTTCTTGGGAAACTCGATGATGAATGAAATATGGGTGGTTCTGCCATTAATCAAGATAATGAATTTTATCTTCTTGATATAGCCAACCATGTTTAACATTAATGAGGAGAATAAATACTAGTCAAATAATTAAGGGAGATATAGGGTTCTTCACAAGGTTAGGAAGAAAAACATCCTCAATGATGGGAGGGGATTCCTTTTGAGTTCTTCCATCAAGTTCATCATCATAAGTGTCCTCAAATATGTCCACAAATAATTGATGTTCCTTACATCTATGCTCAAGAGAATATTTTTCATTACAATTGTAGCATAGAACCTTAAGTTGATGTTCCTCCATTTTGTCCTATGCCAACTTATGGACCTTGAAAGGTGGAAGACGTTGTTTAAGAGACACCATAGTTGGGGAAAGGAAATGAAATAAAGTTGGGGATTTTGGACTGAGCATAGGATATAACACAGGCATGAAAATAAATATTATTGTCCTCCAACCAAGTAGTAGGGTGGTTCACCTCTAAGTGGGATTTAATTTCCTCTTTAAGACCACTAATAAGGAATTGCTTAAAAAATAATCAATTAATTTTTATGAAAAAACAAATGAACTTTGATGACTCCTATAATGAATTTCATTAGGTAATAAAATATTACATTAAGGGAAAGTTAGTGCTTCATTTGATCAATCGAACCAACCAATCGGATCTGACCCACCAAAATTATTTAGAATTACTTTAGAAAAATGAGGCGTCATACTATTGGAAGGGTCGGAAAATGAGAAGTGATTCTTGGTTTCCATTTTGCTAACTAATTGGGTGAGAGAATCAACCATTTTTTGTATGTACTCTATAGTTTACATGTTATGAGTGTTTATCATGGGACCATTAG
Source organism: Larix kaempferi (assembly GCA_027924585.1). Classification (NCBI taxonomy): domain Eukaryota; kingdom Viridiplantae; phylum Streptophyta; class Pinopsida; order Pinales; family Pinaceae; genus Larix; species Larix kaempferi. The sequence continues at coordinate 4,202,840 of BSBM01000608.1, forward strand.
GTCCATCAAAGAGGTTAGTGATGATTTATCCCAACACAATCAACGACCTAAGAGGATTTCTTTGTGAGGGTCCATTAGCAATGGTACTAGCGAGTCCACAAAAAAATAAGTTATTTCCGAGTGAAACCATGATGATCAAATTACTCCTTGTTGAGTATCATTACATGTTTTTTAATGCTCCATTAATGGTTGGTGTCAGTCATTTTTTAGTCTAGAAACCCTCCCACACCGTCAATGCATGCATCTAGTCTAACCATGCCAAATTTTAGTCCAAGCCAACACATATTTAAAAAATTTCAACGTTGGCCCCATGTATCACATTATTTAATTTATAGGTATGGTTTCTGATGCTGCAATGGTGAGTGTCATTCATTCGAGTCTTGAAACCCTCCCACACCGTCAATGCATGCGTCTAATATCAGACTTCTGACTTCAAAAGAATCCGATGACATCGCTAAACCACCGACGACAAACATCATTGGTTTTTCTAGGTACTAGCTGCGTCGGATATCATATAACGATGATGATCATGATGATGATGACGATGATGAAGATGACGATGATGATGAAGATGATTGATGATGACAATGATGATGGCGATGATGATGAAGACGATCGATGATGACGATGATGATGACGATGATGATGAAGACGATCGATGATGACGATGATGATGACGATGATGATGAAGACGATCGATGATGACGATGATGATGACGATGGTGATGAAGATATTGTTGATGATGATGAGGAAGATGATGATGATGATGATGGTGAGGATGATGACGATGATGATGATCACAATGATGATGATGATGGTGGTCATGATGACGATGATAAACATGATGCTGCTGCTGCTGATGATGACAATGATGAAGATGATGATCAAGAAGAAAAAGATGATGATGAAGATGATCACGATGATGATGACGATGATGATGATGATGACGATGATGATGATGATGATGATGTTTGAGTCTTGATAATTGTGCATTTTCTTACTAAGCTTCTCTCTATTTCAAGAATAATTTAATATTCTCTACTAAATAGGGCCAACCACATGAAGGTGGAAGCTCTTATGGCCCCTACCCCCCCTCGCATCACTCTCAATTCCCCATAACCCGACAAAAATATCTATGTACACTAGAAACTTTAAATGTGTTTTTTGACATACTCTAAAACAAGTAATGTTTCTAATTATATCATATAGGAAAATGGAAACTCACTATGAAACAATTAATTTATTATTACTGCATACCTCGTAAACTTCAATGGTCTTCATCATCTTCTTCATATGGGTCATCGTCTATACTATCATCCAATGATCTAGATTCAACATTGTAAGGATTGGACATATCATCCTCATCGTCGATGTCAGTTATGATCAACATGTCATCGTCTATATCATCTTCATGGACATTTTCCGATAGTACATCATATGATTCAATAATTTCTTAGACATCTTCTTCTAGACCATGATCATCTAACTCATGTTGATCATGATCATCTTCTGCGACGTCTTCTTCTTCAAGAACGTGTTCATTGCCTTCATCAACGTTATAATTTATCGGCCTTCCCCTTGGATCGTGTCTTACAGCAAATGACCAACCCACTCTACCTGGAACCTCAAAGTAAATAACTATTCACATTGGGTTGGAATAACATAGGGATCCATTCCTGGCTCAAACAACCTTGTATTTACCATGGTAAAACCATTATCATGTTCAATAATTGTTCTATCGAGATCACGTTGATTCAATCAACACCTGTACCATTTGACAACAAACAGAAATACCTTGAAGGAGTTAAAGTCACACTGAAGAATGTCTTCCAGATACCCATAGTATCGATTTTCAGATAGTTCTGGATGTCTATCACTTCTAGAAGAAACATTGGTCACCTAAAAGACTACAGATATCCCACAATCAGATGTTTTCTTTGTTTTATCCAACTTTTTGATGCGACATCTACATCCATTGCACCACATAGCCTTATGGTGTTTTACTTAATACAACAAGCCATACAGGAAAAGATTACATAATGACACCATATTTATGATAAAGAAGTGCATGTTTATTATAATGCCATAAAAGGAAAATAACAAGCGTGACGTACAACGACAATATTTAAAAAAAAAATAGTGTCATTGATTAATATGCTTACCTGCTTATCTTTTAAACCTCTTGCTAAATCAATTTCCCTTTGTGTTAGATTGGTGTCTCCATTGCGATGTGCAACTTTAACCAATGAAGCCGCACCTTCCCATGATATTCCATGACCAGATTGTTCACATTTTTCGATCCATACCTTCATCCAGTCAAGATTGTTTGTGATGTATAAATGAATCGCATCCCACTCTCGACCAACTGTTTGATGACAATAAAATTAAAATTTAATGAAAATGTATATTAGTCACTTAAAAAAGTATATAATTACAGTATAAAATGATGCAAAATACTAAATAAAAAAATAGAATATATACTTATGATATATAAACATAAAAATCACCAGTTAAATGTGTTATATTACCTTTCACCTTCCTCGATCTACTTTTCCCCTTCGGGTACTCCCCTTCGAAATCTTTTTTGGAGTCTGGATCACAAATGCGACGTAAATTGAGCTTTGACACCAATATAGGAAGATATTCACTAATGTACACCATGTTTTGGTATACCATATATCCCTCCATCATAGAACCCTCAGCATATGCTCGTTGTTTGACCAAACCCTTCATAAATTTCAAGTGCCTTTCAACCATCCACATGGACCTTGAGTGCGCAGGTCCACACAATTCAATCTCCTCAACTTGGTGTATGAGTTAGTGTTCCTGTGCATTGAAAAATGTTGAAGGTAGATGACAACCATCTACAAGTGACATGACAACCGAATCCAGATATTAAATAAAAAAGTCATTATATTACGTAACATGAAGTAGATAATGAAAATCAAATTAAGAATAAGTTCTATGTTGAATTAAACAAATAGTAAGCACATGGAAAAATCACCACTTACCTCATGTATTTCCCGAGACTATATATTATTTGCTTGACATTGTTGTCGAAGTTGTTCGGGATAGAGAGAGGTAGAACATACTGTAACAATAATATACAAATAGTTTCAGTATATCGAATAAGAGTACTAGAAAAAGAAAAAAATAATTATTAAATGCATACCATATTAATTATTACCTTCATGAAGACATGACAATCGTGCGTTTTCACCCCCGTGAAATCACCTTTCTTTGTTATGATATTCTTCATGTTCGCACAAAATCCGATGGGAAATTTAATTTTTCAAATGACTTCTCTTACAATATTACATTGTTGGTCTGTTAACATCCATGGAAGTGAGTTTATATTAATTTTCTCTCCGTTGCTATGAAATTGAATGATGTCTTTCATTGCATGGTTGTTATCTTGAATGTCTTTGCAAATTTTGACAATTTTTTCTTTGTCACTCCTTCCATCCAATATTCGCCATAATGTTTCAGTCACATTCTTTCCGATATGCATTATATCAAATAGATGAGCAATTTGTAGGTGCTCATAGTAGGGAAACCTACTAAATTGTCTAGGATAAATTTTCATTCATCGTGGAATCCCATTAATGCCTTCATGATGATCACATGAACAACAATGATGAAATTATATATTAAATCAATGTCAATTACACTAAACAGCACACAATATAATAAAATACAATATGATCATATATATACAATGATTGATTATACCTACCTTGACAATTTCTATTATATTGCAACTTCCATAGCTGAGGTGTCATTCTCTTTGGTTTTAATGCAATCTCTTGCTTGCCATTGAAAAGATGTTTTTCAGTAGTTAGATACCTGTGATTCTTGGAGAGGAAGTTCCTATACTCATCAAACACCTCCTTTCCTAAGCTTTTTGAACGACGCGATTTGATCTTAGGACCATAAACTGGACATGCAAATTTCCCCTTTGTCTGAAGACCTAAATAAAAAGATGGAATATCAATATTGTCTATTACAATTATATTAAAAATGACTGGATTATTTAGAAAAACATGCATGCGTATTATAGTAACTAGTAGTTCGTAACATTAAATGCAACTAAAGTGGAACTTATAATTACATACCACAGAAATGGGTTAAACCTGGGGCATCATGTATTGTCCATACAAGCATTGCATGGAATTGGAATTGCCTTTGTCGTATTGGTCTAGATAAGTCATACATAGTGATGCCATTCCATAACTTTGGTAGCTCGTCAATAAGAGGTTCGATATATACATTCATATATTTGACTTGGTACTTACCTAATTGATTTGAACATATAAAATAAATATTCTGATTATGAGACGTACTATTTATATATATAAACCATATTTCACAATAGAAAAACTTTAAATATATATATAACATTATGAGACAAAAAATGACAAATGAGAATATACCACTGCAGTAAAAAAACTGCAGTGTTCGTACTTGGAATAATCATCGACAACATTATGTGCTCCCTCTTTATTGTCAACCATGGAGGAATGTTGTTGTTGATAACAAAAATAGGCCACACCGAGTAAACAGATCTCATCTCTGCAAAAGGATTGACACCATCTGCTGCCAAAGAAATACTAAGATTACGAGGTTCGTCTTTAAAGTGAGGCCATTTTTCCTCCATATCTCTAAATGCAGACCCATCTGCAGGCATCCGAATAATGTCGTCTTGACTTCTGTTCCATGCATGGTAATCCATAAATTGCGTTATGTTTTTGCACCTGAATAGTCGTTGCAAACGGGGAATAATGGGAATATATCGTAGAACCTTGCGAGGCACCTTTTAGTTACTTGATCTGTGCGATATCTACTGATATGACATTCAGGACATTTTGTTGCAAATTCATGCTGGTTGTAATAAAAAACATGATCATTGGGGCATGCATGAATTGCTTCATACTGCATTCCAATTTCTTTCATGATGGCAGATAAATCTCGATATGTGCGAGGTAAAATATTTGACGGTGGTAACAAATATTCACCTATCATGCTACAACAAATTAAAATAAAAATCTAGTTAATATAATATAGAAATAATATTAATGAAACAAATTTCATCCGTAGTAATTTGACTTATGTATGAATTAACAATTAAATACATGACAATCATATATATTTTGTGATGGAATATATTACATACCTTAACATCCGTGTGACTGATATTTTTGAAACACCATTCATAACCTTCAAGTTCATTACCAACAATATAGCAGAGAGAAGATTTGTCTTGGAGCCATCATAAAGGGGTTTGTATGCCTTGTCAAGAAGAGGTGTATCATGAATATCATCAAAATGTTCATCATTTTCATGATCATCATCATCATCCATTCCAACATTAAATGAATCATGGATCAAAGTATTTGTAACATCATCTTCAACTATGCTATTAGTATCACCATGTTCTTCAATGTGATCATTTACTTGTTCACCATTAATATTCATAGCTCCATGTTCCTCCGGTACTTGTTCTGGAAGCACTTGCTGATTCGGACGATATGCTGTAGGATGTCTTTCCTTTATAAAAACATGAAACAATCAATATAAGAAATTCAAACGCAAAATGTAAAAATTTATGTGATAGATTAAAAATTTAACAAATGTTGTACTATTGGGATGAAAAGAACAACGACCAATTGTACTATTGGTCAAAAATAAGAAATATTGTAATAATACATAAGAAATATTATAATAATACATAAATTTACAAAAGCAATCAAAATAAAAACATATATAATGCAAAACTTACAAATGGATGGTATTCATGTTCCCCCTCGGTGTGCCCATGCTCCCTACAATGTTTTGTGGCTGTTGTGATCAAAATTATTCTCCTCTTAAAGCCCCTGCATTGATTACATGGACAATAGCATTTACCATCACCCCTTCTTTCAACTCCTTCCCACAATCTAGAAAGCAATTGTCGATTTTGTTTGTTTGGATCAAGAATATTCGTAGTTGACATTTTCTCATAAAGAGATTAAATGAAGATTATCGATCTTAGAAAATGAAGCTCCACAGTACTTTGCTCACTTGAATAACAAAACCAACAAAAAACAGTCCGCCGAACAAAAAAAACATTCACAAACCGTCTCTGGTATAGCAAACATGTCGGAACGGTTAGATATTTATAAATTTTTAAAGTCAAAAAGTCAAACCTACGTCGGATATCCGACGACAATAATCTAGTTACCGTTGGGAAAAATCCGTCGAATATCCAACTTCCTCGGGTTCGAAATGAAGTCGGTTATCCGACATCCAAAGCATCGGATACCCGAATAATCATCGGATATTCGCACAGCCGTAGGATATCCTACGAGCCTTGTCAGATATTCAAAATTACGTTGGATATCCAATGGACGCCTCTCGAAATTTATAAAAAAAAAAACAAAAAAAGTAATTTTGAAAGAAAAATCCGGTGACACAGTCCATTTCATTGGAGGTCGTCAGATTTGCTCATCGGATTTTGGGTTCAAATGATTTCATGGAATATCAAGGTGTTTCAAAATTAAGTGAAATCCAGCAAATGCACATAGAACTATCATGGGAATACGTGTGATGCTTCAAGTATGTGCTGACTAAATTAAAATATCTAGTCCATGAATCCCATCATAAGCAATGATTTATTCACCATTGAAAAAGATACCTATATCACAACAAGTAATAGATTCACCCATAACTGCATTAGAACAAACGATGAAGAATGAGGCTATGGAAAACTATCCATACTCCATGGGAGTTGGAACTTCACCCTCCTTTGTGGAAATGGAACAGGTGCATAATAAACTAGCAGAAATAAATGAAAAACTCTAGGATATAAATACACCAAAAGCAGCCAAACCGCATGTATGGTGTACCCGGTTGCATGAAGGAAGGACATTATGCTTCAGAATGTCCTAGGACAAGGTGGGGACAAGTTCTGCTAGGTGGAAAAATCAATACAAGACCAAGTGCAACAATTGTGTTGGTTGTTATGGAAAACCCTTTTCATTCCACAAGACGACCATCATATCCAAAGCCACCAAGTGTTTCTCCCAATGATTTTTGTGAGATATGTAAATCATTCAGTCATCCACCTTGAATTTGTTCGATTATATATAAGTAATACTCAATACCCAACATGATATATTATGAATTTTGTGGATCTACTAGCACTGAGAAATACATAGCCGTGTATGCCCTAATAGGGAGGATAGATCATTCTATATATTGAAATAGCAAATCAACCACCAGCAACAGGAGGAGGGAGTTGTGGAAGAGGACTCGCAGTCGGTCAAGTAGGACATCGTATAGGTCCTCCACGATTTTACAACTATAATGAAATTGGCCATCTTGCTCACGACTGTCCCTTTCCCAAAATACCATGGTGTACATATTGTCACACTAACACTCACACTATAGAGGAATCTCATAAGTAGATTGTTAAATGGGAAGATCGCCCAAGAAGGCCGAACAAATTTATCAACTGTGAACCCCGGGAAGACCAAATTTCGGTAGCATTTGTTGTCTCTTGGCTAGGCGTGAGAGCTGGATTAGATCAAAGACAACCAAACTCCCTGGTGATTATAAAGGAAACACCAAGAAAGACTAAGTATATTCTAGTTCAATAGAAGGAGATCTCTTAGGAGATCATAGACATGTTTGGTCAAATACCAACTCCACCAACCCAAGAGAATATAAAATACCAGATCCTCAGTTCAGGAAGAATGATACAATAGTTGAGAGTGAAGAATCAGGTACTGATAAAGCAAAGTACTATGTTTCATTATGTTTTCTATTACTAAAAGATATTTTGGAAGATGAGAAAGACACTCAGAATCTATGTGGTGTACTTCACAACCTATCTAATGTTTCAAAAATGGATGGTGAAATCTATGCCCTACTATTATAAATAAACATGCAGTTGGTGCGACAAAGGAAAATGAAGAGAACTATTCGAGAATTCCATTTGGATGCATAAGTGCATGACTATAATATTAAGAATGAGATGATGGAATTAGGTTCTTATGTAAACATATTTCCGAAGAAGTCAAGGGAATCAATGGGTTCCCCCACTCTTCTCTATTCTCCCATTCAGTTGCATATGCAAAATTGGTACCACATTTTCCCCATTGGCTGTCTAGAGAATGTTGAAGTGGATTTTGGGGGTGACAAAAACACCACAGATTTTGAAGTGATTGAAATCATCGGTGATATGGATTCATATCGAGCATTGCTTGGAATTGAACCATCCTATGAAAACTATGGGATAATTGATTTGAAAAATAGAACAATAACTTTTGAAGCTAATGGTATGAGGTAACACAACCCCTATATTTGCATCAAGGTCCCTGATACACAGAGCCAATCCAAGAAAATATGGAATGTGATGTTTTGGATGGAATTTATTCCTTAATGGTGGGAAAGAGGGATGACTACATGAATCCAAATGCAGAGGGGTCAGTAAGATGGAGAAGTATCCAAACATTTAATAGTGATTCTGATGAATCCTGGGACAATTGAAAAAATGGGTGTTATGAGCTCTCATCCAAGCATTGTGCAATGGTGAGATCAATTTGATGGATCACCATAGAGCCGAATAAGTCACGAACATATTGATGGCCCCCACTTTTGGGTAAGGAAACCATGTACTTTTCCCATTTATTCAAGAATTCAGAGCTTAGAGGAAGAGAAAAATGGAATAAGTCGATGATTATATATGCATATTAGTTAGAATTATAGAAATTTTCAATTATTTGTTCAAATCTTGAGTCTTTCTCTTATTCAAATTCATTGCTCATATAATACCAATAAATTGGCCATTTTCAGTATCTGTTGAGACTACAAGAATAATTAATACTTTTTTCAAGACAAGTCACAAGGGTCAGTTTTGCATCCACAAGGTTCAAATATAGAAAATCTCATTCTCAGTCCAATTTTGACCAGTGCAGTCGTGAAGAAATAAGACTCAGTTTTGAAAATACATCTCGTAAAAGGAACAGTACAGGAACAGATAAAATATGGTTGCTCGGCATATGCACAATGATGATAAATGATCCACAAATAATATCATTTGGATTCCTACTCCTCGAGTGCCACAAGTTGTGCAAATTACCACTACACATAGAACTATTCATGAACTACCTCTGCATGTGATCAGTTTGTTCAATGCATGGCGCACACTTCAATAGACTAAGAGTTCTATTATTTTTTATATTTAAAGTTGTCTATTTAAACTAGAAAATCCAACCATATGGGGTTGGGCACCCTAAGTTATGACATTACAATTTACTGTGAAAGAATATCTTTGAGACAAGTTAATGAAGTATTGATCGTCTACATTTTAATGGAAAGTGGTTTGATTCACATATTGGTCTAAGTTTCTTTGCATTCTTGTATTTCCTTAGATCAAGGCCCATCCAAGTTTAAGTGTAGGAAATTGTGGTGTTAGTTTAGATCTATTGTTTAATTCCGTTTTAGTTTAACAGAGTAGTTACTGCGGGATTCTTGTGTTTTTTGAATTAAGCGTTATTTACAGTCTATTATGCATAAGAATTACCAATATGTTTTGTTAAATATGAATACAAGTTAGATGTTATTCTTGTTGACATAATATCTTAACTATCCATGCTTGGAAGAACTAAATACTTATGCCTATTGCGATCACTTGCATGAATGATTTAGGCTGAAATTATCTATATTTGGTAAATTGTAGAAGAGTTATTGGGATGTTTAAACAGAAGGTTGTTACATGAATGAGAAATCTCTCGGTACTTATATCTTATTTTGTTGATAATGAAATGGATTCCAAATAGGGAAGTAGGATATTGTTCTCTTGTTGGGCCTGGCCCAAGGGGGTCAAATTTTGAACATATTAAGTTTTGGGAACTGTGAAGCTAAGCACAGCATGGATGGAGAATTTTTGTGAAAATCAGTTTTTGGAAGCTGCGAGGATAAGCGCAACATAGTTTTGGTATGTTGTGAAGTTGAGCACAGTGCAGTGTCAGAAGAACTGCAAGGATTAAAGCGCCGCAATGTGCCACATCGATGGAGATCCAGCTAAGCAGAGCGTTGGATGGATGATGGCAGTTATTTCGGTTAGGTCACAGAAGACCTATTTTTAGTAAAGATTGTCGATAACTACCAAGAGGTGGGTAGGTGCAGATCGAGATAGACAACTCGTAACACAAACTGAGAACTACTAGTTGAACCAATTCGTGAAAGAAGGAACAACTTGTCAAAAGCAAGTTGTTGGCACGCATGACAGGGGAGCGGATAGAAACGTGTCTACACAGAGGATAGCCACAACTGAAGATCTGCTACCAGACACCAGTAGTTCGGTTTTGGGAAACCATGACAGTTTTGTAAACCTAAGGGTTTTTCCTTCATAATGTAAAGACATGACCTACGACCATGATCTATATATAAGGCATTTTTGTATGGGAAAGGGTTACGCTTTTTGTATTTGGGTATATTGAATATTGTTGGAATCTTTGAGCAAGAAACCATTGTAAAGGCTCTATAGTTGAGTGCGCAGAGACCTAATTTTTAGGAAGAAGCACGTCTGCAGCTGAGTGCGCAGATGAAGAACTATTGCACCATTTCCTAAGATAATAAAACAACAGTTCTTGTGGACATAGCTTCCCATTTGGGGGAGTGAACCACTTTAAATATTGTGTTATGCAATTGTTGTGTATGGTTGCTATTATCCAATTCTTTGAATTATTTACAGTATGAATGCTTGAAATTATAGTTATCTGATATGTGTTTACTTTTATCTATATTTTCCCCGGAATGGATGGAATAAGATGTTAGGTAACTCATACATGGATGAATGTTAATGATCAGTATCTCTAAGTATTTGGATGCATGAACCTATTAAATAAACACAGAGTTGATTGTAAAAGTTGGATAACAATATCATAGCATGCGGTATTGCACATTTCATTTATTTATATAAGAAAGAAATATCAATATGTCTAAGTATTGATTGAGATAAGTAGAGACAAAGAAGTAAGGTTGATTAGAAGTGATCAAGTATTGTAGTCATTGCGCGGTCCAGTGACGCGCTGATCCATTAAGAGTACTACGCGATAAGTTGTTGATAACCTGTCATCGTAAGCTGGAAGTAACCCCACTGCGCAGTCTGTGGATGCACTGATCATGCAAACATCCCTACTTGTTGCAGTACTCGACGCAAAGTAGAGGACTTCGCATAATCATTGACCGCAGCACGCATCCTATCACTACTCTCCGTGTTGATCAGTTTAAACACTCGCATCACAAGGTTGTGGAAACTTGATTCTACAACTACCCCCTCAGCTTCGCCTTGAGTGAGACCTCAGGCTGCTTGCAATTTGTTTCTAAAAGGGCTGGTGAATAGGGGTTTTGTTGGTATCTAGGAACGCGAAGTACTTGGATCTACATTGGAAAAGCTCTAGATCAGAAGTAACACCAACAAATGGTTTCATTGCTGTGCTAAGACTTAGTGATGCGATAGTGTGTTTCAAAAATTAATGTGCGAAGAAGAATATGAGTTCCCATCAGGGTCAGACAACTGGCATCCAAAAAAGAAAGAGATCTGGGCTTGGTGCGATAAGATCGAAAGAGATTTTGCAAAGAAAGAAAACAGACACCCATGTCTATCTGACGTAGATTGGTGGAACAGATACTTATGGAGGGATATCCATGAGATTTTTTGGGTGTCGTTTCCAAACGAGCTCCACGATTGGATATCGCACCTCGCAGAAAGAAAGAATTGTTCCCAAGGAGGAGTACCTATAGAGTGGAGTCTAGAGCTTACTGCACAGCTCAAAGTAATACACAGCTCACTGTCCTGAGCAGTTGAATTTTGGGTTGATAGCATACTAGAAGGATTTGTGACCGATTTTGCTCTAGATACACTGAAGTGCTACAACCAAGCTAAAGCATACGTTTTCGAAGGATTCAGAGGTAAGTTCCTGAAAAACCTCATTCTATACATTAAAATGCTTTTAGACGAGAAAGGTGTGTTAAGAATGCAACAATAATTCTAAATCTATCATGGTAGAGAATACACACATTGATTCTGATGAAGAAACACATACTTTGAGAAGTGGAAAGAGATATAATCTTACTAACGAAAAGAATTCCAGACAATCTAGAAACCATATAGATACCAAAATTACATGCGACCTCAATAATAAGAACACTCAGTTATCAGCCAAAATCCATCGTATTGCACCTCAAAATCCATTAGTCTAGAACCCACCCACTGTAGGCATCACGCAACCCATCCCACAAATCAACAATACTAGTAACACTGTACGAGCGAGTGCTCACAGCACTACGACTCAGACCATTCTGCAGAATACTATCCCTAGCACAATCCAGTAGCCTGTGTCTACTTTTGTCGCAGGTAATCAAGCCCAAAACCATACACAATCCGGAAGGAGAATGACTGATAACGATATAAAGCTGTCGATATTCAAAGGAACGGGTCTAGAAGACCCTGATCAACACTGGTTTCTATGCGAAGCCATGTGGAGCATGAAACAAGTTACGGATGATGCTATAAAAAGAGTGCAGCTCATCACTACTTTTAGAGATAGAGGTCTGCAATGGTTTATGAAGTATTCTCAAGCACAACTGAGAACCCTAGCAGACATCAAGACCGCAATTGCAACAAAGTTTAATAAGCCCAAATCAGAATCATAGGGCATAACAGAGTTGAAAGAAATCAAGCAGAAACCTACTAAATCAGTTTGGGAATTCGACCAAAAATTCAAAACATTGTTGGACCAAGTGATCTTTGTTATAGCTCCACAACAGCATCAAGAATGGTTCATTGCTGCGCTGTTGCCCCATATCAGACAACCAATTATGCAACAGAAGGTTGTATCTCAGGTTGAGGCCTTGGATATCACAATGAAGTTGGAAGCTTCACCAATTGGAGAAAGTAGCTTTGGGATGTTACAGATCCAGAACCAGTTGGATACCTTGACATTAGATTTACAAGGTATGAAGAATGGAAAAGAATAGAGACATGAACAAAGACATGAAGTTTGGTGCACAGGATGCAAAGGAGAGGGCCACACTAGAGAACATTGCCCCTTATTTCAATATTATCTTAACAGTGGTGCACCAAATCCAATGAATATGAATCAGAACCAGGTGCCATGGTGTGAAATTTGTAGAACCAGAGGACACCGGCCTGAGGATTGTTACCTCATACAGAAATATGTCAAAACGTCTAAAAACTTATACTGTAATTTTTGTAAATCAGTTGGACATGATGAGTCTAACTATCACACTTATGAGTTGATGAATGAAAGAAAGCAAGATATGAAAGCAATGCGAGGTACTGGAATGTACCATGTCCAAGAAGAAAATCAACCAAAGCAAGAGAACACCCACTATGATCAGGGAGGATACAGAGGCCATGGTGGTGGATACCGCGGGAGAGGAAGAAATGATGGCCAATCTCAAGGAAGAGGGCGAGGCCAGGTAATATGTTATAAATGTGGCCAACCAGGTAATGTATCTAGAGAATGTACTAATCCATGCACCACATGCAACTACTGTAAATCATTTGATCATGTGATTGAAGACTGCCCCGTGCTTAAGATAAAAATGCAGAAGCGGAGAAGGACAGAAACACCGAACCCTAACATCCAATTGATTGCAGCAGAGAACAAACCTATAGGTGAGAATGTAAATGCAGTAACGCGAAGTGGCGCTGATACATGAATAGAAAAAAGTGCAGAAGCCTTGACTTATAGAAAAATTGATCCTAAGAAGAACCCTAGAGAAACAGTAGGGATTAGAAAAGCTCCTAGGAAAGCACCTCCATTGAACTTACAGAAAAATAAAGAAATATTTAAAGAAGCATGGGACATGTTCAAACAATTACCAGCTGCTTCACCAAGAATATCGTTGAGGAGTAAAGTACCGTAGATAGAAGACATGCCGCTGGCATATGATCAAACGTGTGCTGCACCAAATACATACAATTTTGTTGCACAGTTCCTACGCAACTGCATCAAGTTATTAAAAAGAAAAGACACTCTTATGGAATTTGAAAAACTGATAAATCAGTATGAATCAAGCAGTAAGAAAGGGACTGCGCATGGTGCAGTACATAACATTAGGAGCCCCAAAAGAACCGGGAGGGAAATGTGGTTCACTGCATAGATAGGAGACTATGAGATGGACGAGATCATTCTTGATCTCGGATCTGAAGTGAATGTCTTGACCAAGAAGACATGGCAGGCGATGGGGAAACCAAAGTTAGAGTGGTCACCTATCGAATTAAAAATGGCTAATCAAGGCATAGTTATACCGCTAGGAAGGTTAACCAATACCATTGTCGACATTGACGGAGTGCGAAGTTACGTAGATTTCGAAGTAATTGAAATTGTGGATGATAGCAATCCTTATCCAGCACTACTGGGTATCGATTGGGCAATGACGAACTCCACCATCATAAATTTGAAGACAATGAAAATGATATTTGAAGGCAATGACATATGGGTCGTCGCACCATTGGACCCTTCGCAGGGGGAGCGATATGTTGAACCAATTTAGGAAGAGTACAGAGCTCAAGACCTTGACCATATCTATAAGATGACAACAAATGTTGTGTATTATACTCATCCTACTGCGGATGGAATGCTTAGTTGGCACTACGATAGTTCTTGCATCTCAGACTCTAAGGCAAGATTAGAAAAATAGCAACACGGAATGCATGAAGTATCTGCCAGGAGATGCGCGACAATTACAAAGTCACTCTGCTGGATTGGAAAGCAGGTAAGCCCAATATCCACTTATGATGGTACAACTAACGTCTATTCATTTATCAAAGAATACACTGCAGCACTTGCAGATGAACATCGCATCTCAGCATTAGACATGGAACTCCGTGAGACACCTACCAGATGGTGGGCTATGCATAAAATGACATTGACAACTTGGGACGAGTGCACAATAAAACTATAGATCAGATTCACTGATAAGGTTACACTACCATTTGAAAAATATAATGGCTAGACAGATCCAAAGGATCATATTGCAGCCTATGCAAAGGCTTGGAAAGAAAGACCACAAACAGAATGGGTACATCCCTTTGTGCATACGCTGGAGGAGCCTATTCCAAAGAAATGGTACCTGGAGGAGGAGCTGCGCACAAGAACCACGGATTGGTCTGTCCTCACTGTGAGCTTTCAGAAGGACTTTAGCTTTGAAGATGACCATCCGACTATCCATGACGCACTGTAACTTATCAAGGAAAATATATTTACACTAGATTGCATGGAGGAAAACATAACATTAGAAGATTTTTTTGAAGCAAACAACGTACTTGCGAGTCTACAACCAGATTGGACAGAACAAGTAGAGCAAGTCTTGGACTGTTATAACTTATCTAAAAAAGATGAAGATAAGGAAGACGACGATGAGGAAGACCCACGCAATATAAAGATCCCTAAATCAGAAGGAACGTGTGAAGTAGAAGGACCTCCACTAGAGATTCCAGATATGAGTGGACCGGTCAAAACAAAGAAAGTGAACATTGGTACCAGTGAAGACCCGAAGTTCACAGCAATAGGAGACTATCGGGATGATGATATAGTTGTGGAGATTGTAGGTATATTATAGGAATATCAGGAAGTATTCCCGACCAAGTTCACAGAGATGAAAGGCATTCTAGGAGACTTAGGAGTGATGAGAATTCCTCTTAATCCTAGAGCGAAACATATAAAACAAAGGCCATATAGACTGAATCCACACTACAAAGAACGAGTTAAGGCAGAAATCGACAAGATGCTAGATGTAGGGATCATTGAGCCTGTTGAAGAATCTATATGGATAAGCCCGATGGTTGTCCAAGACAAGAAAACAAAGGGTGAGATCAGTATCTATGTTGATCTCAGAAATTTGAATGACGCCTCGATGCATAACACATTTCCTACACCTTTTACCGATGAAGTACTTGATAACATTGGAGAGAATGAGGCATACTCTTTTACAGATGGATTTTTTGGATACCACCAGATAAGAATTGATGCATCTGATAGGCACAAAACCACTTTTGCAACCGAATGGGGGTCATTCCAAGATACAGTGATGCCTTTTGGTTTGAATAACGCACTAGCCATATTTTCTAGAGTGGTGATCACAACATTTAAAGAATTCATCCACAATTTTTTAGAGGTTTACTTCGATGATTGGACCATTTTTGGGATACTCAAGAACCATGCCGAGAACCTCAGGATGATGCTATAATAATGCAGACAGCATCAAATCTCTTTGAATTTGAAGAAGTGTATTTTCTGTGTTCCTTATGGGATTCTGCTGGGACATATCGTGTGTAAGCAGGGATTGATGGTTGACCTTGCAAAGATCGCAGTTATTGTAAACTTGCCTACACCAAATTCAGTTAAACAATTGCGCACTACACTAGGGAATTCCGAGTGCTATAGGAAATTCATAAAAGGGTATGCTCAGATAACCACAACAATGGAGAAGCTTTTAAAAAAGGATGCACCATTCATTTGGAATAAGGACTATGAGAAAGGATTTGACACATTGAAAGAGAAAATGGTCACTGCGCCAATCGTAGTTTTTCTAGACTGGGAAAAGCCATTTCACATATATGTTGATGCTTCATGTATAACATTGGGGGTTATTCTTGCGCATCCAGGAGAAGGAGGCATCGATCATCCCATTGCATTTTAGAACAGAAAGCTGTCATCTGCTGAGAAGAACTATACCACTACTGAAAGGGAAGGACTCACAATGGTATATGCACTACAAAAATTCAGACACTATTTGCTTGGTGCGCACTTCTCAATGTTTACCGACCATTCTGCATTAAAATACCTGGTCAATAAGCCAGTGTTAGTGGGGTGGATATGCAGATGGTTGTTACTCTTCCAAGTGTATGATTTTGAAATAGTAGTTAATCCAGGTAGATTAAATTCAGGCCCTGATCATCTATCAAGTATCAAGTTAGTAGAGGAACCTACGAATCTCAAAGACAATCTGCCTGATGCGCAATTGTTTGCTATACAAGTTACCGATCATTATCATCAGGAAATTATTGACTTTCTAACTACCGGGTTCACACCTACCGAATTAAATACGTAACAGAGGAAGCAGCTCATAGTGCGAGCCGCAAAATTCACCATTGTCGCAGGACAACTCTGCAAGTTAGGACCTGATGAAGTGTTGCGAAGATGCATATTGGAACATGAGAAGCTATTTATATTAGCTGATGCGCACTCAGGAGTCACAAGAGGTCATTATGCAGGTAGGGCTACTGCGCAGAAGATATTACGTGTAGGGCTATGGTGGCCTACGATTCATAACGAATCCAAAGGACATTCCCAGAACTGCGATGTCTGTTAGAGGACAGTGAAGCCATCAAGAAGAGATGAAATGCCATTGAAACCTCAGCTGACCTTGCAGGCATTCAACAAATGGGAAATCAATTTCATGGGACCTATTAACCCACCAGGAAAAAGAACTGGTGCGAGGTACATTATTACTGCAACTAACTACCTCACCAGATGGGAAGAAGCAAAACCAGTAAAGGAGTGCATTGCAGCCACAGCTAGTGAGTTAATATTTGAGAACATCCTTATACGATTTGGATGTCCAAAGATTTTGATGAGTGATTAAGGAACTCATTTTCTGAATAGAACCATTGAAGCTTTGACCGAAGAGTTCTACATCCATCATCAGCGTAGTACGCCTTATCACCCACAAGCAAATGGAACTGTTGAAGCATTCAATAAAGTGCTTGAGAATGAGATAACCAGGATACGCAATGTAAACCGCGATGACTGGGACCTATGCATTCCATTTGTATTATGGGCATATAGAATGACATGCAAAAAATTAACTGGTCATACACCTTTCAGATTGGCTTATGAGCAGGAAGCAATAATGCCAATGGAATATATTATTCCCAGCTTGCGAATAGCTTCATTTACAGGGATGGCAAATTGCACAACACTAGAAGAAAGACTGTTACACTTGGTTGGGTTGGAAGAAGATCGCTTCATCGCGGGATTCCACCAACAATTGCAGAAAGAACAAGAAAAAACATGGCATGATCGCCACATCAAGAATAAGTCTTTTCAGGTAGGTGATCTAGTCCTCCTGTACAATAGTAAATTCATGAAGTTTCCTGGAAAATTTAAAATGCATTGGCTTTGCCCATATACATTTCTACAGGTTACTAATGGTGGTGCAGTCTAGTTAGCTACCTTAGTTGGTAATACATTACCCAATCTGATAAATGGAAGTAGACTAAAGCTTTACCGCGATAGTCCTGCTTCGTAGAATCCTGTAAAATCATGAAGAAGGGAAAAATTCTAAGTGTCAAGAACAGTTGAAATTGGACACTAGAAATTACCGAGAGTCTGTACATGTAATTTATTAGGAAAGGTTTTTGTACCGCGTAGCACTGCTGAAGCTGTGCGTGTGAAAAAAAATAAAAAAATAAAAAAATGAAAAAATGAAATGAAATACTACGAAGCAACTGTTGCGACGCTCAAAACGAAACCGTGCAAAGAAAAGAAATAAAATAATGTGAAGCAACTGCGCAGGACCTATGTTCACCTACTGCGTCGTTTGACGCAACGCTCCAGAAAAATAGTCATTACAGTGTCGGTCGAAAATATAATCGTTATACAGTACTTTCCTATCGAACGCTTGGGCATTTAAAACAAATATAACCGTTCTGAACAGGTTAATGATGGAAAGGACCGATATCTTTGATAGATTTGGTTAATGGTTACAACATTTAAATCTTATCTAACCATTAAGAGGAGTGTAGGAAGGCTAGCTGTGCCTATAAATACTGCTATATTCTGTCTCGCGGGCGTTACCAAACACTTACAATTTCGTGCAGACATTATTTTCTGAGTTATTCTGCAAGTTAGAAGGTACCCTGTTGAGAAAGCCCCAAGTGAATGTCTGAAAGGTCTTCGATAGAGAAAGAACTCACGCTCCCTGAGGCTGTGAAGGTATTTCAATATGGAGGTATTGAAGGGTTAATGAGAACCCCCGTAAAGAATATTGTCAAATATAAGCTCGAAGCATCCCGAAGATCACCAAGGCACGCTGTATCCATGGAGCCCAAAGGAAAAGAATCGGTGCAAAACGTGAAGTTACCAAAGATAAGCTTCGTATTGCCGAAGGGTCTGCAGACCACTAATGAAATTCTGCTCAGGTTCACGTTTGACTATATCTCATGGAGGGCACAAGATGCGCCAACACTGAAGCTACCAAAGAATACAAAATATGATATTCTACTATCACTGATCTCAAAACATGTGAAGTTGGCCGATAATCCCCTCGGAAAAATACAAGAATGCAAATGGGAATATTATGACCTACTACAAATACAGAAGGAGGACAATGAACCAAGTTTTATGCAGTTACAGCCAGACAGGTATATGTTGTTAATATTCAATATGCTAAGACAGAAAATAGCAGCATTACATTCCATTTCACAATATTAGCATATACAGGATCACTGAAGAAACAACAAGCACAGCATAAACACAAGAGACAGAGATTTATCTTGGGAAACCCTCATGGGGTAGAAAACCCAGCAAAGCTTCCTCAATATAGATGACCAGCAATATACAAAGATGAAACCCTGAGACATGATCTCCTCCTCCATAATAGCAGACCTCTCCTTCACAAGTGCGCTATCCTCAAGTGAGTGAGTGTGTATAATGAGGAACACACCTCCTCTATTTATACACTACTCTGATATGTATTTTACACAAGTACATGTAGGCTCGTATTTAACCAATGGGTTAAATACCCCACTACAACTGACTGGGCCGACCCCTCTAGGGTGGTCTAATAACCCTTTGACCCACATAACACATACAGGGCCGACCCCCCACTAGGGAAGTCTAATAACCCGAGTTACCACATTCCGATGGAGGAATAAACATATCCGGACATACAATAAGATCTTCAAGGAGGAATGAAACATCTCCAGAATAAATAATATACAAATATAGTATTCTTTGAAGTTACAATATCTCAACACTCCCCCTTAACAAGAAGGATATTATAACAGCATCTGCACGAGCAAGGAGTCATCAACATCATACATGATACATCTATAAATCATTGGAAGCTTTCTCAACATCATCAGTAACTCAAGCAGTTACTCAAACATCTTCAATACTGGAACATCAACATCTTCAGTACTGAGTCTTTATCTTCTGTAGCACTCAAACAGCTACAGCAACATCAACATCTGGATCCTCATGATCATCAGCATTGTCATCTCACAATCATCAGCATCATCATCACATGATCATCAGCATCGTCATCACACGATCATCAGCATCGTCATCTAGACCATCACGATCAGCAGCATCTGGATCATCTCGATCTACAGCATCTAGATCATCTCGATCTACAACATATGGATCATCTCGATCTACAGCATCTAGATCATCTCGATCTACAGCATCTGGATCATCTCGATCTACATCATCTGGATCATCACGATCTATAGAATATGGATCATCTGGATCATCACAATCTACAGCATCTGGATCATCTCGATCTACATCATCTGGATCATCACGATCTACATCATCTAGATCATCTCGATCTACATCATCACAATCATCACGATCTACAGCATCTGGATCATCTCGATCTACAGCATCTGGATCGTCAGTATTAGTATCCACACCAATACAAGTATACACATCATCAATACAAGTATTCACACAATACAAGTATAGACATCATCCATACAAGTATTCACACAATACAAGTATATCATCAATAGCATGTATTCTCACTAATACATCTATCATCAAAAGCATGTATTCTCACTAATACATCTATCATCAAAAGCATGTATTCTCACTAATACATCTAAAAGCATGTATTCTCACTAATACATAGCAGCATATCCTGCAGCACACATGATCATATTACAGGATGATCAATCCCGCTCTCTTTAGGACATAGGTCCATGGATGATACAATCCAGATCAAGTTCCAGGATGATCAATCCTTATCACTTTAAGACAAGTCTCATGTCTAGGGACGATGCAATCCCATCATGTACATTTTGAACCCAGTTCATGGACGATGCAGTCCTCTCACGTACATTTTGAACCGAGGTCCAGGGACGATGCAGTCCTATCTTCAATTATCGGAGACATCAGTCTACGGATCAATTCTGGGACCTCAGTCCGGGGATGATGCAATCCCCTGCCTGTTCATTCAGGACTTCATTATCGGAGACCCAGTCTACGGCTCTATTCTGGGACCTCAGTCCGGGGACGATGTAATCCCCTGCCTGTTCATTCAGGACTTCATTATCGGAGACCCAGTCTACGGCTCTATTCTGGGACCTCAGTCTGGGGACGATGCAATCCCCTGCCTGTTCATTCAGGACTTCATTATCGGAGACCCAGTCTACGGCTCTATTCTGGGACCTCAGTCCGGGGACGATGCAATCCCCTGCCTGTTCATTCAGGACTTCATTATCGGAGACCCAGTCTACGGCTCTATTCTGGGACCTCAGTCCGGGGACGATGCAATCCCCTGCCTGTTCATTCAGGACTTCATTATCGGAGACCCAGTCTACGGCTCTATTCTAGGACCTCAGTCCGGGGACAATGCAATCCCCTGCCTGTTCATTCAAGACTTCATTATCGGAGACCCAGTCTACGGCTCTATTCTGGGACATTAGTCCGGGGACGATGCAATCCCCTACTGGTTAATTCAGGATTTCATTTATCGGAGACATCATGTCTACGGCTCTATTCTGGGACATTAGTTCGGGGACGATGCAATCCCCTACCTGTTAATTCAGGATTTCATTATCGGAGACCTACATCTACGGCTCTCTTTAGAACAGATGTTCAAGGATGATACAATCCCTCTTCTTTCTCGGAGACTTCTGTCTATGGCTCATTTTAGAACATGTGTTCAAGGATGATACAATCCCTCTGCTTTCTCGAAGACACCTGTCTACGGCTCTCTTTAGGACTGAAGTCCAGGGATGATCCAGTCCCCTCATGTCCACCAAGGACTTCATTCTCGAAGACATACGTCTACGGCTCTCTTGAGGATGATGCAATCCTATCATGTCCACCAAGGACTTCATTCTCGAAGACATACGTCTACGGCTCTTTTGAGGATGATGCAATCCTATATGTCTACCAAGGACTTCATTCTCGAAGACATACGTCTACGGCTCTTTTGAGATGATGCAATCCTGTCATGTCCAATTTAGACCATGTCTAAGGACCATCCACCAACCTCTCTGTCGGCATCACCAATATAGGTATTCACATTATCGACCTCACTGTCGATGCAGGAAATCTCATCATAAGTGATCACATCACTCCCCCTTTCGAGGAGGGTCCTTCTGTATTAAGTTTGTCTCGGAAAACTTTACCTGAGGTAGAGGTTTGGTTAGTACATTGGATCGGTAGAGGTTTGGTTAGTACATTGGTAACTTGTTACAAATTCAAACCTTAATTCCTATCTGCTCCATATCTCGTATATACAAATGCCAGATCTCTATGTGCTTTTGACTTATCATGGAACACTGGATTCTCTCTGTTTGTCACATAGGATCATAGTTGGGTCCATCTCTAAGTCAAACAATTCTGAAGCCATGCCGTTTCACAATTAGCAGAGCAAGCAACCATATATTCTGCTTGTTCTAAGAGCCACACTAGATTGTTTCCTGTTCAACCACGAGATCATGGCTGATCCCAGACAATAACATCCTCTTGATGTGCTCTTACTGTCTGATACACTTCCTGCTCAATCAACATCTATGTAGCCATCTGAATTCATGATCTCCATAGATCAAAGTCTATTGTATCCTTTAGGTACCTCATCACATGCTTTGCAACTAACAGGTGAACACTTCTAGTTTCCACTAGATACTAACTCAAGGTGTTTACAGCAAAGCATATATCTGACCTAGTATTCGTTAGACACATCAATGACTTAGTAATTTGTCTGTACAGAGTTATATCCACTAACTCTAATGAGTCATCTGCTAAGAACTTCAAGTTGGAATTCATGAGAGTGGCCATTCCAACACATCAATTCCTTTTAATATTTCTCAGCATACTTTCCCTGGTTGAGAAAGATTCCTTCTAAGCCTTGCCATACTTCCAGACTTAGGAAGTAATGCATCAATCTGAGATCTTTCATTTTTCATTTCTGCAGCCATCTTCTTCTTTCTTTTCGTGATCTATTTCTCATTCCCTATAAGAAGGATATCATAATAATAGTATGATCCATAGCCTTAAGGTAAAGGTTAGGAACAACTTTACTTTTGGTAAAGCCCAAGCTTATCAAGAAACTGTCAATTCTCCCTTTGTGACTGAACATCATTCACACTCTGCATTGAATGATTTTCTGCATATCTATCTGTGCCATCTCTCGATAGATGGGTCTACTGATATGAGCCTCAATATTATTCGAACTCTGTGGTGAGTTCCTTCTTGCATCCATGTCATCTGTGTATAAAAACCATATTCAACCTTGTAGCAAAGGTTGAGATCCACATCACCCGTGGTGATCATTAAGCTCATCAATTGATTATCGATCCTGGGTACCCATACAAAACCTGAATCACACATATTCTTTAATTACACCATTAAGAGAATGGTTTTATCTATCCACTTGGAACAAACATCTCATCATGATTCTCTTTCTCTTTTTTTCTAAGAGAATCTTCTGGCCACAAGCCTTCTATAGTGTGTTTGATTTGTAAATCCTTTTGTTGAACATCCATCGCTTGTTCATCATTCATCATGATTTTTCCTACAAATCAAAATTAGGTACATGATTAGTAATACTTCATAATCATCAAATCATATTGACATGATAATCTATTATGCATACAAATATCATTTACATAGTTATGCAACTCTTTTGACCAATACTTTGGCACAACACTTTTCCATATTCTGTATGCATACAATGTCTATCTAGATGCCTTCCATCTCTACCAGAACATACTATCGAGAGTGTGCACAGCTCTCAGCATGTCAGCAAAGAGGTTTCATTCTAGACAAGCAACAATGGAATGTTTGTCCAACTTACCAATCATATGCATATTAGTAGTATACTGTTCAATGCTCTATGAATGTTTACACTCAGCATGATATATTCTAGGGATACAAATATGCATACAAGCAATATCATTTACTATTTCAAATAACAATTCAAATACTTATCTTTTATGTTTGTGTGGTTGCCTCCCGCTTGATCTTCTGTATGTCTTTTGAACTTCTATTCATTCTGTACCACTGTGCATGCTCAAGAGTCATCCTCATGATCTCATACACAAACATACACTCATTAGTATATTCTAAATGCTATCAAAACATTATAGTTCTAAATAATCTTGAAAATGTATAGTCATGATTATAGTTCATAAACATTAGTATTCAAGATTTCAGGGAAGTCTTCTTTTACTCATGCATATCATCAATCAAGATAAAAGACATAATATGCATAATCCCTTGATTACTAACTTTATGAATAAGCATAACCAATCATTCCAAGTATACTTATATGAGGGATCCTAACACAAGGTAAGATTCATGGGAAACATACCTGGATTAGTATACCTACTTAGTTATGTACAACATACCTAAACAATCTCTTCAATGATTTAGAGATCCTGAGCTAGAACCTGCATGTCTCATAAGTTAAGCATAATATAACAAAGTCATACATACCTCATAAGTAGAACAAAGATTATGGATGAGTCTTTGTCTTCATGTTTTCATGGTCATGGAACCTGATTTGTCTTTTGTGATGTACCTGTATCTTGTTAGCAGACAACATCAACCTCACACAACATCATAATGCATTAGTACAATCATATAGCCCTAATCAATGAATGTATTTGATCATTCACATGCATTCATACTGTTACTAGGGTGATAAGACAATTCTAACATTAATCAAGATTGTACTAATAAATAATATGAAGACAAACACATCATGAACTTAATCAAGAATTAGATTTCAAGACATACCTGAGCCTCCTTAAGTCATACCTGTCGAGACTTCTTGTAGTCTTCTTATGTAAGGCCTTAGCCTCAACTCCCCCTGAAACTTGATCTGGAGCTTGATTAGGGTTTTCTAGAGAAACCCTAAAAATTCAATCTTTGACTTTCACACTTCTGAATGGATGAAAGAATATGTCTTGCTGAGCTGATCAAACTAGCATACTTCAATTTTGGAATTTCCAAAATTTGACCCCTCAAAATTGCCTTTGAAACTTCTGGATCTTCTGGACAGGATCCCGAACTAGGGTTTGGTGAAGCCCACCCTTCTGCCCAAACAAAAGGTTCGATCCAAGGCTCTAAACTCTTATTTTTCTTAGGAGTTTCCAGCCGTGGTTACAGACTTCAAAAATTCCAACTTTTGCTGAAGCCCTAATTTTCCATCTTTCCGATCAAAATCCCGAACTGGGGTTTGATCAAGCCCGGTCTTCCACCCAACCAAAAAATTCGATCTTGGTCTCTAAATTTTGATTTTCCTGAGTAGCATTCAGCCGTGGATTCCGATTCCAAAAATTCTAACTTTCTCCGAAACCCTAAATTTCGGAAGCCATGAATGAAAGTGCTCCAAAAATAATTCTGTTTTGACAGAAATATGTACCTGATTGTTTCTGCTGTAACTCCGAAATTTTTGCTCCACAGGGTCTGAAAAATTTTTCTGCAGTTCTCTGACCTGTCATCTTTCCATCCTGACAGGTCTGACCTCAATTGGATTTTCTGAGAGAGATTTATGCCAAGTGTCGCAACGTGACCTGTTTATGGGATAAAACAGTATAGCGAACTTGTACGGAGTGCCACGTGTCACTGTTTGAACTTCGGCCTCTGAAAACTTTTCCTGAGATAGCTCGCCCTGTTATCTTTCCATATCGATAGGTCTGAAATCAATTGGACTCTCTGAGAGAGAGTTATTCCAAGTGTCGCAACGTGACCTGTTTATGGGATAAAACAGGAGAGCGAACTTGTACAACGTGCCACGTGTCACTGGTTCACCTTCGGCCTCTGAAAACGTTTCCTGAGATAGTAAAGTCTGTGTACTACCTGTCACTTTTTACGAAATTGCATTTGGAGCTTCCTAGCCCACGTTATGACCTTTTTTTTCTAAGGTCACCTGATTTTGACTGAGATCTGGAAGAGGCTGAAACCCTAACTTGTACTGATCATAACTCATAAAGTACAACGAATCTGAGGGTGCCCTTTGGACACAAGGTACCTGGGGATGTTAGCTGCGACCTGTAAACTTTTCAAACCCTGAACCTTCGAAGAAATGGATTTATAGCGAAAGTTACACGATGACTGGTTTTTGCTATGTAAAACCCTAACCTTCAAATTATCGTAAGTAAAGCAAGTGTCGTAAGTGCCATACCTTGTCTTCCTTCAGGTTAGCTCTGATACCATGTTAAGATTCAATATGATAAGATAGAAAATAGCAGCATTACATTCCATTTCACAATATTAGCATATACAGGATCACTGAAGAAACAACAAGCACAGCATAAACACAAGAGACATAGATTTATCCTGGGAAACCCTCATGGGGTAGAAAACCCAGCAAAGCTTCCTCAATATAGATGACCAGCAATATACAAAGATGAAACCCTGAGACATGATCTCCTCCTCCATAATAGAAGACCTCTCCTTCACAAGTGCTCTATCCTCAAGTGAGTGAGTGTGTATAATGAGGAACACACCTCCTCTATTTATACACTACTCTGATATGTATTTTACAGAAGTACATGTAGGCTCGTATTTAACCAATGGGTTAAATACCCCACTACAAATGACTGGGACGACCCCTCTAGGGTGGTCTAATAACCCTTTGACCCACATAACACATACAGGGCCGACCCCCCACTAGGGAACTCTAATAACCCGAGTTACCACATTCTGATGGAGGAATAAACATCTCCGGACATACAATAAGATCTTCAAGGAGGAATGAAACATCTCCGGAATAAATAATATACAAATATAATATTCTTTGAAGTTACAATATCTCAACATATGTGCTGGAAGATAGATGTAAAAGGAAACCAGAACTTAGTCACAGAAAACTGGTTATATGGAGTTGTGGAGTCGGGACAGTTAAATTTATTACAACTCCCTCATTTTGACAGGTCGCTAGAAGTTAATGTGGTTGTGCGAACCTTAATGGCGCGCATGCCCTAAGGATACCTGTGGCTCAACTGTAATGCCGACCTAAACATTGATTTGATCCATCGCATAACAGGTTTGAGCAAGAGAGGCGCAAATCCAAAGAAATTATTCCAAGGAAAAAGTAAGGATAAAGAAATAGACACATTAATGAAACAGACTACACCTGCCGCGAAGGGAAAGAGAGGTTTTCAGTCTGACGATATAAAGGACAACGCAACAAGGTTTGTCACACCACTAATAGTTGGTAAAATTCTAAGGAAATGTAGACCACTGGAAGTAACTGTGGGAACTGTATTTCTAGGTGCAAGTGCCGCAAAAGGAGAGAAGTATAACTGGTGTCAGTACCTACTAAATGAATTCCTTGATGAGCTACTTGAAGTATAGGTAAGTGGAACTTATTTCCACTTCACATGGCTGATAGTCCTAATGGCGTTCGTCGGTTGGAAAGAACCAAAGCACTACATTGGTGTGATCATTGATAAAGGTGACTGCAGAGGACCACGCTATCAAAACCTATGGGCAAAGATAGATTCACAGAGGCAGCATGCAACAAATGAGGTGTTCCACACCTAATACCATCAACTGCATGATTTCATCACCGTCACAACACGCATATCAAAAGAGGTAACAAGCAAAAACATACAAACTATAAATTTTTATTCTAATAGGCGTTGCATTGAAATCTCAGCAAAGGCGCAAAGGAAAAGCATAGAATGGTTCGAGGGACACTATCACATGACAGAGGAAGATATTGATCTTCTCATGAAAGATTGGTCTGCGCAGTATCGGGTCAATATATTTGATGTCCTAAGCGATGATGGGGAGGACAATCCAATTCCATGCCCCATTACTGAAGAACCAACAAAGAGGAAGGAACCTGAAAGTCCACTACACCCAAAGGGACAACGAAAAAAGTCCAAAGAAATTAAGGAAAAGGTTGATACAGTCCTTAAAGAGGACGATTATGAAATAATCGCTCAGGTCGTCAATGAAAAGATGGAGGACATGATGATCGAGAAGGAGAAGAAGGAAAAGGTGCTTCATGAAACCTTGAAGGAGAACATTAATAAGTTGGAGGTGATTACGAAGAAATTTGAACAGGTACAACAGAGATTGCTAGCATAGAAAGACATAGACTCTGAGGTGAAGTCGAGAGGCACTTTGTAGAAACAAACACTACAGTTGAATCTGGCGGCACCGATGAGGTCCCGCATTGTCCATTTACAACCATTAGTAGTAAAGTTGTCGCTACCTGATGAAATAATGTTGGATACAGAGGACGTAGAGCGCGTGGAACTCAATCTTGCAAAGATCCCGTTTCCAGGCCTACATTACTTGCAGTTGCAAGTTTTTGAAGAGATGCATGACAGAACCACTGATGCAATGAAAGGGCATGTAGAATTGTAGACAAGCTACAAAGAGTTGGAGGAAACTAGCTCACAGAGAGCTATGGAGCTTCAATATGAACATGATCGTTGGAAAAGGGTAGAATCCACGATCACTGCGGTTGTGGATGAAATACCAGAATTTGAAGTACAAACGGAGCTCACGGAACTGTTATCAAGATGGGCCAAATGGTGAACAAACTTGAGGAAGACATAGAAGATATGGAGATCAACCACGAAGCTGACATTTCTGCATTAAAGGGTGAACTTGAGCAAAAGATACTACCAACCGAGGCAGAAATAAGGGCAAAAGAGGTAAAATACGCGGCAGAAAGCATAGCCAGGGAAGTATATAAATGTGAAAGTTTATTAGAGGCGGCTTCTAAAAAATTCACTACCCTTCAGGAAGACCCAGAGTGGCTAGAAGCAAATAATGCCCTCCAAACTAAGCAAACATGATTCAAAAAGTTGGATGAGGAATTTAAAGTGTTACCAGCATCAGAACGACTCCACAGATACAAGGAGGTCAACACACTGAAGAAAGAAGTGCAAAATTGAAGAGAGAAGGAGGCTGCAATTTGGGATAAAACACAACCCTTCCTGGAGAAAGCTAGCCTCATTTCATAGGAGATAGAGGACAAACTGAAAGAGTTGTGAGACGGTCAGCAGTAGGTGGAAGAGTAGGAAGGACAATAGATAACACCTGAAATGCTCGATATAGTAAGGCAAGTGAAAAAGGACATGAAGGAACCAGTCAAGAAGTTGATTGTTGAATATAATGACTTCACTGCGTCGACCGGTCCACTGGAGGAGGAATAGCTAGAAGATGTTGAAGTTGTACGTGGCTTGGGGGTGAGCCACATGTAAGTGTTAGGGGCCTGTTGGGCCTGGCCCAAGGGGATCAAATTTTGAACATATTAATTTGTGGGAACTGCGAAGCTAAGCGTAGCATGGATGGAGACTTTTTGTGAAAATTAGTTTTTGGAAGCTGCGAGGATAAGTTCAAGACAATTTTGGTATGCTGTGAAATTGAGCGCAGCACAGTGTCGGAAGAACATCAAAGTCAGTGCTGCGAGGATTACAACGTTGCGATGTGCCGTGTCGACGGAGATCCAGCTAATCAAAGCATTGGATGGATGACGACAGTTATTTCGGTTAGCTCGCAGAAGAACTATTTTTAGCAAAGATCATCGATAACTACCAAGCGGTGGGTAGTTGCAGATTGAGATAGACAACTGGTCACACAAATGGAGAACTACTAGTTGAACCAATTGTCAAAGGCCGTGAAAGAAGGAACAACTTGGAAGAAGCAATCTGTTGGCACGCATGACAGGGGAGCAGATAGCAACGTGTCTACATAGAGGATAGCCACAACTGAAGATCCACTACCCGACACCAGCAGTCCGGTTTTGGGAAAACATGACAGTTTTGTAAACCTAAGGGTTTTGCCTTGGTAATGTAAAGACATGACCTACGGGCATGATCTATATATAAGGAATTTTTGTATGGGAAAGGGTTACACTTTTTGTATTTGGGTATATAGAATATTGTTAAATTCTTTGAGAAAGAAACCATGGTAAAGGCTCTGCAGCTGAGTGCGCAGAGACCTAATTTTGAGGAAGAAGCACGTCTGCAGCTGAGTGTGAGACGAAGAACTGTTGCACCCTTTCCTAAGATAATAAAACAACAGTTCTTGTGGATGTAGCTTCCCATCTAGGGGAGTGAACCACTCTAAATCTTGTTTTATGCGATTTCTGTGTATGGTTGCTATTATTCAGTTCTTTGAATTATTTACAGTATGAATGCTTGAAATTATAGTTATCTGATATGTGTTTACTTTTATCTGTATTCATCGCGAAAGGGATGGAATAATATGTTAGGTAGCTCATACATGGATGAATGTTAATGATCAGGATCTCTAACTATTTGGATGCATGAACCTGTTAAATAAACATAGAGTGGACTGTAAAAGTTGGATAACGATATCAGAGCACGCGGTATTGCACATTTCATTTATTTATATAAGAAAGAAATATCAATCTTTCTAAGTATTGATTGAGATAAGTAGAGACAAAGAAGTCAGGTTTATTAGAAGTGATCAAGTATTGTAGTCATTGCACAGTCCAGTGACGTGCTGATCCATTAAGAGTACTGCGCGATAAGTTGTTGATAACCTGTCATCGTAAGATGGAAGTAACCCCACTGCACAGTCTGTGGATGTGTTGATCATGAAAACATCCCTGCTTGTTGTGGTACTCGACACGAAGTATAGGACTTCGTGTAATCATTGACCGCAGTGCGAATCCTGTCACTGCGCTGTGCATCAATCAGTTTAAACACTCACATGACAAGGTTGTGGAAACCTGCTTCTACAACCACCCCCTCAGCTTCGCCTCAGGTGAGACCTCAAGCTGCTTGCAATCTCTTGCTGAAAGGGCCGGTGAATAGGGGTGTTGTTGGTATCTGGTAACATGAAGTACCTGGGTCTACATTGGAAAACCTCTAGATCAGAAGTAACACCAACAACTCTAGTAACCCCTAGTTAAAAGTTGACTTACTTTTTCTTTTTACAATAATTATAAGCTTTTTTATTTTGATTAATCAAATTATGAATTACATACTACCATATATAGTTATCTCCTTTTGTAGTTGCATATATTGTGTAGGACCCTCATAATTTTGTGTGAATCCATGGGTTAATGATTAAAATAAAAGGTTGAGATACAACACTCTTGTTGATGTCTTGGGCATTATTGTCAAGGAGGTGTTTCAAACCACAAAGTGAACTAAAAATATTAACCAGTTAAATTTATTTTTCTTCTACATCATAACAAGTTTCAATTGAATAAGGATAACAACAACACACAAATCCTTCATTTTCAAGTAAGTTTCTCCCTTACTTTATATACTCAGTTCTTTTCCATTTTTTTATTTTTCTCTTTCGATTTGCAAGGAACCTATTTCATAAAAAATCCTTAAAATTTTATATAAAACCAACCCACAAAATCCTTATAAAATTAAAAAAATATAAAAACAAAGAAAAAACAGTCCTTAGCTATCATGAGTGTCTAGATCCATGAACGAGTTGTTAGAAAAAATAGGATTGCAGAACAATAGCATATAATAAGATGGAAAAATAAAACACATAAATACAATACAAGAAAGATACCAATATACATGGTTCACCGAATATGGGCTACGTCCAAAAATAAATTGCTAGTCCTTTTATTAATCTATCCAACAAATCAAGGGATACAACCCGCAACACATGTAACATCCCCATTTTGACCCTTAGGGTTTATTGGCTTCAATGTAAATATTGTATACATGCAATGTGTTTTTTCCCTAGTGTGGAGGTCAAGGCTAAGGCCCCATGAGAGGATGTCGAGGTTTTATTTAAAAGGAAATTATTTGACATTTTGATTATCCATGTGCTATTAAGCCATGAGGTATTGTAAATGACGATAAATAATAAATATTGCAATAAAATACCAAGAAAACTAGCTAGGGAGGAAACCCATAAGAGGGGTCCATGTGTATCCACTAGGGAGAGGTGAGGGGGTTGTGGGATTGGAACCCATGCCACATGTCATTTTGTGAACCCATTTGACTCCCCATGCTGACATTTAATTCTATATTAAGAAGGTGGTTGAGAAAGCATGTTCATGAATTCAATGGAGTATGGCTCTGTTTTGCTTGTCCTATAAGCCACTCTACCTCCTGGGAATTCACTCACCCCGATTCCTATTCCATTGTTGACCAACTAACCTCACTTATCATGCAGTGCAGAGACCAGCAGTGAAGGGAAAGAAAAAAATAATGATTCTGTGTAAGCACGAATTTGCAAAAGCCAAAAGCACATAGAAACCCTGCTCAAGAAGTAAATCGATTGGGATATCCATGGATTAGACCCTGGGGATAAATTACAAAGCGTGAATAGCTTAGAAAAAACATGAGAACACCTAGATCTGATAACAGAGGACCAAGTTGCAGGACAGATCTTAGGCCTCAACCCTGAGAAAATCCAATCCTGAATAACAAAGAAGAGGATTAGACAGAGGTTGGATCTGATTGATAAACCTAGTGAAGGCTAAAGTCTCATGAAAGAAGTAGTTTGGACATTTATATGCCCACCCTGAAGAGCATTGGAGGGAAGGGGCCCTCAGGGATTGTGAAACAGAGAAGGGAGCCTTCCTTGTGTTGGGTGAGGTAGGTATCATGTGTGCCATATCTGTTGAGTAGTATGATATTCTTGTAGCTCTGTGGTTGAGCTCACTGGCTTAGCATCATCCTCCATGTTCCTGGGGGAGTGTTGATGCCCAATTTTGTCATCACTTTTGATCATTAAACGTGCTATGTTGGTGTTATTTTTACCATTTTTGATATGATAAGTCATACTTCTTTCCATTCAGACCACCATTTGAACTCAGGTATGAATACATTTTAAATATCACATGAATCCTTATTAATTATCATCATTTTGTGGTTTATTAACATTAATTTAGCATTTCTTGACTTGTTTGGAAAGTAGACTTCATTATGCAGGTTATGGTTCTCAAACAGACTCTCGTCCAGACGTGCATTCACGTCCAAGATGCCCAGCCGCATTCGGACCATCATTCATCCCTCCATTCGCACCCTCGGATCTGTTGGACGTGGGTTTTGTTGGAAACATGTCCCTCATGGTTCGTGATCCCTAGTTATAGACAATATGTGTTCCTACTCGGCTGACCTGACAATGCATTAGCTACCCACGTCAAAGAGAATCAACGCACCAATTGCTCATGCGAAGGGAACCAACACGCACAGATTGTGGGAGATGACCTATGTGTTGTACTGAGCCGTTTTCTTCAGTAATTAAGACCTCTTATTTTTATAGAGGTCGACCACTGAAAGGGTCAACCTACTCTCCCATTATTAAAACTATATAAAGACGTCTTAGGTTGAGAAACGCATGCACAAAGATAGAGAAAAAAATGTTGTGTAACTTTGTTTAAGTTTAATAGAAAGACTCTATTTCATTCGTTGATAATCATTCTCATTTTCTATTAATGGTTGGTGACTTAGTAGATTAGGAGATAAACCCCTGTTGCTGGGAAGGGCCCATGAACAATCAGAGTTTCCATTTGTGTATATTCAGCAGTTTCTTTTTACATTTGCAGCTAAGTCATTTCGTTTTTGGATATATCTATTACGTTTGTCTGTAAGTCATTTCGTTTCTGCAAGCAATTAGTTCGTTTTTTCCTGTAGGTAACACTTTGTTGTTTATAATACATAATTTCCTACGTTTTATGCAATTTATGCCTTCAGAATCCATTCGGCTGGCGATTCGCACCATCCATTCAGACTGCCTTTCAGATCTTCTTTCAGCCTTTCATTTGCATTTAGACATAATTTTCCAGAATTTGCAGTCGTTTCCAGAATTGCTAGTATTTCATTTTATGCAGAGATAGTTAGCTAGGATATAGGTTGATTTTCCAGTACTTCATCACATTCTGTAGATAGTTTGGGATTCGAATCCACCGTTAACATTTCATATCTCATTTTACTGTTGATGTATATGTAACTTCGGAATGTATTTCACATATATGTATATTGTATTCCTATAGAGATGGTATTATTCCTCTATAAGGAAGTGTCGTCATTTATATTGTAAGTGTCGTAGCTTATACTTGATGGGTTATTAGACCACCTTATTTGGGGTCGGCCCTGTATAAGTCATGTGGGTCAAAGGCTTATTAGACCACCCTATTGGGGGTCGGCCATGTGGGTCAAAGGGTTATTAGACCACCCTATTGGGGGTCGGCCCACTCAGCATTATGTTATGTGGTTAAGTTCGAGCCGACATGAGTTAGGTAAAAAGGCAAGTCAAGTCAAGTATAAATAGAGTGCGGGAGGCACTCTATTTACTCACTCACTTCTCACACATGCTCTCAAGGAGGAGAGGCGCACTTATGGAGGAGGAGGATTGCTGCTAGGTTATGGCTATCTCTCTTGGTTGGTTGTATCATTGCTCTATCTATCTCTGAGGAAGTTATTGGGGTTTTTCACCTTTATGGTTTTCCCCAAGTAAATCTTTGTGTCTCTTGTGTGCTTGCATTATTGTCTCCATGATTGATATGCTGTAGATATGCTGTACATGTTGTTCTCTCAGTTAAGATCCTAGATCATATTGAATTAAATTCAGAAAATTAACATGGTATCAGAGCTAGCCTGAAAGAAGGCATGATATGGCATGTATGACACTTGTTGCACTTACGATGCTAGGGCTTGATATAGCAAAAACCAGTCATCGTAGCACTTTCACTATAAATCCGTTTTGGCGAAGTTTTCGGATCTGAAATTGTTACAGGCCGAAGCTAAGATCTCCAGGTATCTTGTGTCCAAAGGACAACCTCTAATTCGTTGTACTTTGTGATTTATGATCTGTACAATATAGGGTTTCTGCCTCTTCCAGATCTGAGTCAAAATCAGGTGACCTTGGGAAAAAGGTCATATCTTGGGCTAGGAAGCTCCAAATGAAATTTCGTAAAAAGTGACAGGTAGTACACAGTCTGTACTATCTCAGAAAACTTTTTCAGAGGCCGAAGTTGAACCAGTGACACGTGGAACTCCGTACAAGTTCGCTCTACTGTTTTATCACATAAACAGGTCACGTTGCGACACTTGGCATAACTCTCTCTCAGAGAATCCAATTGAGGTCAGACCTATCAGGATGGAAATATAACAGGTCAGGCTATCTCAGGAAACTTTTTCAGACCCTGTGGATCAAAAATTTCGGAGTTACACCAGAAACAATCAGGTACATATTTCTGTCAAAACAGAATTATTTTTTGGTACCTCCATTCATGGCTTCCGGAATTTAGGGCTTTGAAGAAAGTTGGAATTTTTGTAATCGGAGACCACGGCTGGATGCTACTCATCAAAATAGAAATTTAGAGACCAAGATCAGAATTTTTGGTTGGGCAGAAGGCCGGGCTTGATTAGACCCTAGTTCGGGACTTTGATCAGAAAAGTGGAAAATTAGGGCTTCTGTAAAAATGGGAATTTTTGAAATCTGTGACCACGGCTGGAAGCTCCTCAGAAAAATAGAAGCTTAGAGCTTTGGATCAAACAATTTGTTGGGGAAAAAGAGTGGGCTTCATCAAACCCCTGTTCAGGGTCACGTCCAGTGAATCTAGAAGTTTCAAAGGCAAAATTGAGGAGTGAAACTTTGCAGTTTTCAAATTCTGAATATACCAACTTGATCAGCTCATCAAGGCACATATTTCTATCCTATCAGAAGTTTGAAATTCAAAGTTTGAATTTTTGGGATTTCTCTGACAAACCCATATCCAGCTCAAGGTCCAGTTCTTGCAAATCAAGTGGATTGGGTTAATCACTTGCATAAGTGAAGAAGTTCCTGTTTCAGAGGGAGATGAGGCTAAGGCCTTACATAAGAAGATTACAAGTGATCTCGACAGGTATGACTCATCGAGGTATGTTTTGAGATTTGTTCATAATTAAGTTTATGGTATGATTGTCTTCATATTATCACGGTTAGTACAATCTTGATTTTAGACTTGTCATATCACCTTAATAAAATTATGAATGCATGATAGAAGTCATTCATTTATTAGGAGTATGAAACTTATGTTTGTACTAACACATTGTGATGTTGTATGAGTTTTATGTTGTCTACTAACATGAAAGGTACACCAAGAAGACAAATCATGTTCTAGTTCAAGAACATATGATCATGAGGACAAAGATTCATCCATTGCCATGGATCTCATAGAAGATCCATTCTCGAGGTATGTATAACTTAGTTTTATAATGGTTAACTTATGAGACATGCAGGTTACTAGCACAAGTCACTAAAGAGAACCAGAAGACATTATGCGGGTATGTTAGACATAAATAGCTAGCATGCTAATCCAGGTATGTTTTTCCTATATCAAGCTAGAATCCTACCTTGGGTTAGGATCTTATACTGTTGTGTTGTTGATAATGATTATTCATGAAGTCATAGGTTTGAATAATCATGGTTGTATGCATATTATGTTTCTTACCATAATTGATGATATGACTAACCAAAAGAATCATGATGGTATAGGTTTGAATAATCACAGTTTTTATGCATTTTATATCTCTTATCTTGATTGATGATTCAACTAATCTGAAGAGTCATAGGTTTGAGTAATTACAGGTTTAGACATGTTATGTTTCTTATGATTTGACTAACCATAAGAATCCTACAGAAACCTTGAATACTAATGTTTATTATCTGTGTTTGAAATGATCCTGACTATACATGCTTTAGATTATTGTGTTTTTGATAATATTAAGATTATTCTAATGAATTTTTGATTATGATGATACTAACAAGCATGCATAGGGATCAAGAATGAGTATAAGTTCAAAGACAGGTAATCCAGGAAGCAAAGATCAAGAGGGAGCACACTCCAGTTGTTCCTGCAAGAAAGCAAAGGAGCACACTTCAGTAGCTTCTGCAAGGATGCAGATATTCAGAGGGAGTTGACCATCTCTCTACATTCCACATCAGAAAGGTGTAGAAAAAGCTACTTCAGATTAGGACTCCAGCAGCTCCTGCAAGGAAGGAAAGACTCAGAGGGAGTCCACCCAACGAACAAACAAAGATAAGTATTTTAATTATCATTTCTTGCATATTTGTTTGTTTAAATAAAATTGTTCAATGATGTATATGCTCATGTTCCTAGACTTAGGATATGTATTGTGCATATTAGAATAATTGCATTGATGAACAATATACTACTAATATTCATGGGTAAGTGGCCTATGGCACTGTACAACATTCCATTGCTACTTATCTAGAATAAAACCTCTTTGCTGACATGTTGGGAGTTGTGCACACTCTTAACAATGTTCTGGTAGAGATTGGAAGGCATCTAGAAAGTTACGGAATATGGATAAATGTTGTATTGAAGCATTGGCTAAGATAATTGCATGACTGTATGGCATATTTCTTTATGTGTAAGAATTTGTTCTGAAAACTATGAGATGTTTTCTAATCATGCAATTTAACTTGTTGTGTAGGAAAGATCGTATGCCATCTCCTACAAAAGAAGAATTACAACATTTGTTCTAGCAACAAAGATATCTATTGAAGATATTGAAGATATTGAAGTTCCCAGGATCTGGGATGAAGAAATGGAATGCCATGATCCGTCGATCATGAAGAATGATGTTTGGGATGTAATCCCAAGACATGAAGGGAAGTTTTCTATGACTTCCAAATGGAACTATCAGATCAAGCATGTTGCAGATGGCAGCATTGAGAAATATAAAAGTGATGAAATAGAAGATACACCAGATGGATTCAAGACAGCTTTCTTGAATAGTGTAGTTGAAGAAGAAGTGTATGTGGAGCATCCACTTGGTTCTGAGACACATGATAGGAAATCATATATGTGCAGAACTTGGTATGGTGAAGATAGATTGATTGCCGACACGCAGCGGAAGCTTACTACCGAGTTCGAGATGAAGAACTTGGGGATGATGCACTATTTGTTTTTGGCATGGAGGTGTGGCAAAGTGCAGATAGAATCTTCCTTGGACAAGGGAAGTATGCAGTAGAGATCCCAAAGAGGTTCGGGATGATGGATTGCAAGGCCATGGCCACACCTATGGCATCGAATCTGAAGCTTCTATGTGATGCTTCATCTGAGTCAGTTGATGTCTCTATGTATCGTCAGATGATTGGGTCCTTGATGTACCTGACGAACACAAGACCAGACATTTGCTTTGCTGTGAACACATTGAGCCAGTTCCTGACGGATCCGAGAAGTGTTCACCTGGTTACTGTAAAGCATGATTCTGAGGTACCTGAAGGGTACAGTGGATTATGGGCTCAGGTATGAGGCGAATCAAAATTTTAACCTGGAAGGTTATGTTGATTTAGATTGGGCTGGCAGTGCTGCAGACAGGAAGAGCACATCTGGGTGCTGCTTCAGTATGGGATCAGGTGTGATCTCTTGGTTTAGCAAGAAGCAGTCCTGCGTAGCACTGAGTATAGCTGAGGTGGAGTATGTTGCAGCCTGTTGAGCTAGTTGTGAGGCAGTATGGCTACGGAAGCTACTGTCTGAGTTATTTGATCTCCCGTTGGAGGCTACTGGTATCTTCTGTGATAACCAGAGTTGTGTGAAGCTGTCCGAGAACCCAGTGTTTCATGACAGGTCGAAACACATAGAGATCAAATATCACTATATCAGGGATATGGTGCAGAGAGGAGTTGTGAAGCTCCTGTATGTTGCGACGGACGAGCAGATTGCAGATGTGCTGACGAAGCCACTAGCCAGGGTGAAGTTCGAGTACTTCAGAGAGAGGCTTGGCATGCTTCAGATCAAGGATACTTCGAGGAAGAAGTGATGGACACATTTGCTGAAGCCATTCCAAGCATGTTGGAAGGAGGATCCTTCACATGGCTGTGGATGTAAGCGCTGGATGATGAGCATCAGGATGATGTTCTGGTTTCTGCTTGGATATGATCAGTTGGATCATTTTATGTATGTATGTATGCATCATGTTGGATGCTTGGACCATGTATCTGTATATGTATCAGGTGGATACATTGTATGATCAGGTGGATCATGTATGGTGATATGTATCATGTATTTGTATTTGTATCAGGTGGATACATTGATGATCAGGAGGATCATGTATGATGATATGTGTCAGGTAGATACTTGGTATGCATCAGGTAGATGCATTGATGATCAGGAGGATCATGTATGATGATATGTATCATGTATTTGTATCAGGTGGATACATTGATGATCAGGAGGATCATGTATGATACTTGGTATGCATCAGGTAGATGCATTAATGATCAAGAGGATCATGTATGATGATATGTATCATGTATTTGTATCAGGTGGATACATTGATGATCAGGAGGATCATGTATGATACTTGGTATGCATCAGGTAGATGCATTGATGATCAGGTGGATCATGCAGCAGGATGTTGCAGTGATGATCAGGATGATCATAGATGACGAGCTTCAGGATGTTGCTCCAGATGAGATGCAGCAGGACGTTGCAGTGATGATGATCAGGATGATCATGGATACATCAGGATGATGTATGGTGAGTATCAGGTTGATACTCTATGGCCGTGGATCAGGTTGTGCAGATGAGCATGTAATTCGTTGCCCTGGGAGATCTGCAGATAGTCTTTCGAGGTTTTGCCTATGGCATATAATAGCGCCCTGGGATATCTGGCAGATGCTCTTGCGAGGTTTTGTCCTATGGCATGTAATTCGTTTCCCTGGGAGATCCGATAGGTTGGGCTGTGTGCCCGTAATCAGTCCTGGGATGCTCTTGCGAGGTTTTGCCATGACCACATGTAATTCGTTGCCCTGGGAGATTTCAGGTCGGAGTTGTGTACCCGTAACATCCTGAGATGCTCTTGCGAGGTTTTGTGGTGGACCACATGTAATTTGTGCCCTGGGAGATTTCAGGTCGGAGTTGTGTACCCGTAACATCCTGAGATGCTCTTGCGAGGTTTTGTGGTGGGGTCACATGTAATAGCGCCCTGGGAGATCCTACAGGTCGGAGTTGTGTACCCGTAACATCCTGGGATGCTCTTTCGAGGTTTTGTGACGCACGTAATAAGTCCTGAGGATTCCATAGTATGGCCAGTGATGACGAAGACCTGCAGGTGGTGGGCCTACATCCAGTATGAAAAAGGACTGGCTCTGTAGAACTTCCTATGACGAGTAGATTCAGAGATTGATTGAGATAGCAGCAGCAGTGACGATGATGATGACTCGATGACGATCATCTAGTGACGATGATCCAGAGAAGATGACTTGTGCTAGAAGAACTATGCTGAGAAATACCTTCCTAGTTAAGAGGGAGTGTTGATGTATATGTAACTTCGGAATGTATTTCACATATATGTATATTGTATTCCTATAGAGATGGTATTATTCCTCTATAAGGAAGTGTCGTCATTTATATTGTAAGTGTCGTAGCTTATACTTGATGGGTTATTAGACCACCTTATTTGGGGTCGGCCCTGTATAAGTCATGTGGGTCAAAGGCTTATTAGACCACCCTATTGGGGGTCGGCCATGTGGGTCAAAGGGTTATTAGACCACCCTATTGGGGGTCGGCCCACTCAGCATTATGTTATGTGGTTAAGTTCGAGCCGACATGAGTTAGGTAAAAAGGCAAGTCAAGTCAAGTATAAATAGAGTGCGGGAGGCACTCTATTTACTCACTCACTTCTCACACATGCTCTCAAGGAGGAGAGGCGCACTTATGGAGGAGGAGGATTGCTGCTAGGTTATGGCTATCTCTCTTGGTTGGTTGTATCATTGCTCTATCTATCTCTGAGGAAGTTATTGGGGTTTTTCACCTTTATGGTTTTCCCCAAGTAAATCTTTGTGTCTCTTGTGTGCTTGCATTATTGTCTCCATGATTGATATGCTGTAGATATGCTGTACATGTTGTTCTCTCAGTTAAGATCCTAGATCATATTGAATTAAATTCAGAAAATTAACATTTACATTTGCACATAGGTTAACTATTTCAGTTTTATTAATGATGAAATTCATTTACATTCAGCATATGTTTTATTGTTCAAATGAGAAATAGTTTTGGTTCAAATAGAAGTAGCATAAATGTCTATTGCTTATGATTTAGGTAGTTTTATGAGTTA
This sequence comes from Larix kaempferi, assembly GCA_027924585.1. Taxonomy (NCBI): domain Eukaryota; kingdom Viridiplantae; phylum Streptophyta; class Pinopsida; order Pinales; family Pinaceae; genus Larix; species Larix kaempferi. The sequence goes on from BSBM01000608.1 coordinate 4,244,152, forward strand.
CTTTCATTTACTTTTCATGCCTAGGACCTAGATTAGCTTAGACTTGTTTAGAATATTATCATAGACTTTGTTAAATCTCAGTTTGTCTTATTTCTGAATTAGTTCAGTATTTCATTTCCAGTTTGCATTCAAGTTTCTAATTAGTCTTTCACTTTTATTTTCCATAGTTGTTTGATTTGGTTTAATTGCAATGTTTCAAGTTCTTTCATTTCCGTAGATAGAATAGACTAGGAACTAGTCTCAATCTAATTTTAATAAGTTCATGTGTGTTTAATACAGATGCATTAGTTTTCAATATCTAAGAGTTTTCATAAATTAGTTTAATATAGGTTTGCTTCTCAAGTTTTAGATCAGCTTCATTACACTTTCATAGTTATCTTAGAAGATAGTTTGATTTGCAGTAGAAGTAGTGTAAGAACATCTTGTTTTTCTATTGTAGGTTTTGATTACAAGTTGATATTGACTTCAGTCATTTAAGTTCTTGTCTTGTACTTAGTTTAGTTTGCTTTTCTTGTAGTTAATGTTTTATAAATTAGTTTGAAGTATTGATAGATATCGTTTGATGTTGATATGCATTCGCATGAGTTAGATAGACATTTCATGTTTTACTTCCAAGTAGTCATTAGAGATTAAATAACTTAGGATTTGTACTTTTGTTAAATCAGCATTTCATTTCAAGTACTGTAGCTAGTTTTTAAGTGTCATTTTCTTATGGATAAATAATAGATTACAATGTTTAAAATCAGTTGTAATTGGTCACTTTTTAGCTTACATCTCTTTGTAGAGGTTAAATTAGATTTACTTCCATTATGTTTCCTTGTTACATTTGAAATTCATTTCGATACATTTTCTCTAGTTCCTATCACATTTGACACATTTCCTCAAAATCCTCAAGGAGAATGGAATTAGGTAGTTTAGCTTAGTTTTGAGTGTTTAGTTTAACTGTTGAATTTCTTAGGTTTATTAAGTAGTTGTAACCTTGCTTAAGATAGTACAAATTTATTGTCTTTACATAGTTAGTTGTAAACTGAATCATTTCATAGATAGGTTTCTGAACTCGTTCATAGTTATTACATGGTAGCTTGTCTTTCTGATTCCTAGATTAGAGTTCGAATCATTGATCAGTAGTTTCCATTTTCATAAGAGTAGTTTTCTTTTGATCAAGTCTTGTTTCTTAGAGTAGTATTATTTTTAACTTTTCAATTATTGTTCATAGAATAGAGTAGTATAGATTGATACTATTCTGATCCATTGGTTTGGTTAAGTTTAATCATCTTAGTAGTTGTATTTTTGAAGTTTGACTTGGTTTTTCATTTTGAAAGATCTTTCGATCTTTTCATTATTAAAAATTTATAAGGTCAGCCTAGCCGATGTCTTAGGTACCCTTCTACCTCAGCATATACTTTTCCACAACTCTAAGATTACCAACCCCGACCGATAATTAAATATTTGGTGATTCATTAAGACAATAAAACACCCAATCAAGCGGATACTTCTAGATCAGAATGGGTTAGTTCGTAGAGAGTCAATCTGTATTATGAGAGATCGGGGCATTGATGTGAGTAATGGTCGTAAATACTGCATATCACGCAAAGGTGATTGGTACGCAATGATTTATCACGGGGATTAGGGGTAGGGTCATGTTTGACGACCGGGATGTTGGGATCGTCATCTAATGTTTGCATGTGTTCCTGAAGTGCTTGTAGTTGTGGACATTGATGGGTAGCAGGGCCCAAATCGTCACACAAAGAGCGATTGAGGGGAGTGTGAAATGGCGGAGGATTCTTTGTTAGCTTTGGTGTAGGTGGGGCAGTGTAAGTTTGTGGACCCTTTCCCCCAGTGTGGCGGGGTGGAGGTTGTGCACTACCCAATGCTGATGTGGTTTCCACCGCTGGAGGTGGCCAGTTCATCATGGTAATAGGTTGAACCAGTTATAAAATGACATTTGGTGTCAGGGGGGAGTTGAGGCGGGTAGGTACCACACAAGCAGTCCTAATGTTAACCCAGGAAGATTTAGTGTAGCCATTACTAAGGTGTTGACTGCTCCCGAAGGAGGGAATAGGAACGGCATAGTGTCGATAGGTGTCGCTCTGACATGACTGGGCACTGACGGTGGTTGCGATAGTAAAGGGGGCTATGGGTTGGGCATCTGTGTATTGTGTGAGAGCGTGCACAAATTAGATATCTTTGCTGACCGCAAAGGGGGTGGAATGGATTGAAACGTGGAAGTCATGGGTGTATTTGAGTATATCCTGGGTTCGATTGCGGAGACCAACGATGTAGGTGCATTGTGAACAGGTTGTTCAACCATGGGGAGAAACTTTTCTTATGCGGCGGGGGCATTGGGATCGTAGCACATAAGTTGATCGATCTTGACAACATGTCCCTCATGGGGAAACATCATGATGCGGAAGATTGATGAAGCGATAGCCTTCATGGAATACATGTAACTGTGTCCAAGTAAGATTTTATAATCGAGCTAGGCATTGATGACCTCTATGTCGATAAGGATTGTTTTTCCTGCTAACTGGACTAGAACATTGGTCAAGAGGCCTTGTGGTTGAGCTGAGCGGCCATCGTAAGCTTGTAATGCAGTGGTGGATGGCTGTAGGGTAGGGGATCTGAGCTTCTGCCAGTCGAATGTTGACATAACAAATGTGGAGGCACCCTCATCGATGATGCATCGATGGATCACAAGATTCCGAATGGATACAAAAACTTGAAATGCTAATGTGGAAGGTATGCGTGGTTCCGATTGGTCCAGGTCAAATTCCATCATTCGTGAGTCAGAAGGATCAATAGCACCAATGGCAGATAACAGAGTCTTGCGTTGTGCAGGATAGTTCTTTAGAACCTCTAGGGCTGACATAGCAACAGGAGATTGGGCTAAGTCTTCCACAATGTTATAATTAGAAGCGACACGAGTATTAGGATGATTATTGATTTGACGCAGTGGGAAACAAGGGGCTTTGGGGCCCCCGTATAATGGTGCAGTAGGTATGCGTAACGATTGATCAGTGGGAAGAGCATTGGTAGCTTTATCGGCTGGAATGGCTTCAAAGGTGGATCCATATTGGTTTCAGCATGTTTGGAGGTTGACGTCTGTCGACGACATCATTAAAAAGTGGCGAGTACCTGAGTCCATGGGTTGATGAGAAAGTGCAGCATAAGTAATTTGCTGATGTGGTGTCGTATTTCCTTGAGGGGGAGCCAACGGTTGAGTGTTTACCAGTCCTTGCGTGGGTAAAGTATTCTGTAGTACCATGGGTTGTGTTTGAGGTGGTGGGGGGTTAGGTGGTGTCGACGGTGTTGCGTGCCCCTAGCGTTGGGCGTCATCAATCCAAAGTTGTTGCACTCGCTCCAAATGGGGGAAAGTGTGTGTATAATGTATGTATACCCCCATATGGAACATGGGTGGTTTGTTCATAAATTGGGATTCTTACCCTATTTCGGTGGTCGATCAGGGTTTTGGATGGCAGGAGTAGTGTTGTTAATATTTGGAGGATTGGGAAGTTGTCCGCCTTGGTCCTAAGGTTGGTTGTTTCCGTAGTTGCATCCCCATCCACGGTTTTGTTGGCCTTGTTGATTGCATTGGGTATTCTGGTTTGGCTGCGGGTTTTGTTGTGCATACACTTGCTCGTGGGGAGCCAGGGTATTTTGAAGTTGAGCAGGTGTTGGAGCAGCCTACGGTGGATAATAAGCAGGAAGGGCTTTAGGTGGGCTAGGTGCTGGGCCGATTGTGGTTGTTGGTAAGTCTGAGCAACTAGAGGTTGGGTTGTTGCAGGCGCTGACTACGGTGGGTAATAAGCCTGTGGGGCTTGAGAGTGGATAGGAGCTTGTGTGGTTTGCTGATGGTAGTATGTAGTAAGTGCAACTGGAGGGGTGTAGGATGTAGTTGCATGGCCGTAACACTACTGTGGACATGAGGGTCCATGGGTGTGGTGAGTTTGTGCCATGGGAGCAAACAAATTTGTAGCTCCGGAGTGGGTTGTGGCCCGTGAAAGTTCAGGGCTAGTATTATTGCGCATAATGGTAAAGGTTTGGTTGTGTGATGCAACATGTTCAATGATGCCATCGGTGGTGTGGGATGCCCCAGGTGCATCATTCCTAGAGGAATCGTTGTGGGGAGTGTCAGGTAAAATGGTATGCAAGTAGCCAGACTAGGCATAAACGAGATCAAACTGTTGGGATTTCAGAATGGCTTCTTTTTCAGACTGGGGTCGTTCAGATGCCACATCCTTGGCAATAACTGAAACGAGAGATTTCAGAAAAAAATCTAGGAAGATACGGTCATCTAACTTAATCTTGCATAAGCTTCGGCGTTTACGCCAGTCATGAATGTGATTAGTGATGTGGGTGGCCGTGTTTGGTTTGCAAGATAGTAGGATCTCTACTCCCGTGTCGTAATGGATAGGTAACTGAAAGAACTACAGAAAGGTCAAGGCGAGGGAGGTAAAAGTGGAGAGGGTCCTGTGAGGTTGCTCGATGTCACACTTAGCTATAGAACCAGTAAGGGTTCGTTGTAACAGCCGTAGGTGGATGGAGTCATCCACTATGGAGTTGGAGGAACACCATAAATGGAAAGACATGATGTGATTTTGGGGATCCTCACCTGCCTTTCCCTCAAACTTACGGATGTCATATGGGAGTTTGGTAGGAATATGATGCCAAGTGGGGTCATGTCGAATGGGGTCATTGGTCAATCTGGTTAGGTGAGGAAGTTTGAGGCTAGCCATGAATGGAGAATTGGCAGAAGGATGTGACATGATCACTGGGGCGAATGCGCTAGTAGTAGCGCCTATAGTGGGGCCAATGCCCCCAATGGGAGGCGCAATGGTATAAGTCATGATGGGGGTCATGGGAACTCCAGTAAGAGGTGGGGTTACTGTGTAGGAAGGACCTGTGCCCCCAAGTGTGCTTCTAGGAACTGTAGTGGTAACCAATCCACTAACCATAGGGATAGTCATGGTAACAGGAATAGTAGGTGTACGTCCCATCGATGGGATGACGAGTATAGACACTGACGTGGTGGCTAGATTAGTGGAAGATCCACCACCAACCGTCCCACCGAAGAAAGGGTTGGAAATCACGCCAGCCATGGGGCTAGACGGAGCTATGTATGTGGGTTTTTCTTGATTTAGAATCAGATGTGAAGTAGGGAGTGCCGGGATCTGGTGACGGGGTTCTATGCCGGTGACGAGTGGTGTCAAATGAACCATGCTATGGGGGTTCTCCCCCGAGGCACCAAGAATGTCTTGGGGACTCAATGGTGAGAGATGGATAGTAAAATGAGTGAGTTGTGGCAAGTGAAAAACTCAAAAACCCTAATTTAGCCGAGTGTGCAGAAGAAGAGCACAAAAAATATGGCACTCAGGCCAACAACAAGCTCTAAACGCTCACTATAATAGCTGTGCTACGGTAAGCGGAGAGACAAGAAAAAGTGGTAAGGATACCAACAAGAAAACGTCTCCTATTAAAGAAAAAATAGTGTACTCACTAAACCGGGGGGAGGTAAGGGAGCATGCAAACACCTAAATAAAAGATCTGGAAGCTCACACAAATCATATCCTCTGCAGGGTGATGAAATCCGCAGTCAGACAATACGAAATGGTGAAATGAGTAGGTGGGGGATATCCCTCTACCGAGAGGGATCCCAGGTAAAAGAGCCCTAGAGAATGGAAACTAGGCTACCCCGTTCATGGCACGTCCATAAAAAGCATTCACTGTATCATTCCTTTGGTCACTACACCCAAAATATGGAAATGCAACAAGGACAATGAGTACGTGTCCTTCGGAACTAGGTGGAGTGCAGCATTCCACATAGTCCTTCGGAACCAGTCTCATGAATTTCCCTCCTAAGGGAGAGGCATTTTCCAACAAATTGGTGTATAACCGTACCAATAAGTAATAGGGGATTTTGGTACCCTAATGGACAACTTCTATGTCTCAAGTGTAAATGACCGAGGGGTGTTATTTGGATTCCTATCCTCCCTATCCTACCTAACTACAAGATTCTTTTGTGTTCCCCAAGTAGGGTTAGAAGGTTGGTTTAGTTAAGTAAATTTTATGGCTCACTTGAATTAAGGTGACAGAGTGTCTTTAAGTGAGATGATGTACCCAACAAAATGCCATGCTTGGGCAACTATCTAAAAAATGTAAGTGCTGAAATTTAATTTCCATGTAAAAACAAATTTCCTTTTCAACGTAAATGCTGAAAATCTATAAAATGGTGTAGTGGAGAAAAAATAACAGAAAAAAAATCAATGAGTAGCTTGGGATGTAGGCAAAACAGGGGGTTGTTACAGTGTAGGAAAAATGCAAAAATCTTGGCTAAAAAGGGTAAAAACTCATAAAACTGAACACGGTTTTTGGGCCAAAACTGGCGTCCTGGGGCACGATTTCCAAGTAAAAACCTACGGTCTCGGTCGCGGTTATGGGGCTGAATGCTGTGGTCGGCGCTGTGGGTTCGGATCTGGGATCAGCGGTCTGGGTCGGATACACTGGGACAGGTTCTGCGGTGGGGTCCGCAGTTTGTTTGTGCAGAGCTGTGGCTAGAGCCGTGAGTGCGAGGGTAGGAGTTACAGGGAGGACCGTGCATAAGGGGGTTGGGTTTGTGGTCTGGGCCGCAGGAAGCCGCAAGATGGCTTCAGCTAGGGGAAGGGCTGGGAAAGCAAGGCCACGGAGAATGAGTAGGGTTTTGGCGGCATGGGCCGTGGGAAACAGAGAGGGGTCTATGGCATGGGCCACGGGAAATAGAGAGGGGTCTGTGGCGTGGGCCACGCGATAGGGATCAAGAGATGTGGTCGGGGTCGCTGAAAGGATCCGAGTACCTGTTTCGTAGGCCACGGATTCAGGATGAGTAGCCGAGCTGCAGGACACGGCTTAGGGAGGAATAGTCGCGCTCGGGACACGGCTGTTAGGTGAAAAACTGTATGTTACAGCGCGAAAAATGACTGCCGAAAATGGTGGCCGAACAGAAAAATGTGGACTACAGGTTTTGCAGAGATAACAAAGGGCTTGGGATGCAAGTGACAGGCTCAAAGGTAACTAAAACAAAAAACATAAATAAATTTAACCAAAGATTCAAGCTAGTGGAGTTGCCAAAACTGTAGCTAGGGTTTTCACCCTAGCTTGTGCAAATGAGCACCTACTAAGGAGAATGCACTCCTTAGTAGCAGTTCAAGAACAGTAAAATAAACCTAAGTAAATAAAAAAAATAAGAAATTAATTCTAAGCATGTGCATGGGCATTCATCAAATAAATTTGGAGTAAAAAACAGTAAACAGTGAACATTCATAGATTTTTCATGCAAAACAAATATACAAGAGAGTTATATCTTTTCATTAGATGAAAATGGAGTTTTACATGAAGTTTTAACTCAATGGTGAGGTTAATGGAGCTTGTGCAGCCGTATGGACGAGATGCTCCAGTGCTCCAAGGTCTCCTTCTCTTCTCCAAATTCTAAGATGGTTGGCCAAAGGGGCACTCAAGTGGTGAAAGCTAGCTCAAATGGATGGCTAGGGTTTCAGGAGTGATTTGGGCAGCATAAGGGTAGATTGGATTGTGGATGAATAATAGGGGGCCTCCATCACCTATTTATAGTTTTTTTGAGTGGTGGAGTATTGACCCATGGTATTTGGTACCACATGGTTTAGGTTATTGCTTTACGGTTTATTTCCTTCTTTTTCCCTCTTTTTCCATTTTTGAATTTTATTCCCTTTTGGAGGGTTGTTGGCATTTTTGGAGGAAATTTAATTATTTTGAGGAGAAAAAGATTGATTTTGGCCTTTTTGGTTAACATTTGAAGGTTTTTTGAGGTTTTGGAGGCTAAATGGTGGGAAAAGTGGACAAATAGGTCATGTGGCTAGGGAGATGAGCTAGTGAGTATTTTTTGGGTGCTAACAGATGTTGTTAGCAGAAAATTCCATGTTGCAATAGTAAGTATGTGTAAATCAGATTTGAAGACAAGAGTTCTTGAAGCTCAAACCAGTGATGAAGCTTACCTCCAAGTCAAAGAAAAATTGCAGCAGGGAAATGTTAATGAAAAATGTGTAGGGTATTAGCTTAGTGAAGATGATGTTCTCATTTATCAGGATACTGGACTGTATATTCCAAATTGTGTAGATTTGAAGAGGCTATTGATGGATGAAATACATCAAATTCCATACTCTGGAATTCCAGGATATCAAAAGACTATAACAGCAGCAAGAAAGCAGTACTTTTGGGATGGGATGAAGAAGGACATAGCAGAGTACATTGCTAGGTGTCAAAAGTGCCAACAAGTCAATGCATAACATCAAAATCCAGCAGGATTTTTGCATCCTTTTCCCATTCCAGAATGGAAGTGGGAAGTAATTTCTATGGATTTTATAATAGTTCTGCCAATGACAGTGAGGAAGCATGATTCAATCATGGTAGTGGTGGAAAATCTATGAAAGGTAGCTCACTTCATTCCAGTCAAGTCCACTCATATGACCAATGACATAGAAAATATATTCATGAAGGAGATATTCAGGTTGCATGGGTTTCCCAAGGCAATAATTTCATATCGTGATACAAAGTTCACATCCAATTTGTGGAAGGGATTATTCTAGAAATTGGGGACTAAACTGAATTTTAGTACAACATATCATCCTCAAACAGATGGTCATACTGAGAGGGTGAATCAGATTCTTGAAGACATGCTAAGGATGTATTTACTGGATAAACCATCCAAGTGGGAAGACTACCTACACTTGGTAGAATTTGCATACAATAATGGACATCAAGCATCATTGGGAATGAGTCCTTTTGATTTATTGTATGGCAAAGGATGCAGGACTCTAGTGAATTAGGAAAGTCCGTGAATAGGGTAGTGCTTGGACCATAGATGATCAAGGAAATGGAGCAAGAGATTGTTAACATCAGGCAGAATTTGAAGGCAGCTCAAGACAGGCAAAGGAGTTATTCCAATTTGAAAAAATTGCATAAGGAGTTTCAGATTGGGGACCATATTTACTTAAGAGTGAAGGAAAAGAAAATTTCCTTGAAGTTGGGGATTTGTGCAAAGTTGGAACCAAGATATTGTGGGCCATTTAAAGTCCTTGATAGGATAGGGCCAGCTGCATATAGGATTGCATTGCCTGCTAACATGAGAGCTCATAATGTTTTCCATGTTTCTTTTCTTAAGAAATATGTACATGATCCTAATCACATAATTGATTGGAATGTGATACAGGTGGAACCAGAGGGAGAGTTCCAAGTGGAGTCTATGCACATCCTCGACAAGAAGGTCACTTTTCTCTGGAACAGATCCATCGGAAAGGTGAAGGTGCAATGGAAGCACCTTAGTCCCAAAGAGGCTACATGGGAGCTGGAGGATTCCATGAGAGAGGCATTCGCATTTTTGTTCAGTTTTGAGAACACTGAGGACGGTGTTATTCTAGTGGGGGGTAATTGTAACATACCCATTTTGACCCTTAGGGTTTATTGGCTTCCATGTAAATATTGTATACATGCAATGTGTGTTTTCCCTAGTGCGGATTTCAAGTCCAAGGCCCCACTAGAGGATGTCCAGGTTTTATTTAAAAGGAAAGTATTTGAAATTCTGATTATCCATGTGCTATTACACCATGAGGTATTGTAAATGATGTAAATACTAAATATTGCAATAAAATACGAAGAAAAATGGCTAAGGAGGCAACCAATAAGAGGGGACCATGTGTATCCACTAGGGAGAGGTGAGGGGGGTGTGGGATTGGAACCCATGCTACCACATGTAATTTTGTGAACCCATTTGACTCCCCATGTTGACATTTAATTTTGATGTAAGAAGGTGGTTGAGAAAACTTGTTCATGAGGCCGACGGAGTATGGATCAACCCTGCAATCCATATGGCATGGTATGGCTCTGTTTTGCTTGTCCCGTAATCCATTCTATGTTAAGTTTAGCCTAAATTTATAGGAAAGATCACTGAAAGAAACACAATCACAAGATAGAAAAAGATTTACCGCGGAAAACCCTCATGGGGTAGAAAACCCAACAAAGCTTTCCTCAATATAGATAATCAACCAATATAAGATGTAGTACCCAAACAAGAGATCCTTCTCCTCCTATGCAGACATCTCTCTCTCCTATGCGCCAATTACAAGTGAGTGAATGAATGAGATAAATGAGGAACATACCTCCTTTATTTATACTCATGTCCTAATTGAATTTTCACCCTAATGGGGTCGACCTCTCCTAAGAGAGTCTAATAACCACTAAACAACTTAACTCAGGGCTGACCTCACATGGGAGATCTAATAACCCTAGTTACCACAATCTCTCACGGAAATAAACATCTCTGGATATACAATAGGGTCTCCTCGAAGGAATGGAACATCTCCGGAATAATAAAGTACAAATATAATATTATTAGAAGTTACAATATTTCAACACTCCCCCTTAACGAGAAGGATATTATAACAACATTTGCAGGAGCAAGGAGTCATCAACTACATGATACATGATACATGATACATGATACATCTATAAATCATTGGAAGCTTTCTTCATACATCATTAGTAACTCAACCAGTTACTGGAGTATCTTCAAATATTCAATACTGGAACATCTTCAGTATTGAGTCTTCATCTTCTACAGCATCCGAACAGCTACAACAATCTGGATCATATCAATCAACATCATCCGGATCATCAACTGGATCATCTCGATCAACATATGGATCATCAAAGCAGCATCTTCTGCAATACACATGATCCAATTATGGGATGGTCAATCCCTCTCAATTTAGGACATAAGTCCAAGGACGATGCAATCCTACAACATACATTTTGAACCAAGGGTTTCGGGATGATGCAATCCCCTCACGTACATTTTGAACCAAGGGTTCCGGGATGATGCAATCCCCATCACGTACATTTTGAACAAAGGGTTCTGGGATGATGCAATCCCCATCACGTACATTTTGAACCAAGGGTTTTGGGATGATGCAATCCCCATCACATACATTTTTAACCAAATGATCAGGGATGATGCAGTCCTATCACGTACATTTTGAACTAAATGTTCAGGGACGATTCAATCCTATCACGTACATTTTGAACTGAATGTTCAGAGACGATGCAGTCCTATCACGTCCACTAGGGACCACTTTCTTGGAGACATATGTCTACGGATCGCTTTTAGGACATGTGTCCAGGGATGATACAATCCACTTGTCAACTTAAACCAAGTCTAAGGACCACTCATCGACCTCATCGTCAGTATCGCCAATACAGGTATCCACATCATCGACCTCACTGTCGATGTAGGCAATCTCATCATCAGCGACCACATCACTCCCCCTTTCGAGGAGGGTCCTTTTGAACTACACCAAGCTTGTCTCAGAAATACTCAAACTTTACTCGAGATAGAGGTTTGGTCAATATATCAGCAACTTGTTCATCAGTGCTCACATACTTGAGCTTGATAGCTCCTTTCTGCACCATATCCCGTATATAAAATATCGGATCTCTATGTGCTTTGACTTATCATGGAACACTGGATTCTCTGTCATCTTGATACAACTTTGGTTGTCACACGGGAGCACAGTGGAGTCCATCTCTAAGTCAAATAATCCGGATAATAGCTTTCGAAGCCATATCGCTTCACAACTAGCAGAGAAAGCAACAATATATTCCGCTTCAGCTATGCTGAGAGCCACACTAGACAAACTCCTACTAAACCACGAGATCATGGCAGATCCCAGACAATAACGTCCTCCCGATGTGCTCTTCATGTCTGATACACTTCCTTCCCAATCAGCATCTGTGTAGCCATACAATCTGAAGTCATGATCTCCAAGATAACATAGACCAAAGTCTATCATACCCTTTAGGTACCTCATCACATGCTTTGCAGCTATCAGGTGAACTCGTCTAGGTTCCACTAGATACTGACTCAAGGTGTTCACGGTAAAGTAGAGATCAGGTCTAGTATTTTTCAAATACATCAATGACCCAATAATTTGTCTGTATAGAGTCATATCCACTAACTCTGATGAGTCATCAGCTAATAGCTTTAAGTTAGAATCCATGGGAGTGGCCATGGATTTGCATTCCAACATATCAAATATTTTCAAGATTTCCACAGCATACTTTCCCTGGTTGAGAAAGATTCCTTCTGAGCCTTGCCATACTTCCAGTCTTAGGAAGTAATGCATCAAACCGAGATCTTCCATCTCAAACTCTACATAGAGTTTCTTCTTGCATTTGATGTAATACCCCATTTTGACCCTTAGGATATATTAGCTTTTAATGTAAGTATTGTATACATGTGATGTATGTTTTCCTAGCGTGGAACTCAAGGCCAAGGCCCCGCTAGTGGAAGCTCGAATTTTTTTAAAAAAGGAAAGTATTAGACATTATGTTACCCATGTGCTATTTATCCATAGAAGATTGTAAAAATGATGTAAATAAACATCATGAAATAAAATACCAAAATTGTCTATGGAGGCAATGAATGAGAAAGGGGCCATGTGTATCCACTAGGGAGTAGTAGAGGGGCTGTGGGATTGAACCATAGGCTGCCATATGTCACCTTGAGAACCCATTTGACTTTCCTTGCTGACATTTAATTCTGTTGTAAGGAAGTGGTTGAGGAATTCAGTCCATGGATTCAATGGAGCATGGGTAGCCCATAAATTCGTATGGCAGGGTATGGGATTTTTTTTGTTGTACCGCAAGTCACTCTACTTGATGCGATTTGCTTCTCCTCATTCCCATTCCAGTGTGAAAGGACCCAACATCAATTTTCATCCAAAAATGAATTCTCAGCATTGAGAAAAACCAGAAATCGCAACTGTGAAAGAACCCACGTTTTGAAGAGCCATAAACGCCCAGATTTGGTATTTGACAGTGAAATCCAATGGGGGATCCATAGGTATGAACCTTGGGGAGAATTTGGGAGCATTAGCTACCCCGAAATCCATTGGAAAACCTAGTTTTGATAGCCCAGAAAACCAGTGACGGGATTGAGTTATTCGTTGATAGAATAGTGAGAAATCCAAGTGTGGATGTTTGAACAGAGGATTGGATTGCTTGAATTTAGCTTGAGATGTCTGTAGCTCTGTGGTTGAGCTCACTGACTTAACGTCCTCGTCCTTTGTCTGTTGTATGCTTGATAAACCCAACTATGAGTTGGCTTAACATAGCTGTTGAGTGAAACCATGGCTATGAGTGAGCCTATTTAGTTCCTCCTTAATGGATACACAAACCAGCTCGGGGATGATCTCCCAGCTGAAAGAATACAAGCTGGACAGAGATCTATGGTTGGGTGGAGTGTTGCTCTCACATAGCCAGTTGTTTGGACAGGTTCATATTCAAGATAAGTGTTCTATGTGTTATAAATTATATGCATTTTGTGTTCTGTAATGTGTTAATTCAGAATGGTAATTATTTATGTTAATGGAATTGATATGAAATATGTGCATAGCATAAGAATGGGATTGATTCGCTGTCTTTTGATTCATCATCTTCTTAAGATAGATATGCTGATGCATTCCATCCTGTGTGTGTGTTATTATGTTTAATTCCACTTTGTTTATATTGAGTATGAAGTGCACACAGAAGTTTTTAATTATCCATGCATTTCTCAAAGTTTGACTGGGGCTGAGATTGTCAATAAGCCCGGTATGTTGGTCATGTTTCCTTCCTTGCACCGAATTGATGGAAGGGGACGTTACATTCGACAACCTATTTCTCATTCCCAGTCAGAAATAGATCATCCACATATAGCAACAGAATGACAGGTTCACCATCCATAACCTTGAGATAAAGATTAGGATCAACTTTACTTTTGGTAAAGCCAAGGCTTGTCAAGAAACTGTCAATTCTTCCATACCAAGCTCTGGGAGCTTGTTTCAACCCATACAATGCCTTCTTTAGTTTGCATACGTGGGTTTTTCTATATTCAACCTCAAATCCTTGTGGTTGTTCTATGTAAACTTCCTCCTCAATCACACCATTCAAGAAAGTTGTCTTTACATCCATCTGGTGTAATTTCCACTTCATCATGGATGCAAGTGCCATGATAGTTCTAATGGAAGTGTACCTTGCAACTGGTGCAAATGTTTCTTCATAGTCAACTCCCTCTTTCTGAGAGAATCCTCTGGCCACAAACCTTGCCTTATTCTTTTCAATGCTTCCATCCGCAACATGCTTTATCTTGTATATCCATTTGGAGGATACCACACTCGTGTCCTTTGGGTTGGGAACTATATCCCAAACATCATTCTTCATTATTGACTGGTACTCCTTTGTCATTGCCTCAACCCACTCTTTCTTATGGGATGCTTCTTCATAACTAGTGGGTTCTTGATCTACAAGATCACACATCAAAGCCATATAGCTGGTGAATGGATTTGGTTTCTTGCTCACTCTGGTGGAGCCTTCAGGAGCTCCATACTTTTCTGCTCCTAGCATAATGTCTCTTTACCATGCTGGATTTCTCTTCCTAGATATGTCTATAGTAGGGGATTCTTGTGGTTCTATCATTTCATGATCTTTAGGTGTTACATCTTCAGGGGTAGGTGCAACCTCTGTAATTATGGAAGGTGCATCTTCTTCATATACTTCTTCATATTGGCACTTCCTAGATCTCTTGAGAGCTGCTTCTTTATTAAATGTCACATCCCTACTTATTTCCATATGATGGAATCCTATGATGTATATTCTAAATGCTTTCGATGCATGACAATATCCAACAAATATCCCCTTCTTCCCAGAAGGATCCAACTTAGTTCTCTTTTCTTTTGGAATGTGAATGTATATTGGACATCCAAATATCTTGAGGTGACTTACCTCAGCCTTCTTGCCTGTGAACACTTCTCTTGGGGTCTTGAAATCAAGAGCAATATGAGATAGTCTATTTTGCACATAGACTGTTGTCCTAGTTGCTTCAGCCCACAGATACATAGGTAGGTCTTGATCATGTATCATTGTTTTCACTACTTCTATAATGGTTCTATTCTTTCTCTCCGCAACACCATTTTGTTGAGGATTGTAGGGAGTGGTTAGTTCCCTCTTATTTCTAGCTTCTTTACAAAAGTCTTCAAAATCCTTTGAAGTGTATTCTCCACCATTATCTATCCTGTGTATCTTGATCTTCTTTTCTGAATGATTTTCTATCAAGGATTTGAATTCCTTGAATTTTCCAAAGACTTCATTCTTTCCCTTTAGGAAGTATATCCAAGTCTTTCTTAAGTAGTCATCAATGAATGTAAGGTAATATTCATATCCACTCAAGGATGTGGATGGCATAGGTCCACATATATCTGAATGAATAAATTCCAAGGTACTTTTGGTCTTTGTTTCACTCTTTGGTATGTTGATGTATATGTAACTTCGGAATGTATTTCATATATATTTATTGTACCCTTATAAGAGATTTGTTATTCCTCTATAAGGAAGTGTCGTCATGTGGATTGACAAGTGTCACAAGTGTGTATACTTGCCGATGGGTTATTAGACCACCATGTGTGGGTTCGGCCCTGAAATACATATTATATTGTGGATGTATCTAGATAGACAAGTCGTCCCCATAGTGTAACTGGGCAAACAGGCTAGTATAAATAGAGATCAGGAGATCTCTATTTTCATCACTCGAAAACTCACACTTCTCTCACTCAAAAAGTGGCGCACTAGGGAGGAGGAGGATCATCTACTACTAGGAGACTATCTCGGTGTATTTTGGTTGTACTTTGGTTGAGCCATTTCTCTCTCTATCTTTGAGGAAGTTGTGGGGTTTTTCACCTTAGGGTTTTCCCCATGGAAACTCTATGTCTCTTGTCTCTCATGATTTTGATTCTTGTGATGCTCGTCATACTTATTGTGATTGTTATGCATTGATATACTGTATATGTTATTCTCTCAGTGAATATCCTAGAGTATTGTGAATTAATGCTCAAAATTTAACATGGTGTCAGAGCTAACCTGAGAAGAAGACATTTTGCAGTGACGAAAACTTGAGTTTCTTGTTTATTGGGTTTTTCTCCACAAATTTTGGAAAAGCAGTATAGTAGATTGACTCTACTCATCAAGGAGAATCTATCTGTCCAATCAAAATTCAATTCTGAACATTTTCAGATTTGGCCCTAAAAATTAGGGTTTCCATAAAAATAGGAATTTCTGAAATCTGAAGACATAGCTGGAAGCTCCTTGCAAAAATCAAAGTTTAGAGCGTTGGATCAATATTTTTGGCTGGGTAGATCTCCAGGAAACTCAAACCCTAATTTAGGGCTCTTCTTAGTGAACCCGAGAGGACAAAAAGACAAATCTAAAGGGTAAAGCTTTATTGATCTCAAATTCTAAATACACCAGGCTGATTATCTCTTCAAGGCACATCTTTCTATCTTTTCAGAAAGTTGAAATTCATATTTTGAATTTTTAGGGTTTTTTCGACAAACCCTAATCCGGGACCAGATCCAGTTTTTAGCATTTCAAGTGGTAAGACCTAAATCTTTTCTATTTCCATTTGAATTACTCTTTAAGATGTCTCTCCACACCAATCTTGAGGATAAGCTTGAAGGGGCTGATAACTTTCGAGCTTGGAAGTATAGGATTGGGTTAATCCTGTAAGAGAATGAGTTGGACTCATATATAAAAAAAGACATCCCTATCCCAGAGGATGAAGAGGCTAAAGTATTGCATAAGAAGAACTTGGTCAAGGAAAAGAGAATCATTGCTGACTCTATCAAAGACCATCTCATACCCCATGTGTCTTCTCTAAAGACACCCAAGGAGATGTTTGACTCTTTGACCAAGCTATTTGAAGGGAAGAACATAAATCAGAAGATGACCCTGCGGAACTAATTAAAATGAGTAAAGTTTCAGAATGGAGAAACCATTCAATCTTATTTTTCAAGGGTCTCCTAGATCAAGGAACAACTAGAAGTAGTGGATGAAATGGTGGAGAATGGTGAAGTTGTCATGACAACTCTGAATGGCCTACCTAGGTCATGGGACTCCTTCATTCAAGGAATCTGTGCAAGAAAGAAGTTGGTATCCTTCAGGAGACTACGGGAAGAATGCTCACAAGAAGAAGCAAGGCTTGTGGCATGAGAAGAAAAGATGGGGAATTAAGATCACGCTCTCATAGCTCACACAAAGAAAGGGAAGTCCAAGAGAGAGCCATCTCACTCCAAGAAATCTTCACATCACTATAAAGAAAGAAGAATATGCTTCAACTGTAATGAAAAAGGACATATTGCCATAAATTGTCCCAAGAACAAGAAAGACAACAACAACTTCAACAAGAAGAAGAAGGGAAGCAAAAGAAGGTTTCATGCTCATGCCGCCGAGGATGATGAACCACCCAAGAAGAAGGCTAGGGCAGAAAGTGATGATAGTAATGATGACTCATCAAGTGAAGAAGAGTATTTTCTAATCTCTGCTCTCACAGGTACTATTTCCCATGGTTGTAATGATTGGTTAATTTACAGTGGGGATTCCAAACACATGACTGGGTTTAAGGAATCTTTTGTGAACCTATCTGAACATGAATCACCCCATAAGGTGAAACTTGGGGATGATTATCAATACCCAATCAAAGGAAGTGGTGAAGCCTCCTACAACCTAGATTCTGGAAAATATTTGAAGATGAAAGAAGTCCTTTATGTACCTGGGCTCAAGAAGAATCTTCTCTCCATCTCTGCATTGGATACAAAAGGCATGAGGGTTGCATTTGTAGATGGCCAAGTCCTAATGCAGCCAAAGTGTAAAACAATCGATGATGCAATAGTGATTGGAGAGCAAGAGGGAGGTTTGTATAAATTGAAGGGTCAACCTAAACATGCCATGGTACATGACTCCATGGAGCCAAGTGAACTTTGGCATAGAAGACTTGCTCATATGCATTATAGGGCACTTCCAATTGAAAGCAAGGCTGTAGAGGGTCTTCCTGAAATCAAGACCAAACATGAAGGTGTTTGCAAAGGATGTGCAAAAGGTAAGAACATTAAGATGGCTTTCCCAAGCAGTGAAAGCAAGGCAAAAGATATCCTGGAAATCATCCACTCAGATGTATGTGGTCCTATGTCATCCAATTCTCTGAGTGGGTATGTTTACTATGTCTCGTTTATTTATGAATTCTCCAGGAAGACTTGGGTATAATTCTTGAAGAACAAAGATGAAGTGTTTGATAAGTTCAAGGAATTCAAAACCTTGATGGAGAATCAAACTGACAAGAAGATTAAAACATTCAGATCCGACAATGGTGGAGAATTCACCTCATGTGACTTCAAGAAGCTTTGCAATGATTCAGAGATTAAGAGGGAGTTGACTGCTCATTATAATCCTCAACAGAATGGAGTTGCAGAAAGGAAGAACAGAACAATCATGGAAGCAGCAAGGGCAATGCTGCATGACCAGGATCTACCTATGCATCTATGGGCAGAAGCAGCTAGAATAGCTGTATATGTGCAGAACAAAACTCCCCACAAGATATTGTACAACAAGACACCAGAAGAGGTATTTTCTAGTAAGAAACTTGAAGTTAGCCATCTCAGAATATTTGGTTGCCCAGTATACACACATGTCCCAAAGGAAAAGAGGACCAAGCTAGATCTTTCAGGAAAGAAGGGTATCTTTGTGGGTTACAATGAAAGCTCGAAGGCTTACAGAATATATTTTCCAGGGTTCAAGAAGATTGATGTCAGTAGGGATGTAACATTTGATGAAAACTTAGCATTCATCAAATCAAGGAAGGCACCTATCGAAGTTTATGAAGAGCCTAAGGAAACTAGGTTTCAAGACACTTCCATGACTGAAGCAATTCCAGAAGTTGTTTGTGAGTTTGAAGATCTGCAAGAACATGTAGATCCACCCCGTGAAGATAACTCTCACAAGAGGAAACCTGCATGGGCTAGAGAGCTCATTTAAGATGTAGAAAGATTTGGCATTCCAGAAGAAGAACAAAGAGCAAAGAGGAGAACCAGATCACATACCAGCTATGTTGCTTTACTCTGTGACATCATGAATAAAGAACCTTCCAGTTATGAAGAAGCAACGGAAAAGAAAGAATGGAAGGATGCCATGGTTGAGGAATACCAATCAATAATGAAGAATGGTGTTTGGGATGTTGTACCAAGACCTAAAGAGAAGTCTGTTGTGACTTCTAAATGGATCTACAAAATCAAGCATGCTGCAGATGGCAGTGTAGAGAAATGCAAAGCAAGATTCGTATCTTGTGGCTTCTCTTAGAAAGAGGGAATATATTATGAAGAAACTTTTTCACCTGTAGCTAGGTATACTTCCATCAGAACAGTACTTGCCTTGGATACGACGATGTAATGGAAAATACAAAAGATGGATGTCAAGACTGCTTTCTTGAATGGTGTAGTTGAAGAGGGAGTATATGTGGAGCAACCACTCGGTTTTGAAATACATGACAAGGAGTCATATGTGTGCAGATTGAAGAAAGCCTTGTATGGCTTGAAGCAAGCTCCCAGAACTTGGTATGGTAGGATGGACAGTTTCCTATCTAGTTTGGGCTTTACCAAGAGTAAAGCGGATTCAAACCTTTACTACAAGGTTGAGGAAGGGAATCCTGTGATTCTAATCCTGTATGTGGATGACTTATTTGTAACAGGAGATGATAGATTGATTGCAGATACTAAGAGGAAGCTTGATGCTGAGTTCGATATGAAATATTTGGGAATGATGCATTATTTTCTAGGTATGGAGATGTGGTAGAATGCAGGTGGGATCTTCCTTGGTCAAAGGAAGTACACAGTAGATATTCTAAATAAATTCGGGATGATGGATTGCAAGGCCATGGCCACACCCATGGCATCGAATCTGAAGCTTCTATGTGATACTTCATATGATCCAGTTGATATCTCTATGTATAGTGAGATGATTGGGTCCTTGATGTACCTGATGAACACAAGACCAGATATTTTCTTTGTTGTGAACACATTGAGTCAGTTCCTAACAGATCCGAGGAGTGTTCACCTGGTTGCTGTAAAGCATGTTCTGAGGTACCTAAAGGGTATAGTGGATTATGGACTCAAGTATGAAGTGAATCAAAAGTTTAACCTGCAGGGTTATGTTGATTCAGATTGGGCTGGCAGTGCTACAAATAGGAAGAGCACATCTGGGTGCTTCTTCAGTATGGGATCAGGTGTGATCTCTTGGTTTTGCAGGAAGCAGTCCTATGTAGCACTGAGTACAGCTGAGGCAGAGTATGTTGCATCCTGTTCAGCTAGTTGTGAGGTCGAAACACATAGAGATCAAATATCACTATATCAGGGATATGGTGTAGAGAGGAGCTGTAAAGCTCCTGTACATTGCGATGGACAAGCAGATTGCAGATGTGCTGACGAAGCCACTAGCCAGGGTGAAGTTCGAGTACTTCAGGGAGAGGCTTGGCGTTCTTCAAATTGATGACACTTTGAGGAAGAAGTGATGGACACATTTGCTGAAGCAATTCCAAGCATGTTGGAAGGAGGATCCTTCACATGGATGTGGATGTAAGCGCTGGATGATGAGCATCAGGATGATGTTATAGTTTCTGCTTTGTTTGATCAGCTGGATCATTTATATGTATATGTATGTATCCATCATATTGGATGTTGTATATGATCAGTTGGATCATTTATATGTATGTACGCATCATGTTGGATGCTGGATATGATCAGTTGGATCATTTATATGTATGTATGCATCATGTTGGATGTTGGATATGATCGGTTGGATCATTTGTATGTATTTTGTATATGCATCATGTTGGATGCTTAGACCATGTATCTATATATGTATTAGGTGGATACATTGTATGATCAGGTAGATCATGTATGTTGATATGTATCAGGTATGATCAGGTAGATCATGTATGTTGATGGATACATTGTGTGGATCATGTATCTATGTATTAGGTGAATACACTGTGTATGATGATATGTATCAGGTAGATACTTGGTATGCATCAGGTATATGCATTGTATGATCAGGATGATCGTGGATGACGAGTTTCTCTAGATGACATGCAACAGGATGTTGCAGTGATGATGATCAGGATGATGTATGGTGAGTATCAGGATGATACTTTGTGGTCGTGGATCAGGTTGTGTAGATGATCATGTCTGGGAGATCCTATAGGTCGGAGTTGTGTACCCATAACATCCTGGGATGCTTTTTCGAGACATTGCTCTAGGAGGACATGTAATTTGTGCCCTGGGAGATTTCAGGTCAAATTTGTATACCCGTAACATCCTAAGATGCTCTTGTGAGGTTTTGTCCTATGGCATGTAATTTTCTCCTGGGAGGTTTGGACTAGATGAAAAAGGCCTCAGATGCTTCAGCCAGGTTTTTCCATGACCACATGTAATTTGCTCCTCGGAGATCTAGACAGGATGAAAAAGGCCTCAGATGCTTCAGCCAGGTTTTGTGGTGGACCACATGTAATTTGCTCCTGGGATATCTGGACAGGATGAAAAAGGTCTCAGATGCTTCAGCCAGGTTTTTTGGTGAGATCACATGTAATGTGCTACTGGGAAATCTGACAAGTAGAGCTATGTGCTCGTAACAGCCTGGGATGCTTCAACTAGGTTTTGTGATGGGTCACATCTAATGTGCTCCTAGGAGATCCGACAGGTAGAGCTGAGTGCTCGTAATAGCCTAGGATGATGCAGCCAGGTTTTGTGACGCATGTAATAAGTCTCGAGGATTCCACAGTATGGCCAGTGATGATGAAGACCTGCAGGTGGTGGGCCTACATCCAGTATGAAAACTGACTGGCTCTGTAGAACTTCCTGTGATGAGTAGAGTCAGAGATTGGTTGAGATAGCAGCAGCAGTGACGATGATGATGATGATGCATCGATGACGATGATTCCAAGAAGAAGACTTGTCTAGCAGAACTGTGTCGAGAAATACCTTCCTAGTTAAGAGGGAGTGTTGATGTATATGTAACTTCAGAATGTATTTCATCTATGTATTTCATATATATTTATTGTACCCTTATAAGAGATTTGTTATTCCTCTATAAGGAAGTGTCGTCATGTGGATTGACAAGTGTCGCAAGTGTGTGTACTTGCCGATGGGTTATTAGACCACCATGTGTGGGGTCGGCTCTGAAATACATATTATATTGTGGATGTATCTAGATAGACAAGTCGGCCCCATAGTGTAACTGGGAAAACAAGCTAGTATAAATAGAGATCGGGAGATCTCTATTTTCATCACTCGGAAACTCACACTTCTCTCACTCAGAAAGTGGCGCACTAGTGAGGAGGAGGATCATCTGCTACTAGGATACTATCTCGGTGTATTTTGGTTGTACTTTGGTTGAGCCATTGTTCTCTCTATCTCT
This sequence comes from Larix kaempferi, assembly GCA_027924585.1. Lineage (NCBI taxonomy): Eukaryota > Viridiplantae > Streptophyta > Pinopsida > Pinales > Pinaceae > Larix > Larix kaempferi. The sequence goes on from BSBM01000608.1 coordinate 4,266,484, forward strand.
GAGAAAGTTGTGGGGTTTTTCACCTCAGGGTTTTCCCCACAGAAACTCTGTGTCTCTTGTCTCTCATGCTTTTGATTCTTGTGTTGCTTGTTATACTTATTGTGATCGTTATGCATTGATATACTGTATATGTTATTCTCTCAGTGAAGATCCTAGAGTATTGTGAATTAATGCTCAAAATTTAACATGGAAATGGGTTCTTGATATTCTTTCCTTTTGCACATCCCTTGCATGTGCCATCATGATCAATCTTTAGATCTAGTAGTCCTATGACTACCTTGCTCACATGAGGAATTGCTTTGTAGTTAATGTGAGCAAATATCCTATGCCATAGCTCACTTGGGCTAGTGGCTTTATAAACAAGGGAAGCTTCTGGGTGACCCTTGAGTTTGTACAGACCTCCTTCCTCTTCACCAATAACAATTGCATCCTCAATTGATTTTCCTTTGGACCACATGAGTACTTGTCCATCTATGAATGCAACCATATAGCCTTTCTTATCTAGAGCTGAGATAGAAAGTAAGTTCTTCTTCAAACCTGGTACATATAGAATGTCTTTCATCTTTAATGGAGTGCCAGAATCAAGATTGTAGCTTGCTTCATGAATTCCCTTGATGGGATATTGATAATCATCTCCCAAGGATACTTTCTAAGGAGAGGTATTTTCTTCCAGGTTTGAGAGAGTTTTCTTTGACCTGTCATGTGCTTTGAAGCACCACTATCAATGAGCCATGTATATTCTCTAGGTGTTACTGACCCAGAGAGTGCAAAGAATAGAACATATTCTTTTGCATCTTCTTCTTCTCCTTTGGTTCTCTTCCTTTTAGGCCTTACCTCTTCTTCTTCTTCACTATCATCTTCTGCTATATGTGCTTGATGAATTTTGTGAAAATTCTTCTTCTACTTTGAAGGACAATTTCTAGCAAAGTGTCCTGGTTTGTGACAACTGTAACACTTAGCTAAGGAGAGGTCTCTTTCTGAGCTTACTCCTTCTTTCTTTTGAAATCTATGTGGATGATGAGATTTCTTATGGCCATTCTTCATGGATTTGAATTGAATCCTTCTTCTTCTGGTGTGAGTGGCCAAAGCTTGGTCATCTTCTTTGAGCAGGGCTTCTCTATTGGCTACCCTAGCCTCTTCTTGAATGCAATCTTCCCATACCACATCAAACTTCATACTTTCTTTTCTTGCACACATAGTTTGGATGAATGACTCCCAAGGTCTAGTGAGACCATTGAGTGCAGTCATGACTAGTTTATCTTCATCAAGGGTGTCATCAATGGTTTCTAGTTGTTCCTTGAACTAGGAAACCCTTGTGAAATAATCTTGAATAGATTCTCCTTTATTCATTTTGGTATTCTTCAATTGAGTTCTCAAATTAATCTTTCTTTTGATGTTCCTCCCTTCATACATTCTGCCTAGGGCATCATACATTTCCTTTGGGGTCTTCCTGGATTCCACTTGGGGAATCAAGTGGTCCTTGATAGAATCGGCAATGATTCTCTTTGCCCTAATCAAGTCCTTCTTATAATTATCTTTGGCTTCATCTTCTTCAGGTTCTGCAATTTCATATTTGATATATTAGACAAGATCATTCTCTTCAAGAATGAGACCAATCCTGTATATCCATGCTCGAAAATTCTCTACACCCTCTAGCTTGTCTTCAAGATTAGTGCTTGGAGCCATCTTATCTAGGGGGTTACAGAAATTGAATTTTCTCAACAAATAGAATAATACTTACCAGGAGATATGCTTGATTGGATTGAGATAATTGGTGAACTCTGCTTCTGGAAACTTCAACTTTTCACCCTTCAAATCTGATCAGCAACTTTCAGATCTACAACAAAATTTCTGGCCTTCTGGTTCACACCTTTTCTGGTTTTTTAGTACACAGGTGCGCACTTTTTCTGGTTTTCTGGTCTTGAAGTCAAACTAGGGTTTAACAAATCCTGAGGTTCTACCCACTCAAAAAGTTTGATCTAGGGCTCAAAACTTTGATTTTGAGGAGGGCTATCCAGCCTTGCAATCAGAATCCAAAAATTCTAACTTTTACAGAAACCCTAATTTTCACCGAAGGAGGAGAGAGAGGTATTTTCACCTTGTGAAAGATGTCCTATTCATGATAGCTATGATTCCATGTTAAGTTTAGCCTAAATTTACAAGCAAGATCACTGAAAGAAACACAATCACAAGATAAAAAAATATTTACCCTGGGAAACCCTCATGGGGTAGAAAACCCAACAAATCTTTCCTCAATATAGATAATCAACCAATACAAGATGTAGTGCCCAAACAAGAGCTCCTTCTCCTCCTATGTAGACCTCTCTCTCTCCTATGCACCAATCACAAGTGAGTGAATGAATGAGATAAATGAGGAACAAACCTCCTCTATTTATACTCATGTTCTAACTGACTTTTCACCATAATGGGGCCGACCTCTCCTAAGAGAGTCTAATAACCCCTAAATATCTTAACTCAGGGTCGACCTCAAATGGGAGATCTAATAACCCTAGTTACCACAATCTCTTGGAGGAATAAACATCTCCGGATATACAATAGGGTCTCCTTGGAGGAATGGAACATCTTCAGAATAATAAAGTACAAATATAATATTCTTAGAAGTTACAATATTTCAACACTCTACCTCTTGGGAATTCACTCACCCTGATCCCTTTTCCATTGTTTACCAACAAACCTCAGTTATAACGCATTACAGAGCTCAGTAGTGAAGGGAAAGAGGAAAATCACGATTATGTGTAAGCACGAATTGCAGAGCCGAAAGCACATAGAAACCCTGCGTAGGAAGTAAATCAATTGGGATATCCATGGATCAAACCCTGGGGATAAATTATAAAGTGTGAACAGCTTCGAAAACCTCTGAGAAAACCTGGATCTGATAATAGAGGACAAAGCTGCGGGACAGATCTTAGGCCGCAACCCTGAGAAAATCCAATCTTGAATAACAAAGAAGAGGATTAGACAAAGGTTGGATCTGCTTGATAAAACTAGTGAAGGATAAAGTCACATGAAAGTAGTAGTTTGGACCTTTCTATGCCCACCTTGAAGAGCATAGAAGGGAAGGGGCCCTGAGGGTTGCTTGTGTTGGGTGAGGTAGGTATTGTGGGTTCCATGTCTGCTGAGTAGTCTTAGATGTTTGTAGCTCTGTTGTTGAGCTCACTGGATTAGCATCATCCTCCATGTTCCCTTGCATGCTTGATAAACCCAACTATTGTAATGTCCCCAGTTTTACCCCATGGCATTAAATTGTAAATGATGTAATATTGTTATAAAATCATGGTGAAGAGCTCAAGGCTAAGGCCCCGCCATCGTTTTAGTGATGCATATGGTTTATGTGCTAGCCAGGCAAATTGAAATTGTAAATATGCATTTAAATAAATACCCACAACTCGCTATGCAATGCAACAAGAGATGGGGGCATGATTTTACAAGGAATTGGGAGGAAAAACATTCAAACCCTTGAGCCAACCAAATCAAGCCAAGTGTCAATGAGACAACCCATTAAACCCTCAATTACCCATGTTTACGTTTGTGCCCAATCATTCAATTCTCCCAAGAGTTGGTTGAGGTAGTTAATGCCTTGGGAATGGAGAGGTATGGCTGTCCAAATTCGGGTATGGGCAAGCCACCCTTCATGGAAAATCGTGTTTGTCTCCTTGGGAAAGAAAAGAGCCACAAATTTTCTCTCTAATCCATTATTCATGATTGCCTTGCTCTCTCACGCAGCTCTAGCTGCCTGGGCGTTTTCCTCCATGGTTTTTCTGTGTTCTCCTTCATCTTTCTAGCTAGGAAGGGGTGTTTTGTGTTGGTTACCAGTGGGGAAGAGAACAAAACGATTTTGGGTCTTCCTGGAGGTGGCTTGGGCCATTGGAAAGGATCATAACCAGTGGAAGAAATCGGTTTTCTCCCTGGGGTTGAATTCTAAATTCCACAGTTCGTTTTGGGTGAACCACGAGTTGGGAGAGCCAATGTGGACCCTGTTTTGTAAACACCTTTGTTGTAAATGTGTATCCCTTCCCAATGATCATTTTTATTGTGAGTAGACAGAGTATGTTGGGGTATGGATTATGGTTCTCCATTTATTTGGCTTGGGCTTGAGTGTAAGCCTCCAGGGTTCAAATGTATCCTGATAAACCCAGCTTTGGACTGGCTTGGCTCAGATGAAATTATTAATTGGTTGTGAGAGAGTGAATGTACCCTTTTCCTTGTAGGAATCATGCCCAGTCGAATGGTTGTTTTATGCTTGATAAACCCAGTCAGTGTACTGGCTTGGCATTGGTTATTTTGGTGTTGTGGCGAATGGTTGTTGTATGCCTGATGAACCCAGTAGGTGTACTGGCTTGGAAGTGGTTATTTGGGTGTTGTGGAGAAGGGTTGTTGGATGCCTGATAAACCCATTCGATGTACTGGCTTGGCATGTTGTTAAATTGATGCCTGGAAAACCCAGTCGGTGTACTGGCTTGGCATTGCTTATTTGCATGTTGTGGAGGTATTGGTGAAGGGTGTTATTTCCTGATAAACCCAGTCAGAGAAATGGCTTGGAAATGGTTATTAAATGCTTGATAAACCCAGTCTACGTACTGGCTTAGCATACTAATTTTTGAAATCCTTGAGAAAACCGGAGAGTAATTGGTTGTGCACTATGAAATCCTTGATAAAACCGGATAGTAACTGGTTGTGCACTATAAAATTCTTGGTAATTCCAGAGAGTAACTGATGCTCGATAAAATCAGAGAATAGTTGGTGGGAACATTAAGCACTTGATGTTGTGGAGCAGCCGGAATGGTGGCCAAACATTCCTTAATTAATTAATAAAACCAGTCGAAGAACTGGCCTAGCATATTGCTAAATGAGATGATTGATAAACCCAGTTAGTGTACTGGCCTGGCATTTCCTATTCGAATGGTTGTGGAGTAACCTGCGTGCTGGCCCAACATTCATAATTGTATCCATAGGAAAACCAAGGCTCATAAAGCAAAGAAGAATTCCATGGAATAAAGTGAAGACATCCAATAAAGATAAGTATTTGGTTATCTTGCAACTCTTGCTTATGAATATACGTGTGTATATGATTTAATTATGATTTCTTAAACTATTCTTTAGAGATAAACCTTATGAAAATACACTAAGCATGTGAATTGATTCAATGCTTGAGTGTAGGTACTGCCGGAAGCAAGGACTATGAAAGCATCTAGAGGATGCATGTGGACATGTGATCGTCCTAAAGAGAGCTCAGTATGAGCAGTAATGAAAGATGGTGCTAGTGGACATGTGTGGGTCCTAGCAGCCAGAGGTTATTTAAATAGCAACGAGGAAGGGTTCCCTAGCTGAAAAGCATTAGACAGACCTTAGACACTAAGTGTCATAGCCAAAAAAGGGCAAGTCAAGCATTCACATTGAAGAGAAAGAGGATAAGGAGCATAGAACCACAAGTGATGGTGTGACTCCAGATTGGAACAAGACTAATAGGGGGAAACTCTTACTCTTCTCTTTCCTTTTGACTGATGCATCTTAGAAACAAAATATTGTTGAGTGCATTTCATAGATGAAGTTGATTGTGTTTATTGCTTAAAATAAATTGTGAATGCTGAAATAGTTATATTCCTATGTAAGGATGAACATGAGTGAGTTCATGTGTATGTTAGGAAAGCATGAAATATGTGGAAGTCTCATGAGTAAAGCATGGACGTTCCAAGTCAATTGGGAAAATAATTGACTAATTTAAATATTGTGTTATGCTTGTCCTAATAGGAATTGCCATGATGAGTCTCACAGGAGAGACATTCAAAGCTATTTGTTTTGGCTGGAAATCTTCCTCAATTAGTTACCAGGACAACAAGGAAGATGAAATCCATGAAATTGCAGACTTGTAGATCAACTGGAAGATAAAAAAATGGAAGGGATTGCTGTGGAGCGATGCCCACCTGCAGAACTGGAAGATCAAGCCAGCAAGAGCAGCTTATCGAAGCCAAAGGACTTGGTCCTAAAAGCTCAAAGTAAAGGGATGAAACACAGGACATACCTGCCACCATTTGTGAATTCTGAGGCATTTGTAAAGTGGATATTTATACCTAAGTATTGGAACACCGAGGATGGTGTTATTCCAAGGGGAGGGGAATGTAATTTTGTTGGCTGCTTTTCTGGGCAGACCCGGGTTTTAATGAAGCGCAGCAACAAAACCCCTTGGCGCACTGGCCCTCTCGGCAACGAGCTGCGCGGCAGCTCGAGGTCTCACCCGAAGTGGCTATGGGGGGGTTAAGGAATCAGGTTTCCTTAACCGGGGTGATGCGGAGATGGCTCTTCCTTGAATGGTTCCTGTGAAATCGGCGGTCGGACCTTCCCGCAGGCCGCTCGTCGCAGCTGCGTGGGTCCCTTCCTTGGCAGGTCTACTGCACAGTTTCTTCTCTCTAACGCAGCAGGCAACTATCCCTTGGGTCGACGCGCTAAACACTTTCTCGCCCTTCGCATCTAGCGCAGTAACGCAGTCTGCTCTCGCCGCAGCGACCGTGCGTTACTACCTCTTTAGTACTTAAGACACTTATAGTTATCAAGGGATCTTTCCAACTCGCTCAAATAGTCACAAAGATAAGACAGAAGTCTTGCATACACAAATAATGAACTCTAAATAGTTATCATTCACGCAAACATTATAACAAGAAGATATAAGTGAAGCTCATCTCCTCGAGGAAAACCACGTCCACGGGAGCGTTCTATTAACCAGAAAATGATAGAGTTATACAATATGCTGCGCACACAGCTGCAGCCTTAGAACTTACAGGAAACTCCACGCACACAGCTGGGAGCCCTTCTCTCAAGCTTGTCTCCTCTCAATGGAGATTACAAAGGCACAGACGTCGACTCAGACTGTCTGGCAACTCAGGGATTAGCTCCTCGGCTATCCGATTTCCTCTCTCTAGTTCTACACACCGGGTAGAAATTACAGTGAAGGATAATCAACACATGATCTATCCTTTAGACTGGCTCTCTAACAGTCTAGTGTCCAACTCTCTAACTCTCCAAAAGGAAGGAACTGAAGGAAGGGAGGAAGAACCCCCTACCCATTACAATGATTCATCTATATAGGTAGCCATGACGGTCACACCTTTACAAAACTGTGGGCCTTTCCCAACAGTGATTCCCAAAAACCCTAACCACGCACATGGCTAGGTGTACTGTAGGCGCCGCTTGCAGTCACGTCGCCGCTTCCTGCAGGCTCCGTGAATTCCAGCGCAGATTGTGGGTATGGGCGATCGTCCTTCGCCTTCAATGCTCTGGTCCGTTGCTCCTCCTTGATCCGAGCAACCATAACTTCTGTACTAAGCCTTTAAATGAGGGTAGCTGAGCCCTCTACTCCATCGCCTTTATTTATTATGGTAGCTGAGCCACCTTCATTCTTTGATGACGTGCGCGCGATCTCCGCAATTTCCGGTCCGTGATCTGCGCTGAGATCATCCATCTGGCACCGTACTGCGCACCGTCTCCTTCTTACCCAAAACTTAGTGCTTGTCCCAAAATTAGCACTTTCCTTCCATACTCGTGCTTTTTCCCAAAATTCGCAGCTTTTACTATAGCTGCGACCTTGGCCCCAACAGGCCCCCAACACTCACTTGTGGCTCGCCCTCGAGCCACTCGCACTAGCGCGTGGTCTTTGGATTTGCGCCTCTGCGTTTGCTTCAATCTCCGTGAATGTTTTCTGCCACTTCGCAATAGCAGAGTCCAATTACTCAATACACTGATCAGCTGTTTGTACTGTTTCTGCGGTTGTTTCATCTTTAGTGAGTGTATCAATGATCTCTTGAGACTCGGCAATCTCTTTGATTTTTGTCTCAATCTGGCCAACGATTTCAGCATACTCATCCATGAATGGCTGAATGCTGTTGGTGAGCTTCTCATCTTCAGTTCTGAGCTTGTGCAGTTGCTGCTGCATTTTGCGCACTTCGCCCATTTTCTTCATCTTTGGCAAGCCTGTTAAGGACTTGGCTTCTTCATTCAGAACAGTGAGAGACTGTTCTGCAGCTTGCACCTGTTCTGATAGTCCCACTTTAAAAGGGAGGTTCACAAGCTCTGACCATGCTTCCATAGCCTGGTCCATCAGGTTCTTGGCTTCCTGTACTCGACCTTTCATTCGTGTGGAAGCTCTGCTCAATGCTTCGAATTGTACCTGCGCATCATCCATAAGATGCGCAGCGACGCGAGCTTCTAGCTCAGCAATCTGGGTTTTATGGCCTTCTGCCATAGCAGCGATTTCTTGCTCCAGGGTTTTCTCCCTTTCGCCAATAATTTGAACTTTTGCAACCAGAGGGAGGTCTGGTTGAATCTCGCAAGCCGGCAATTCCTGGGCAATCTCTTCTATTGCGTGTCTGATGCCGGTGTCTTGCGCCTCATAGAGTGCAAGCTTCGCAGAGATATTCTTATGACTTTCCTTCAGCTCTATCTCCTGCGATTGCAGTCGTTGGTTTGCCTGGAAAGTAGAGAGCTCTCTAGCTCTCAACTCAAGAGAAACTTTCTCCTGTACTAGCTGTAGAGTTTCTATAGGAATCATAGACAAATTAATTTCTACAGGTCCAACTGTGCTTACCTGCAGTTCAGCTAGGGGATCTGGAAGTGTCATGCTGGTAGGCGGAATATGCACGACAGTGTGCCTTTCTGTGAGTTCTTCAACTCGCTCACCAGTTGGAATTTCTTGTGGCGCCTGCGAAGTAGATGCTGGCGCATGGGTCTGCGCAATCCTTCCTGCGAGACCTTTTAGTTCTACAAATTGTAAGTCTAGAGCACCTCGGATGTGAGCATGCATGTTCCTCATCTCACGAAATTGCTCTTTCAAATATTTGTCGATCTCCGAGGGAATGGCCTCAGTGGGATGCGACACTTTCTGCTTCTTTGTGGCTGGTTCTGTTGAGCCTTCATCGCTTCTTTGCTCAGGGGCTTCCTTGCCCTTATCTTTTTCTTGCGCAGCGGCGGGTGGCATCGCAGGTGCGATGTCAGCTGCTGCTCTCCATTCGTCCGACCACGACTTAATGGTTTCTTCGACATCTTCTGTGGTCATCCTGTAAAGACCTAGCGCCCAGTCACCTGGAATGTCGCAAGGCCGAAGGTAGAGTTGATGGATGTCGGCAGTAAAAGCCAACTTCCCGTCATACAATGTGGCTGTCTCCTCGCTCAGCCTTGGCATATCTTGTATGGTCTCTCGGAGGAGATAGTAATACTCACAAAAAACAGCGCGATTCATCTTGCGCTTCGCGGGATTAGGGGAATCCCAGAGGTTGATGTAGCGCATGCCGGCAACCTCTCCTGCGCGGCGTGGACGGAACTGAGTATTCGGGGGCTCCTTCCACCCGACGAGAGCACATAGAATTAGAAGCCACGAAAAATGGAATGATTGGCCTGCATTGTCCTGCACATTCAGGCAATCAGCCAAAAAAGAATTCAGCAGGAAGAGAGACCAATTGTACTGTTCTCCCTCCGCAGCTGCGATAGCGAGCTCTACGACAGCTCCAGTAACTTCTTTTGGTCGGCACTTGGTGAGCAGTCTGCCTGCAAGCAGACTTCCTGTGAAGCGAAGTGCCTCATCTTCAACTGTCGTGAGGTCATAAGCCCGACCTCCTCTTGTCAGATTATATTTCTGGACCAGCTTTGCAGCTAATTTTCGGTCCTTCTCTTTTCCCGCAAAATGGATATTGGGATCCTTCCCGACCTTAGATAGGCCAGTGATACGGTGTATCAAATCAACATTTAGATCAATTGGCCTCCCGAGCCAAAGGTAACCTCCATGAACGCAGGATAGCAGTGTTTTAACGACTGCGTTCACTTCATTGCTACGCCCAAAGTGTGGTAGCTTCAACAAATTCAAGAGTCCAGGGCGCTCAAGATTTGCTGCAAATCCCTTCGGGATAAACTCATCAACGTTTCTGGTGGGATTATGGACGATATCCAAATATCGGTCCAACTGAAACTGAGGATATGTCTTATAGTCTCCAAGGTTAAAATCAGAGAATTTAACCAATGGAATGTTTCCCAATAGTTGGCCCTCTACCCGCACACTAGCCGGTAGTGGCGGTAGCGGAATTGGATACTTTGCATTCTTCGGAATCTGTACATCCGGCGCATCATCTGGACGCGGCGGAAGGTAGTTCACCATAGACGCGAGCGGCTCTGGAACAGGTTCCTCCGGCTGCTGCTGAGATGCTCTTGTGCCTGGAGATGTTCTGGGATCAGTAGCACCGGGGTGTACGTAGGTCGAAGCCGTCACCGGAGTGGCCATGCCGAAATCTAAGCCTCGGCGTAGAAATTGACGAACAACTTCTTCAGTCGATAAATTCTCCGTTGTGAACCAATGTAAATAACAAAACTCTGGACAGCAAATGGCGGAACTGCGTAGGGTATAGACTCTGAAAACAAGGGAAAATAGTCTGCACACTCGGCTCTGAAAACAATAATGCAGATCTTCAAACACAACTTATGCAACTCGAGACAGTAACCCGAAATTGATACAAGTGTGAGGTATTTATAGCCAGCGGGGTTAGTAAATGCGACAAAGTGGGGTTACGTAGCTATAGGCGGCTACAGATGAGTTGACAACACGCTATCCTCCTTGCCGTAGCGGTGCATTTAGTGTGATTGACGGGTTCTGACAGCCTTCCGGGAGAAGCTAATGCTTTCGGCGCCTGAGTTAAATGCAAATCTTTCGGAGATTAAGCCGAATCCGTCGGAACAGGTAGAATTAAATAGCGGCCTTATCCTTCATTTATTCAAACGCGGCTACATAACTGCTGTAATTCAAAATTTCCGGCGGGTCATTTCAACTTAGGAAATCGTGCCTCTATGGGTCCACAAAGCAAAACTCTTTTCAGCGGCAAATTATGAAAGGGGACTTCGCAAGAGCGATAGTCCAATGGTCCACAAAGCAAAACTTCGCCAGAGTGGACTGTTAAGCTTTGCTCAAGCAATTTTTATTCAGGATGCGCGGATATTTCAAGGAACTGCGCAGGAAGCTGGAAACTGAGGGTGTGTCGCAGCTTCCGTGTAGACTAAATGCGATGTCTCTTTCAACTACACTGGGCATCTGCATTCCTGAGTAATATATTATGTCGACAGGGCGGAGTGGCCGTCGCAATAAAGCTTAAGCCGACTCCCGTTTATCATTGTAGGTAGTAGTTCTCCATTCATCTTCGCAAGCTGAACTGCGCCTCCGTCTGTTATTTTTATTACCTGAAAAGGACCTAACCAATGCACACGAAACTTGCCTGGAAACTTGATGAATTTACTATCGTAAAGGAGTACCAAGTCTCCTTCTTCAAAGTGCTTATGCTTAATGTGCCTGTCATGCCAAGCTTTCTGTCTTGCCTTCTGTACCTGTTGATGAAATCCGGCCATAAGTCTGTCTTCTTCTAAAGAAAGCAGTTGCGAAAGTCTTTCATTCATAGTGTCAGGATCTGCCATTTCTGTAATTTGTGCAATTCGGAGACTGGGAACAATGTATTCCATGGGCATAACTGCTTCTTGTCCATACACCGAGCTGAAAGGTGTGTGACCTGTTAATTTCTTGCAAGTGGTTCTGTAAGCCCATAATACAGCTGTGACTCTAAGGTCCCAATCATCTCTTTGTTGATTACAGATCTTCGTCAGGGCATTCTCAAGGATCTTATTGAATGCTTCCACCGTACCATTAGCTTGAGGATGGTAGGGTGTACTCTTATGGTGATTAATTTGAAATTCTTCAGTAAGGGCCTCTATAGTCTCATTGACGAAATGTGTACCTTGATCACTCATGAGGATCACTGGGCATCCAAACCTAGTGATAATGTTCTCGAAAATGAACTGCGCGGCAGTAGCAGCGTCGCAGTTCTTAACTGGCTTCGCCTCAGCCCATCGGGTGAGGTACTCAGTAGCTGTAATGATATATCTTGCGCCAGTTCTTTTTCCTGGTGGGTTAATAGGTCCTACAAAGTCAATGGCCCATTTATCAAAAGCACGCAGTGTGATCTGGGGTCTTAGCGGCATTTCATCTCTCCTTGAGGGTTTTCCTGTGCGCTGGCACACATCGCAACATTTACAGAATTCCTTAGTATCCTTGTGCAATGTCGGCCACCAAAGTCCTGCGGCTAATATCTTCTGCGCAGTCGGCTTTCCTGCGAAATGGCCTCCTGCGGTACCTGAATGCGCTTCTGCGATGATAGAGCTCTTTTCATGTGGTAAGATACATCTGCGCAAAATTTCGTCAGGGCCCAACTTATAAAGCTGGCCTGCTATCAAAGTGAAGTCTGCGGCTCTGACAACAAGTTGCTTCTTCTGCTGGATTGTAAACTCAGCCGGCGCTTGTCCGGTAGTGAGAAACTTAAGAATATCAGAGTAATATTCGTCTACTGCTTGGATATAAAACAACTGTGCGTCAGGCAGATTGTCCTCCAGACTCGTAGGTTCCTCTCCTGACTCTATTCTGGATAGATGGTCAGGCCCTGCATTCAATCTGCCTGGCTTTACAATAACCTCAAAATCATACTCTTGAAAGAGCAATAGCCATCTGCAAATTCTTCCTCCTAAAACTGGTTTATTGACCAAATATTTCAAAGCAGAATGATCAGTGTACATTTTAAAGTGAGCTCCTAACAGGTAGTGTCTGAATTTCTGTAGGGCATACACCATAGCTAGTCCTTCCCGTTCTGTAGTGGTGTAGTTCTTCTCAGCTGTAGATAGCTTTCTGCTGGAGTAAGCAATTGGGTGGTCAATACTTCCTTCTCCAGACTGTGTAAGCACGATTCCTAATGCTATGGAAGAAGCATCAACATGAACATGAAAAGGTTTTCTCCAATCCGGGAAAACTAGAATAGGCGCTGTGATCCTTGCATATCCTTTGATGAATTTTCTGTAGTATCCTGTATGTCCCAATGTAGTGCGCAATTGCTTAACTGAGTTGGGCGCAGGTAAATTAGCAATGATGGCAACCTTTGCAGGATCCATCAAGAGTCCTTGTCTGCATACAATATGTCCCAACAAAATACCAAAGGGGGCACAGAATATACATTTTTTCAAGTTAAGGGAAATCTGATGCTGTCTACATTTTTCTAGCATCATGCGCAGATTCGCAATATGGTTCTTTAGTAAACCAAATACAGTCCAGTCATCAAAATAGACTTCTAAAAACTTGTGGATAAATTCTTTAAAAACAGCAACAACAACTCTAGAGAAGATAGCAGGTGCGTTTTTAAGACCAAAGGGCATTACCGTATACTGGAATGAGCCCCATTCAGTTGCAAAAGTAGTCTTGTGGCGGTCATCCGGATGGATTCTAATCTGATGATATCCCGAAAATCCATCAGTGAAAGAGTAAGCCTCTTGTCCTCCAACATTATCAAGTACTTCATCTGTGAAAGGAGTGGGAAATGGGTCGTGCGCTGATGCATCATTGAGTTTGCGCAAGTCGACACAAATTCTTATTTCACCTTTCGTTTTCTTTTCTTGGACCACCATAGGACTAATCCAATCGCTTTCCTCTACTGGCTCAATAATACCTGCTGCAAGCATCTTATCAATTTCTTCTTTGACTTTTTCTTTGTAGCGCGGGTTCAACCTGTATGGGCGCTGCTTTACTGGCTTGGCGTCGGGTTTCAGAGGTATGCGCATCACTCCTAAGTCTCCTAGGATGCCTTTCATTTCTGTGAACTTGGTAGGAAAGATATCCTGGTAATCACGTAATAAATCTGAAACATGCGCAACGGTTTCATCATCCCAATAGTCTCCTATAGAAGCAAACTTTGGGTCAGCTTCTGTACCAATGTTAACTTTCTTGAGCTTGACGTGTTCTGCGATGGCAGGAATGTCAAGCTCAGGACCTTCAATATTGCGCGTCCCTTCTGATTCTGGGATATTGATGTTGCGAGGATCGTCCTCCTCATCTTCAGCGGTGAAGTTATAGCATTCCAGGGCATGTTCTATCTGGACAGCCCAATCTGGTTGGGAATATTCTGTTACTAGACCTGGTTCAAATACCTTCTTTTTAATACACTTCAGAGCCTGATCAATGCTTGGATGCTCTGACTCAAAGCTGAATGTAAGTTGAAAACTTTCTATCATAAGAGCCCAAGTAAGAGTGCCTTTGCACAATTCTATTTCAGTATACCAATTCCTTGGAATTGTATCTAATGTGTGGATGAATTGGTGAACCCATTCATCTTCCGGAATATCTGACCATTGCTGAATACATGCTTCAATGTGTGACCTGGGGTCACTCTGTCCTTCATATTTGCGTAGCGCTTCGGCTGTGGTGTCCTGAAATCTGCGCAGTATCAATCTGCGACAGTCTTTCCATGTATGAATATTCTCCTTGTGCGCAATCCACCATCTTGCGGGTGTAGCGCGCAATGCTATATCCAGTGCCTGGATGCGCTGCGGTTCTGGAAGCTTTTGTTCATATTCCTGTATGAATTTAGTTACTTCAGTTAAGCCATCAAAAGTTGGAGTATCAATTAATTCTGTGCCAATCCATCGGATGGATTTAGTCATCATGGCGCAACGTCTTGCAGAAACCTCATGTAGACGATTCTGCCAGTTTTCCAATCCTGCATCTGAATCTGATGTGCACGAGCTATCACATCGCCAGCTGATATGGCCGTCTGCTGTGGGGTTGACATAGTCACTGTGGTTAGTGGTCATCTGATACAAGCTTTCCATGTGGCGCGCTTCCTCTTCTGCGCGAATGGGTTCTATATATCTTGGTCCTTGAATAGGATCAAGAGGTGCGATGACCCTGATCTGGTCATCCTCAAAGGTCATCTGTCTTTTCTTCAGGTTAATGACAGCCAAATTATCAAGTGCCCAGTCTATTCCTAACAGCGCTGGGTATGGTCTACTATCATCCATAATTTTGATTACTTCAAAATCTGCAGAGCTTCTTACTCCTTCAATATCAATAGGTACATTGGGTAATCTGCCCAATGGAGAGACTCGTTGCTGATTTGCGAGTCTTAGCTGGATAGGGGATCTTGTAAGCTGAGGGCTTCCCATCTGTTCCCATGTCTGCATAGTGAGAACATTGGCTTCTGAGCCCAAATCTAACATGACTTCGTCCATTTCAAATGCTCCAATCTGCGCTGTAAGCCTCATCTCTTTTCCAGTTCTAATGTGACTCCTAATCTGGTGAACAGCACGCTGTGGTGTGTTCGTCGAAGCAGAGTGTTGGCACTGATCTAACAGGTGTTGGAGTTCTAGAGTTGCTTGTTCATTGCGCAACAATTTTAAACATTGTCGCAGGAACGCATGAACACTGCCTAGTGCATGCTCCTTATCGTCATCAGGTCTTCCAGCTGTAGTGGCCTGTTCTTGTACCAGGTTGTCTTGTCTTAGCACTTGCGATCTACTATTGTTCTGCGGAATTGCGGCAGAACTTGAAGCTCTCGGATCTGAGAAATACTCTTGAGCTTGCTTAAATGCTTCTTTTTGCTTCTGTAGGTTAAGTGGGGCTGGTTTAATGTTAGCGCGGCGCACCCATTGCGTCGCTTGCTTTCCCGTTCCCATCTCTTGCGCACCAGTGGTAGCTCCACTGCGTGTCACTATATTAACTGTAGGGTCTGGTTCTCTTTTTTCTGCTCCAATCAACTGGATATTCTGATTGACCTGTGGTGTCTTTGCTTGCATCTTAGCCTGTAACTGAGGGCATTCTTCAATGATATGGTCAGAAGATTTACAATATCTGCAGAGGGTTGTAGGATTTTGGCAATCCCTAGCAAAATGACCTTGTTCTCCGCAATTATAACAAGTGATCTGTCCTCTTCCACGACCAAAATTTGTTGTGCGTCCGCGTCCTCTGTAATTTGCTGCTCGGGCGTCCCGAGGTTGGTCATAAGGTGGACCTGCTGTGGGTCCTTGTGTCTCTGCTTGTACCCTATAAACATCATGCTTTCTTTCTATCATAAGATCATATGCTCTACAATTGTTCTCATCATGACCTACTGATTTACAGAAATTACAATATAGATTCTTTGGAGTTTGTACATATTTCTGAAGTAAGTGGCATTCTTGTGGTCTATGACCTCTAGTTCTGCAGATTTCACACCAAGGCCCTTGTGCCTGTGGTAAAGGATTAGGTGCTCCAGTTGCAATATAGTCTATGAAAACAGGACAATGGTCCTTTGAATGACCTTGGGCTTTACATTTTGTACACCAAATTTCTTCCTTAATCTCCTTGCCTTTCTTAATATCATGCACTTGCAAGGTTAAGTTTGCTAATTGGTTCTGTAAATGCGCAACATCGTTGCTTGTTCCTGCAATTGGCGAAGCTTCTAGTTTCATAGCCATTTCTAGAGCTTGTTCCTGAGTATTGAGATTCTGTTGCATAAGAGGAAGTCTAATGTGTGGGAGCAGCGCAGCAATGAACCATTCTTTATGTTGCTGTGGTGCAAACTCGAAGCTTACTTGATCTATCAAGGCTTTGAACTTCTGGTCAAAGTCCCATACTGATTCTGTAGGTAACTGTTTGATGTCTTTGAGCTCTGTTATACACTGTGATTCTGACTTAGGTTTCTTGAATTCTCTAATCATGGCATTTCTTACCTCAGCAAGCGTCCTATTCTGTGCTGCTGAGTATTTCATGAACCAAGTCAAGGCTCTTTCTCTTAGTG
Organism: Larix kaempferi; assembly: GCA_027924585.1. Taxonomy (NCBI): domain Eukaryota; kingdom Viridiplantae; phylum Streptophyta; class Pinopsida; order Pinales; family Pinaceae; genus Larix; species Larix kaempferi. The sequence goes on from BSBM01000608.1 coordinate 4,283,115, forward strand.
TGGTTGCTAACTGAACCAGTTTAACAGCATCATCATTAATTTGCTTAATTGTCCAAATGGCTTCACATAAGAACCAGTGCTGCTCAGGGTCCTCTATCCCTGTTCCTCTAAAAGTTGGTAGCTTCATGTCATCACCCATCCTTCTTGCATGGGTTTGAGGTGGAGGTACTGTAGCAGTGCCTCCGGGATGGTTAAACAAAGGTGGTACAGAGGTACTAGAAGTAGCGTGTGGGCTACTAGAAGGTGTTACTGTAGGATTATACTGAGCTCCGTCTGGTTTTTGCGGTGTAAAGGGGTAATACGGGATATGAGCACTCCCTTGTCTTTCTATATGGCTTGCTCTAGGGACTTGGCTATCGTTTGGGCTAGACTCAAAAGGATATTGGTCAAGGCCTACTTTATATCGTTTTCCACTACGAGTGCAACCAATAACTTCAGGATCACTATCAGAATCTACGGACATTACTTGACTATGCTATTCATCAGAAGCAATACATAGCTTTCCTTTTTCATACAGAAGCATTTTAATCCATAAGTTCAGAGAATTTAAGAACTTACCTCTGTGTACTTGGAAGAAACTCCTCTCAGCTTCACTGAAACTCTTTCTTGTATCGACTGCAAATTCGGTAATAAAACCTTCCAGTAGACTATTCAACCAAAAGTCTACTGCGCGGGACACAGGATTGTCTATCCGCTTCACAATACTAGCTAGCTCAGGCGTCCACGTGACGGGTCGATCAACATGCAGCGTAGGTCTAGATTCTGCTAACTTGGCTATCCAAGCGTGTAACTCCAATGCAAACGTAACAAAGAAAATTTCGTAAAGGTCAGCATAAATATACTTCTGTAACCAATCTTCTGTTTGAAGCGTAGGGCTTCTATTTTCTTGTTCAGCAAACTCTTTAGCCTTTAAATCAAACCAATCTCCAATTTCCTTAGCTGTAGGATTCCAGTAACACATTTGTTAGCTGAGCAAGTCTCAGTGTAACAGAACCTTATGTTGTCTTCAGCAACAGTCTCAGATGTCGCGTGACTAGTAAGTCTTACAGCAACAAGTCGCAAGGCAAAGGAATCATTTGTTGGCTCAATCAACAGGGTTCAAAGCCATGGAAGTAATGTGATCAAAAATTCATAAGGCAACAGAACCATTTGTTGGTCACTAGGCAACGGAACCATTTGTTGGGTCCTCTATCTCGCGCGTTGCCAAAATAACAAGTCTCATTCGCGCGGCAACGGAACCATTTGTTGAGTCCTCTATCTCGCGCGTTGCCAAAATAGCAAGTCTCATTCGCGCGGCAACGGAACCATTTGTTGGGTCCTCTATCTCGCGCGTTGCCAAAATAGCAAGTCTCATTCGCGCGGCAACGGAACCATTTGTTGGCTGCTTTTCTGGGCAGACCCGGGTTTTAATGAAGCGCAGCAACAAAACCCCTTGGCGCACTGGCCCTCTCGGCAACAAGCTGCGCGGCAGCTCGAGGTATCACCCGAAGTGGCTATGGGGGGGTTAAGGAATCAGGTTTCCTTAACCGGGGTGACGCGGAGATGGCTCTTCCTTGAATGGTTCCTGTGAAATCGGCGGTCGGACCTTCCCGCAGGCCGCTCGTCGCAGCTGCGTGGGTCCCTTCCTTGGCAGGTCTACTGCGCAGTTTCTTCTCTCTAACGCAGCAGGCAACTATCCCTTGGGTCGACGCGCTAAACACTTTCTCGCCCTTCGCATCTAGCGCAGTAACGCAGTCTGCTCTCGCCGCAGCGACCGTGCGTTACTACCTCTTTAGTACTTAAGACACTTATAGTTATCAAGGGATCTTTCCAACTCGCTCAAATAGTCACAAAGATAAGACAGAAGTCTTGCATACACAAATAATGAACTCTAAATAGTTATCATTCACGCAAACATTATAACAAGAAGATATAAGTGAAGCTCATCTCCTCGAGGAAAACCACGTCCACGGGAGCGTTCTATTAACCAGAAAATGATAGAGTTATACAATATGCTGCGCACACAGCTGCAGCCTTAGAACTTACAGGAAACTCCACGCACACAGCTGGGAGCCCTTCTCTCAAGCTTGTCTCCTCTCAATGGAGATTACAAAGGCACAGACGTCGACTCAGACTGTCTGGCAACTCAGGGATTAGCTCCTCGGCTATCCGATTTCCTCTTTTTAGTTCTACACACCGGGTAGAAATTACAGTGAAGGATAATCAACACATGATCTATCCTTTAGACTGGCTCTCTAACAGTCTAGTGTCCAACTCTCTAACTCTCCAAAAGGAAGGAACTGAAGGAAGGGAGGAAGAACCCCCTACCCATTACAATGATTCATCTATATAGGTAGCCATGACGGTCACACCTTTACAAAACTGTGGGCCTTTCCCAACAGTGATTCCCAAAAACCCTAACCACGCACATGGCTAGGTGTACTGTAGGCGCCGCTTGCAGTCACGTCGCCGCTTCCTGCAGGCTCCGTGAATTTCGGCGCAGATTGTGGGTATGGGCGATCGTCCTTCGCCTTCAATGCTCTGGTCCGTTGCTCCTCCTTGATCCGAGCAACCATAACTTCTGTACTAAGCCTTTAAATGAGGGTAGCTGAGCCCTCTACTCCATCGCCTTTATTTATTATGGTAGCTGAGCCACCTTCATTCTTTGATGACGTGCGCGCGATCTCCGCAATTTCCGGTCCGTGATCTGCGCTGAGATCATCCATCTGGCACCGTACTGCGCACCGTCTCCTTCTTACCCAAAACTTAGTGCTTGTCCCAAAATTAGCACTTTCCTTCCATACTCGTGCTTTTTCCCAAAATTCGCAGCTTTTACTATAGCTGCGACCTTGGCCCCAACAAATTTCCCTAGTTTGACCCCATGGAATTAAATTGTAAATGATGTAGTATTGCTATAAAATCGTGGTGAGGAGATCAAGGACAAGGCCCCGCCATCGATTTAGTGATGCATATGGTTTACATGCTAGCCAGGCACATTGAAATTGTAAATATGCATTTTAATAAATACCCACAACTAGCTATGCAATGCAATAAGAGACGGGGGCATGATTTTACAAGGAATTGGGAGGGAAAACATTCAAACCATTGAGCCAACCAAATCAATCCAAGTTTCAATGAGAGAACCCATCAAACCCTCAATTACCCATGTTGACTTTTATGCCCAATCATTCATTTATCCCAAGAGTTGGTTGAGGTAGTTAATGCCTTGGGAATGGAGAGGTATGGCTGTCCAAATTCGGGTATGGGAAAGCCACCCTTCATGGAAAATCATGTTTGTCTCCTTGGGAAAGAAAAGAGCCACGAAATTGCTTTCTAAGCCATTATTCATGATTGCCTTGCTCTCTCATGTAGCTCTAGCTTCCTGGGAGTTTTCCTCCATGGTTTTTATGTGTTCTCCTTCATCTTTCCAGCTGGGAAGGGGTGTTTTTGTGTTGGTTACCAGTGGGTAAGAGAACATAATGATTTTGTGTCTTCCTGGAGGTGGTTTTGGCCATTGGAAAGGATCATAACCAGTGGGAGAAATTGGTTTTCTCCCCGGGGTTGAATTCTAAATTCCACAGTTCATTTTGGGTGAACCACGAGTTGGGAGAGCCAATGTGGACCCTGTTTTGTAAACACCTCTGTTGTAAATGTGTATCCCTTCCCAATGATCATTTTTATTGTGAGTAGACAGAGTATGTTGGGGTATGGGTTATGGTTCTCCATTGCTTTGGCTTGGGCTTGAGTGTAAGCCTCAAGGGTTCAAATATAGCCTGATAAACCCAGCTGTAGACTGGCTTGGCTCAGATGAAATGATTAATTGACTGTGAGAGAGTGAATGTCCCATTTTCCTTGTAGGAATCATGCCCAGCTCGGGGTTGGCAGTTGTGTTGAGAGATTGATGAACACAACTAGCCTATGGTTGGGTGGAACGTTGCAACGACATAGCTAGTTGTTTGGGACAATTGCAAAATGGAGATAAGTGTTTTTCTATCTATGTATTTACTTTTGCACTGTATTAATTTGATGACTGTTGATATGCAGTATGCATGAGTAATGTTTATGGATAAGTTTAATTCTGTTGTGCATACTTGATTAGTTTTACATCTGCACACAAATGATTTACTCATATGATTCTAATGAATGGGATGATATTATGTGAAAGCCCCAGAGATTGGCATCAAGTTCCCTCCCTTGCCTTGGATGGATGGGTGGGTACGTTACAACTGTAGTTTGGCTTAGCATTGGGATCAAACCTTGACCGTGAGAGAGTCTATTTATCCCTCCTTAGTGGATACACAACCCATCTCGGGGTTGGTCTCTCAGATGAAAGAGTATAGTCTGGATAGAGACCTATGGTTGGGTGGAACGTTCCTCTCACTTAGCCAGTTGCTTGGACAGCTTCATTCCAAATATGTGTTTGGTGTAAAATGATGCTAGTTTCCCCTATGTTATGTTATGCTTGTTATGTTTAAGTTATTGAATGAATGATTACATGAAATTTATCAATAGGGAACTATGTATAAACCTAAGTATGAGGCTGAGTTCAAGTTTGAATGCTTCATAATTTGCATGAGTTTAATGTACTACTAACCGTGCAGGGTGTAGATTTATTGACTATTTTTAGTTTCATAATAAGTGTTTAGTTATGCATTGAATTCACCCTTAAGAGGGACTGCTTAGATTCACCTATACTTAGGAAGGAATCAGATAGCTTGTTGTGTTTCATGACCCCTCTGTGGGTCATATGAAAGGGAAGTCATAGCATAAGGCATGTAGAACTCCTTACAGAAGGGTAAATGGGCAATGAGGGAGTTTAGAAATTAATTCAGTTGGAAATATGAATAAGTTTGAGTACTCAGATGTGGTAGCAAATCAAACCAGTATATAGATCTCTCCAAGAGCTTTCCAACGGTATCGGAATTGACCAATTTGGTCCAAGGATAAAGAAGTTACTGGGATGGGAAGTTGACTGTAACAAGGCATCCCCAACTCCCGAATTTCTGCATTCACCTTGCAAAATGCGAAAGTTGGGGGCGCATTTATACAGTGTCGGGAATTTTGGAACTCTGCATTCTTGAATTCCACACTGCAAAATGCAGAATTCGGTGGCACACTTCTGTAGCGCCGGGCATTTTGGCGTTCCGCATTTTCGACTTCCTTACTACGGAATGTGGAAGTCGGGGGTGCATTTCTATAGCGCCACGCATTTTGGCGCTTTGCATTCCTGACTTCTACACTGTAGAATGGGGAATTCAGGGCCGCAATTCTGTAGCGCTGGGATTTTGGCACTCCACATTTCTGACTTCCACATTGTGAAATATGGAAGTCGAGGTGCATTTCTGCAGCGCCGAGCATTTTGGTGCTCCGCATTGCGAAATGCGGAAGTCATGATTGTATTTTGTTTGATGCTGTGATTTCAGTGTTCTTCCCTTCCGACTTCTGATCTATGGAGTGCGGATTGTGAAATTGAGGACTAGAGACAATTGCAGCTGTGCAAAGGATTAGAGTTACGAATCAGTTTTGGAAGAAAAAAAAAGTATCGGGTTGCCTCCCATTGCCTCTGAAGGGAACCAAGCCAACCAAGGACATGACATCACATCTGCTGCAACTTCCTCTTCATCGTCTCACAGTCTCTCTTACAGAAACATAGATATATTTACAATACTACAATACTACCACACATAGTTGTATTACAATGCCTTCCTCTTAAAGAGGGATTACGATGGGAAAATACCACAGTATCAAGGAAAATTTTAAGAATCCCTCCTAAATTTCTATGTATAATAATTGGAGGAATCCACATGATATATAGGAAAATATGAAAGCTATTTTATCAATGTTATATTATGTATATATAATGTTTTGGCGAATATCTATTTGAATTATATAATCTTGTAAAATCTTGGCGAACCTTTCACTAAATTATAAAACCTTGTAAAATCTTGGCGAATCTTTCACTAAATTATAAAACCTTGTGAAGCCTTGGAAAATATTTTAGGAAGTTTCTCCCTGGCAATTCATGCCCCCCTGCATACCCAAATATGTGGCTATGAATTGATGAAGTCTCATCCCTAAGAATGATACCCCAAATACCCACAAAAACCTTATTACCACAACGTCGATCGCAAGCTTCACAATCCTCATGTTTCTTGGGGAAACTTTGGATCTAAGGTGATGGGATTTAGAACTCTCCTAGATGAAAATGGGACACTATAAGACCTAATAGTAAATATCAGTTGTCCTTCTCATGTGGACACTAAGCAATTGAAAAATGAGATTCAACGCATAAAACATGGATGGACATAACTCTGACTTTGATTTCCATGATCGATAGAAAGAGAAAGAGCCCCTAGCAATTGCCAGTTTTTGGGGGGCAAATGGGAGCTGCCTAGTGATTTTCATGGGCGAATAAAGGTTTAAATCCATTTTTAGAGGGGTGGAATTTTTTATTTGGCTCCCCTTTTTAAATTCGATGGGTATAGTCTCCATTTCATTAAAAATAAATAAATAAAATGTGGGCTAATCGTACTGTTGGAATATTCTCACCATCATTTTTTATATTTGCATGCCTGCATGCATCCAGTCATCTACATGCATTTGCATGAAAATGCATGCATCCAGTCATCATCTTGGTGGTCCTCCCAGCACCTAGAGCCTATTTTCATCTTTCTAGAGCCTGTCTTCAGCCCCTAGTAGCCCTCCTACCTACCTAATGCTCCCTCTTTGACTCCTACATTACATGTGGGCTTTTTCTCACCTACCGGTAGTTATCATTCAGTTAGATCGCCTTATATCACTTACCAGGTGTCTGAAAGTTAGTTAGAGCATTGATTGAGCAGTTCTTCCACTGATTTCTCATGCTAACTACCTGTAGCTCCTATAAGCTAGTTCTGGAGTACCACTTGATCTTCTGACAGCCTCATGTTCCCTCATTGGAGTCTCCATCCCTTGATTTGTGCCTATATGGTTCTGTTAGACTCAGTTAGACTCACTTGATTGACTATTACCATTTATGACTGATCCTACTGACTCGATGATGTGTCCAATGTTATCCAAGCTAGACTTTGAGCATGATTCGAATGACCTCCTTGGTTAATTTGAATTCTCTATCATAGTTATTGTATTATTGTATTCATTATTCACAGTGCTAGCTCACAGCTGATGTATGATACTTTTATTCTCCATTTTCTGTGTTCATGAGTGATTATTGAGTGCATTCTTCTCTTCTTCTCTGCAATTCTTGATTGAGAGTTTTGTGTGAGGTTTGTTTCATATGCTAGATCCTACTGCAGATTATCACATGGTATCAGAGCTGTGAGATATTCATCCATATCATCACATGGTATCAGAGCTTGCAACAACTATTCGAATTGCATCCATTGCAGCAGTTGCAACAACATCAGTTGAATCATTTATTTGAGCAGCTATCTTTCACTGAGCACCATAAGCCTATGAGTTTCCACAGCAAATCCTGGTGCCATTACCTTGAATTCACTGGAGAAATATAGTGAGGGTCTAGCTAGGTGTAAAGGACTTAGTCATATGTTCTAGATGTCCTAAGGTAGTGTTATTCGAAGTGTAGAAAATCTCCATCAACAAAACTCTTCTTGTTTTGCAGGTTTACTCATCCATTCGAATCCCTCTTCAATAGATTCAAATTGACCAATAGCTTCCATGCATCTGGAAGGAGTTCCTTCTCTCTCTCCATTCAACTATGATGAGTGGAAACCAAAGATGATTTCATATGTGAAGAGAAATTATATTTTTGATGTTTGTATTGGTATTAAGAGATATTTTTCTTCCTATGGAGAGAAAGAAGATTGGCTTGATGCTTGTGACAGAGCCCTTGGATCAATATGTATTACTATGTATTCCAATATGTACTAACTCATTGATCTTGATGAACATCCAACTAATCTATGGACTAGATTGGACATATTTTTTGGAAATCAGGAGGAAGAGGATGATACTAGCCATTTGGAAAATAATCCCAGTGATACTTCCTCCAGTGCTCTCTCTATTCACGATTCATCCTCAATCATCCCTCATGATGAAGTTGTTCAAGATAAAGTCGAAATACAACACAGGGTTTCAGTTGATTCATCTTCTCATTCGAACTCTGAGCAAAAGATGTCAGTTACTACTCTAGAAGTTGAAGAGACCTTCACAATCTCTACTTCCCATGAGCCTGCTGATGTGCAAGATGATGACCTACTGAGCATTTTGGAAGTAAAATCATATTTTGGAGGCAATGCATTCGCCCTCCTTGATAAAAATATTCCTATGGACTCCTATTTGGTCATTGGCAGATGTTTTCAGAGTTTCAACGAAGATGGAAGACTCTATTGTTAGATTTTGAGCATTAATTCAAAATGATCTAGGATCTTATCTGAGAGAATAACAAGTACATCATAACAATCACAAGGGACAAGCACAAGATACAATAGACACAGAGTTTCCTCGGGGAAAACCAAGAAGGCGAAAAACCTCACAACTTCCTCAGAGATAGAAAGAGCAATGATACAAAACCCAAGTACAAGAGATAGTCTCCTTAGAAGCTTCTCCTCCTCCACTAGTGTGCATCACTCAAGTGAGAGAATAGATGAGTAAGTGAATGATCAAATAGAGTGACACCCTCACTCTATTTATACACTAAATTGACTTTCCTAATAACCTAACAGGGCCGACTTCTCTATGAGAGCTTAATAACCCATGGTAGCTCAACTTAGGGCCGACCCCACACTTGGTGGTCTAATAACCTATCATATATAAGTTATGACACTTGCAACACTTGTAGATACAAATGACAACACTTTCGTACAGAGGAATAATAACCTCTCTATAGGGATACAATATACATATATGAAATACATTCTAAATTTACATATACATCAATACTCCCTCTTAACTAGGAAGGTTTTTCTCGAGACAGGTCTTCTAGCACAAGTCTTCTTCTCTGGATCATCATCATCGGATCATCGTCATCGGATCATTGTCATCATCACTGCTACTATCTCAATCAATATCCAATCTACTCGTCAGAGGAATTTCTATAGAGCCAGACCTTTTTCATGTTGGTTGTAGGCCTAGCCTTCATGTAGGTCTTCATCATCTCTGCGAGCAAGCCATCAAGTAAGTACACCTCAAGACTGATTACACTGCCTCTACAAAACCTGCAAGATCTCCCAAGACTGATTACACTACCTCTGCAAAACTTGCAAGAGCATCTCAGGATTGATTGTATGCCTCTGCAAAACCTGTGTACCATACTGTCACCTCATCGCCTTCAGATCACCTCATAGTCCACGGAGCACAACCCAGATGCACACACACAACACTTACACTCACTGGAATGGAAGGACTTTCCTCTAACCATCCGGGAAAGGATCATCACTTACATCAGTGACCATGGAAGGACTTTCCTCTGACCATGTCAGAAAGGCTATAGAAATTACATCATGACCATGGAAGGACTTTCCTCTGACCATTTCAAAAATATCAGCAATTACATCATGACCATGGAAGGAATTTCCTCTAACCATGTCGGAAAATCCCCGGCAATTACATCACGACCATGGAAGGACTTTCCTCTAACCATGTCGGAAAATCCACACCCAACCCTTACATCTCACCATCGAAGGAATTTCCTCTAACCATGTGAGAATGGACCAACCCTTACATCTTACCATGGGAGGAATTTCCTACCACCATGTAAGAATGGCCCCAACCCTTACATCTACACCATAGGAGGACTTTCCTACCACTATGTGAGAATGGCTCGTGTGCATCTGTGTCTCCGGACTCATCACTGTTGATGTATTTGTAACTTCGGAATGTATTTCATATATGTATATTGTATTCCTATAGAGATGTTATTATTCCTCTATACGGAAGTGTCGTCATTTATATTGTAAGTGTCATAGATTATACTTGATGGGTTATTAGACCACCTTGATGGGGTCAGCCCTGTATAAGTCATGTGGGTCAAAGGTTTATTAGACCACCCTATTGGGGGTCTGCCCTGTCATCATTATGTTAAGTGGTTAAGTTGAGGCCGACCTAGTAAGGTTATTAGGCAAGTCAAGTCAAGTATAAATAGAGTGCGGGAGGCACTCTATTTGATCATTCACTTTGTTGGGCCTGGCCCAACAGGACCATTTTTGGTGACATTTTTTATGATAAATGGACCAGAGCTATGCACAGCTCAGGAAAATATCAAATTTTTCCTAAGTATCGGGAGTGCTGCGAAGATGTGCGCAGTACCAAGTTTTGAAGGATGCTGTGAGGATCAGCGCTGTGTAGGTTCAGTGTTGCGAAGGTAGTAGGCCATGTGGAACCAGTAAAGTTGTGTATTGGACGAAGGATGGCCAGATATAGCGTATAGACCAACGGTGGTCTACTTTTGGTGAGACTACTGAAAAGATGTCGAGTTGCTGGCATTAGTAGATCAGGAAGGCGACCGACTGTACAAGTCGGTTAAGCAAAGGACGGGTCGGGGAAGTGACAGTTTGGCATGCAACAAGGTACATGACCGTTAAAAGGAAAATGATGGATGGAAAGCGACTAGGAGCTGAGCCAGTCGCACGAGTCTGCTAGTGGAAGGGCGGCTCGAAGTGGATGACTTGTTGGTGTGCATGCAACAGGAAGGATGAAAGCGATGGATCTAAGGCGTGGAGGACTACCATGACAGCATAATCGCTATCAGAAGCCGACATGATGGTTCAGAGGGACCGTAGTGGTTTGGAAACCCTAAGGGTTTCGATCTTCACTGTTGTAAAGACACGAACTACGGGCGTGATCTATTTAAGAAGACCATTTTTGTATAGGAAGGGTTGGTCGTTGTGGTGATCGTTATGGAGATCATATTGTATTGTAATATCTTCTGAATCAAGAATATATTGTAAAGGCTCTGCAGTTGAGTGTGCAGAGACCTATCTGAGCAAGAAGAGAGCCGCAGCTGAGTGCGCGGCTAAGAACTGTGAACCCTTCATTAAAAGACATATCAAACACAGTTCTTGTTGACGTAGCTTTCCATTCGGGGAAGTGAACCACGTTAAATAGTGTGTTGTGTGACTGAATGCTTATATGTGTGTTTATATTTATAAGTTCTATAGTTGAATGTCTAGATATTTGCTTACAATCTGTTATGAGAAGGATTTTATATGCATTCGCCATCGAGAGAGTATGGAATGATATGTTAAGTCTGCATGAATGGATGTATGGTTAATATTAGCTTTGCTTCTAGGGACAGTAAATCTATCATCTGCTTGAGCATGGGGAAAGTTGTTCACATATTTGAATGGTTGCAGTCGACGAATGTATAACAGTTAGTCCGCACCTGAGGGTTATGCTTAAATTAGTAACAGTCTAAGTGTGTGAGTGAGCATTAAGTAGTAAGTTAGTTAAGTGTATGACTGAATGTATGAGTGATATTCATCTCATTGCTTAAAGCATTTTGCAAATAGTCCAAGTGTAGGAAGTCAAGCAGCAGTGTTCGCAGAATAGTACTAAGCCCGTAGTAAGGAAGAAGGTAGTGGTGTGGACCGTGGCGTTAACCATTTCCACACAGTCCGACCTTTGTAGCACTCGGCTAGTGTGATGCCATGAACATTGTCATAGTCATCAACTCATCACTCACTGTGGAAATATGAGTCTGTAGTGCCCCATTAGACACACCTCGGGTGAGACCTCAGCCTGCTCATAGGCTGTTTCTGAAAGGGCCGGAGCGAAGGGGTTTTGTTGGTTTAAGGTAACCGCACAAAACCTGGGTCTTCATAAAACCTTTGGTCAGCATTTGATAGCCAACACACTTTCTTACTTATACACTCATTGGAGAGTGGCACACTAGTGGAGGAGGATAAGTTGCTGCTAGGAGACTATCTCTTATGCTTGGATTTTGTATCATTGCTCTATCTATCTCTGAGGAAGTTATTGGGGTTTTTCACCTTTATGGTATTCCCCAAGGAAACTCTGTGTGTCTATTGTCTCATGTGATTGCTTGTTTTGATTGATATGCTTGATATGTTGTACATGTTATTCTCTCAGTTAAGATCCTAGAGTATGTTGAATTAATGCTAAAAAATTAACATGGTATCAGAGCTTTAGATCGAACTTTTTGGTTGGGTGAAGTTCCGAGAAAATCAAACCCTAGTTTAGGGTCCTGTTCAGTGAAGCCAGAAATTAGGGTTTCGACAAAAGTTGGAATTTCTGAAATCTAAGACCATGGAAGAAAGATCCTCTGAAAAATCAAATTTTAGAGACCAAGATCAAACTTTTTGGATGGGTGAAGCTCCGGGAAAATCAAACCTTAATTCAGGGTCCTCCCTAGTGAATCCGTAAGTTTGAAAAGAAAATTTGAGGGGTGAAACTTTGCATTTTTCAAATTATGAGTATACCATCTTGATCATCTCATCAAGGTGCATCTTTCTATCCTTTCAGAGGTTTGAAATTCAAAGTTTGAACTTTTAGGGTTTCTCTGACAAACCCTAATCCAGCTCTAGATCCAAATTTCTGCAAATCAAGTGGTAAGACCTAAATCTTTTCTATTTCCATTTGAAGTACTCTTTAATATGTATCACCACTCCAAGCTTGAGGATAAGCTTGAAAGGGGCTGATAACTTCTGAGCATGGAAGTATAGGATTGGGTTAATCCTAGAAGAGAATGAGTTGGACACTTACACAAGTGAAGAGGCTCCAATTCAAGAGAGAGATGAGACTAAGGATTCACACAATAAGAACTTGGTCAAATCCAAGAGAATAATTCTTGATTCTATTAAGGACTATCTCATACCCCATGTGTCTTCCCTAAGGACACCTAGGGAGATGTTTGATTCCTTGACCAAGCTATTTGAAGGGAAGAACATAAATCGGAAGAGGACATTGAGGAATCAACTAAAAAACATCCAGATCCATAATGTGGAGACCATGCAGTCTTACTCTTCAAGGGTCTCCCAGATAAAAGAACAACTTGAAGCTGTAGAGAATGGAGAAGTGGCAATGACCACTCTTAATGGCCTTCCTAGGTCATGGGATTCCTTCATCCAAGGAATTTGTGCTAGGAAGAAACTTATCTCTTTCAGCACGCTGTGAGAAGAATGCTCACAAGAAGAAGCTCGAATTATAGCTCAAGAAGAAAATATGGGGAATGAAGTTCAAGCTCTCACAGCCCACACCAAGAAGAGGACACTTTTCCTCAGATTGTCCTAAGAACAAAAGGAACAACAACAACAACTACTACAAGAAATATGAAAGGTATGACTTACAGGTATGTTTTGAAATCTATTCATGATTAAGTTTATAATATGATTGTCTTCATGTTATTGAGTTTAGTAACAATCTTGTTTAGGTTTAGACTTGTCTTATCACCCTAGTAAAAGTATGAATGCATGATAGAAGACATTCATTGAGTAGGGTTATGACACTTATGATTGTATTATGATTGTACTAATGCACTGTGGTGTTGTATGAGGAGAATGTTATCCGCTAGCATGAAGGTACAAATCAAGTCCTAGATCAAGACCATCGTGACATGAAGACAAAGTCTCATCCATAGTCATGGATCACATAGAAGTATGTATATTTTGGTTCTACAATGGTTAACTTATGAATCTGACTGGTCATTGAAGAGAACAAGAAAACATTGCTAGACATAACTAGCAAATATGATGACCAGGTATGTTTTCCTATATCAAGTTAGAATGCTACTCTATGTTAGGATCTTATACTTTTGTATATGATTATTCATGAAGTTAGAAATTTAAGTAATCAAGGGTTTATGCATATTATGTCTCTTACCTTGATTGATGATATGACTAACTAGAAGATTTCTATGGTCAAATATGAATATGCATGAGTAAGAGAATTCCTCCCTGAAACTTTGAATGCTAATGCTTATTATCTGTGTTTGAAATGATCATGACTATACATGTTTAAGATTATTGTGTTTTGATAGTATTAAGATTATACTAATGAATGTATGATTAAGTATGAGATCTCGAGGATAACCCATTGATGATAATAGTAAGCATGCATAGTGATTGAGGATGGATATAAGTTCAAGGACAGGTAATCCAGGAAGCAAAGATCAAGAGGGAGCACACTCTAGTAGTTCCTACAAGGAAACAAAGATTGAGAGGGAGTCCACCCAACAAACAAACAAAGATACGTATTTGAATTGTCATTTCTTGTATATTTGATTGTTTAAATAATACTGTTCAAAGATGTATATACTTATGTTCCTAGAATTAGGTTGTTTATTACACATATTAGAATAATTGCATTAATGAATAGTATACTACTAATATGCATGTAATGGATAAGTGGCCTATGGCACTGTACAACATTCCATTACTACTTATCTAGAATGAAACCTCTCTGCTGACATTTGTTAAGATTTAATATGCTAAGACAGAAAATAGCAGCATTACATTCCATTTCACAATAATAGCACATAGAGGATCACTGAAGAAACAACAAGCATAGCATAAACACAAGAGACACAGATTTATCCTAGGAAACCCTCATGGTGTACAAAACCCAGTAAAGTTTCCTCAATATAGATGACCAACAATATACAAAGATGTAACCCTGAGCATAAGCTCCTCCTTCTCCATAGCAGAACTCTCCTCCACAAGTGCACCACTCTCAAGTGAGTGAGTGTGTGTAAAATGAGGAATACACCTCCTCTATTTATACACTACTCCGACTTGTATTTTACACAAAACATGTAGGCTCGTATTTAACCAATGGGTTAAATACCCCACTACAACTGACTGGGCCAACCCCTCTAGGGTGGTCTAGTAACCCTTTGACCCACATAACATATACAGGGTCGACCCCCACTAGGGAAGTCTAATAACCCAAGTTACCACAATCTGACGGAGGAATAAACATCTCCGGATATACAATAAGGTCTTCAAGGAGGAATGAAACATCTCCAGAATAATAAAGTACAAATATAATATTCTTTGAAGTTACAATATCTCAACACTCCCCCTTAACGAGAAGGATATTATAACAGCATCTGCACGAGCAAGGAGTCATCAACATCATACGTGATACATCTATAAATCATTGGAAGCTTTCTTAACATCATCAGTAACTCAAGCAGTTACTGGAACATCAACATCTTCAGTAGTGAGTCTTCATCTTCTGCAGCACTCGAACAGCTACAGCAACATCAATATCTGAATCCTCACGATCGTTAGCATCGTCATCACACGATCATCAGCATCGGGATCATCTCGATCTACAGCATCTGGATCATCTCGATCTACAGCATCTGGATCATCTCGATCTACAGCATCTGGATCATCTCGATCTTCAACATCTGGATCATCTCGATTCACAGTATCTGGATCATCTCGATCTACAGCATCTAGATCATCATGATGTAAAGCATCTGGATCATCTCGATCTACAACATCTAGATCATCTCGATCTACAGCATCTGGATCATCTGTATTAGTATCCACACCAATACATCTATCATCAAAACATGTATTCTTACTAATACATATATCATCAAAGCATGTATTCTCACTAATACATCTATTATCAAAAGCATGTATTCTCACTAATACATCTATCATCAAAAGCATGTATTCTCACTAATACATCTATCATCAAAGGCATGTATTCTCACTAATAGATCTATCATCAAAACATAGCAGCATACTCTGCAACACACAAGATCCTATTACGGGATGATCAGTCCCTCTTAGTTTAAGACATCTCTCATGTCTATGGATGATGCAATCCAGATCGACTTACAGGATGATCAATCCTTATCCTTTTAAGACACCTCACAATGTCTAGGGATGATGCAATCCCGAATCAACTTACAGGATGATTAGTACTTACCACTTTAAGACACCTCACCATGTCTAGGGACGATGCAATCCCAATATACTTATAGGATGATTAGTCCTTATCACTTTAAGACACCTCACCATGTCTAGGGACGATGCAATCCCAATCTACTTACAGGATGAGTAGTCCTTATCACTTTAAGACACCTCACCATGTCTAGGGACAATGCAATCCCAATCTACTTACAGGATGATTAGTCCTTATCACTTTAAGACACCTCACCATGTCTAGGGACGATGCAATCCCAATCTACTTACAGGATGATTAGTCCTTATCACTTTAAGACAAGTCTCATGTCTAGGGACGATGCAATCCCATCACGTACATTTTGAACCCAGTTCATGGACGATGCAGTCCTCACGTACATTTTGAACCCAGTTCATGGACGATACAGTCCTCACGTACATTTTGAAACCAGTTCATGGACGATGCAGTCCTCACGTACATTTTGAACCCAGTTCATGGATGATGCAGTCCTCACGTACATTTTGAACCCAGTTCATGGACGATGCAGTCCTCATGTACATTTTGAACCCAGTTCATGGACGATGCAGTCCTCACGTACATTTTGAACCCAGTTCATGGACGATGCAGTCCTCACGTACATTTTGAACCCAGTTCATGGACGATGCAGTCCTCATGTACATTTCGAACCCAGTTCATGGACGATGCAGTCCTCATGTACATTTTGAACCTAGTTCAGGGACGATGCAGTCCTCATGTACATTTTGAACCTAGTTCAGGGACGATGCAGTCCTATCTTCAATTTTTGGAGACATCAGTCTATGGCTCAATTCTGGGACCGAGGTCCGAGGAAGATGCAATCCCCTACCTGTTCATTCAGGACTTCATTCTCGGAGACATCATGTCTACGACTCTCTTTAGGACTGAAGTCCAGGGATGATCCAATCCTCTCATGTCCACCAAGGACTTCATTTTCGAAGACATACATCTATGGCTCTCTTTAGAACAAGTGTTCAAGGATGATACAATACCTCTTCTTTCTCGGAGACACTTGTCTATGGCTCACTTTAGAACTTGTGTTCAAGGATGATGCAATCCTCACATGTCCACCAAGGACTTCATTCTCGAAGACATACGTCTACGGCTCTCTTTAGGACTGAAGTCCAGGGATGATCCAATCCCCTCATGTCCACCAAGGACTTCATTCTCAAAGACATACGTCTACGGCTCTCTTTAGGACTGAAGTCCAGGGATGATCCAATCCCCTCATGTCCACCAAGGACTTCATTCTCGAAGACATACGTCTACGGCTCTCTTTTAGAACATGTGTTCAAGGATGATGTAATCCCCTTGTCACCTTAGACCCTGTCTAAGGACCATCCACCAACCTCTCTGTCGGCATCACCAATATAGGTATCCACATCATCGACCTCACTGTCGATGCGGGCAATCTCATCATAAGTGATCACATCGCTCCCCCTTTCGAGGAGGGTCCTTTTGAACTATTTTAAGTTTGTCTCGGAAAACTTTACTTGAGGTAGGGGTTTGGTTAGTACATCGGTAACTTGTTACAAATTCAAACTTTAATTCTTTTCTGCACCATATCTTGTTTATAGAAATGTCAGATCTCTATGTGCTTTGACTTATCATGGAATATTGGATTCTCTGCCATTTTGGTACAACTCTGTTTGTCACATAGGATCATAGTTGGGTCCATTCTAAATCCATACCGCTTCACAACTAGCAGAGAAAGCAGCCATATATTCCGCTTGTGCTGAGAGCCACACTAGATTGCTTCCTTCTAAACCATGAGATCATGGTTGATCCCAGACAGTAACATCCTCTCGATGTGCTCTTCCTTTCTGATACAATTTTTGCCCAATCAGCATCTGTGTAGAGAAACCATATTCAACCTTGTAGCAAAGGTTGAGATCCACATCACCCATGGTGATCATTAAGCTCATCAATTGATTATCGATCCTGGGAACCCATACAGAACCTGATTCACACTTCTTCTTTAATTACACCATTAAGAGAATGGTCTTATCTAGCCACTTGGAGCAAACATCTCATCATGATTCTCTTCCTCTTTCTAAGAGAATCTTCTAGCCATAAGCCTTCTATAGTGTGTTTGATTTGTAAATCTTTTGTTGAACATCCATCGCTTGTTCAGTGTTCATCATTCATCATGATCTTTCCTACAATTCAAAATTAAGTACATGATTAGTAATACTTCATAATCATCAAATCATATTGACATGATAACCTATTATGCATACAGATATCATTTACATAGTTATGCAACTATTTTGACCAATACTTTGGCACAACACTTTCCCATATCCTGTATGCATACAGTGGCTATCTAGATGCCTTCCATCTCTACCAGAACATACTATCGAGAGTGTGCACAACTCTCAGCATGTCAGCAAAGAGGTTTCATTCTAGACAAGCAGCAATGGAATGTTTGTCCAACTTACCAATCATATGCATATTAGTAGTATACTGTTCAATGCTCTATGAATGTTTACACTCAACATGATATATTCTAGGAATACAAATATGCATACAAGCAATATCATTTACTATTTCAAATAACAACTCAAATAGTTATCTTTTATGTTTGTGTGGTTGACTCCCGCTTGATCTTCTATATGTCTTTTGAACTTCTATTCATTTGATACCACTGTGCATGCTCAAGTGTGCACTAGTGTCATCCTCATGATCTCATACACAAACATACATTCATTAGTATATTCTCAAAACATTCTAATTCTAAATAATCTTGAATATGTATAGCCATGATCATTAGTATTCAGGGTTTCAAGGAAGTCTTCTTTTACTCATGCATATTCTTGTTTGATCATAGTACTCTTCTGGTTCATTAAATCATCAAGACAAGAGACATAATATGCATAAAACCTTGATTACTAACTTTATGAATAAGAATAACCAATCATACCAAGTATACTTATATAAGGGATCCTAACACAAGGTAATATTCTAACTTGACATAAGAAAACATACCTGGATTAGTATACCTGCTTAGTTATGTACAACATACCTAAACAATCTCTTCAATGATTTAGAGATCCTGAGCTAGAACCTGCATGTCTCATAGGTTAAGCATAATATAACAAAGTCATACATACCTCGTAAGTAGAACAAAGATTATGGATGAGTCTTTGTCTTCATGTTGTCATGGTCATGGAACTTGATTTGTCTTTTGTGATGTACCTGTATCTTGTTAGCAGACAACATCAACCTCACACAACACCATAATGCATTAGTACAATCATATAGCCCTAATCAATGAATGTCTTCGATCATTCACATGCATTCTTACTGTTACTAGGGTGATAAGACAATTCTAACATTAATCAAGATTGTACTAATAAATAATATAAAGACAAACACATCATGAACTTAATCAAGAATCAGATTTCAAGACATACCTGAACCTCCTTAAGTCATACCTGTCGAGACTTCTTGTAGTCTTCTTATGTAAGGACTTAGTCTCAACTCCCCCTGAAACTTGATCTGGAGCTTGATTAGGGTTTTCTAGAGAAACCCTAAAAATTCAATCTTTGACTTTCACACTTCTGAATGGATGGAAGGATGTATCTTGCTCGCATACTTCAATTTTGAAATCTCCAAAATTTGACCCCTCAAAATTGCCTTCGAAACTTCTAGATCTTCTGGATAGGAATCCGAACTAGGGTTTGATGAAGCCCACCCTTTTGTCCAATCAAAAGGTTCGATCCAAGGCTCTAAACTCTTATTTTTGTGAGGAGCTTCCAGCCGTGGTTACAGACTTCAAAAATTCCAACTTTTGCTGAAGCCCTAATTTTCCATCTTTCCGATCAAAATCCCGAACTGGGGTTTGATCAAGCCCGGTCTTCTACCCAACCAAAAAATTCGATCTTGGTCTCTAAATTTCGATTTTCCTGAGTAGCATTTAGCCTTGGAATCCGATTCCAAAAATTCTAACTTTCTCCGAAACCCTAAATTCCGGAAGCCATGAATGAAGGTGCTCCAAAAATACTTCTGTTTTGACATAAATATGTACCTGATTGTTTCTGCTGTAACTCTGAAATTTTTGCTCCACAGGGTATGAAAACTTTTTTTCTGGTAGCATGACCTGTCATCTTTCCATCCCGACAGGTCTGACCTCAATTGGATTTTCTAAGAGAGCGTTATGCCAAGTGTCGCAACGTGACCTGTTTATGGGATAAAACAGGAGAGCGAACTTGTACGGCATGCCACGTGTCACTGGTTGAACTTCGGCCTTTGAAAATGTTTCCTGGGATAGTACTGTATATGTACTACCTTTCTCTTTTTATGAAATCTCATTTGGAGCTTCCTAGACCCAGATATGCCAAGTGTCGCAAGGTGACCGGTTTATGGGATAAAACAGGAGAGCGAACTTGTACGGCGTTCCGCGTGTCACTGCTTCAACTTCGGCCTCTGAAAAAAGTTTACTGAGATAGTACATTCTGTGTACTACCTATCATGTTTTACAAAATTTCATTTGGAGATTCCTAGCCCAAGTTATGACCTTTTTTCCCAGGTCACCTGATTTTGACTACGATCTGGAAGAGGCAGAAACCCTAACGTGTATTGATCATAACTCACAAAGTACAATGAATCTGAGGGTTCCCTTTGGACACAAGGTACTTGGGGATGTTATATACGACCTGTAAATGTTTCAGATCCTGAACCTTCGCATAAATGGATTTATAGCGAAAGTTCCACGATGACTGGTTTTTGCTATGTAAAACCCAAACCTTCAAATTGTCGCAAGTGAAGCAAGTGTCGTAAGTGCCATACATTGCCTTCCTTCAGGTTAGCTCTGATACCATGTTAATATTTAATATGCTAAGACATAAAATAACATCATTACATTCCATTTCACAATAATAGCACATACAGGATCACTGAAGAAACAAAAAGCATAGCATAAACACAAGAGACACAAATTTATCCTGGGAAACCCTCATGGGGTAGAAAACCCATTAAAGTTTCATCAATATAGATGACCAGCAATATACAAAGATGTAACCCTGAGCATAAGCTCCTCCTTCTCCATACCAGAACTCTCCTCCACAAGTGCACCACTCTCAAGTGAGTGAGTGTGTGTAAAATGAGGAATACACCTCCTCTATTTATACACTACTCCGACTTGTCTTTTACACAAAACATGTAGGCTCGTATTTAACCAATGGGTTAAATACCCCACTACAACTGACTGGGCCGACCCCTCTAGGGTGGTCTAATAACCCTTTGACCCACATAACACATACAAGGCCGACCCCGACTAGGGAAGTCTAATAACCCAAGTTACCACAATCTGACGGAGGAATAAACATCTCCGGATATACAATAAGGTCTTCAAGGAGGAATGAAACATCTCCAGAATAATAAAGTACAAATATAATATTCTTTGAAGTTACAATATCTCAATAACATGTTGGGAGTTGTGCACACTCTTAACAATGTTCTGGTAGAGATTGGAAGGCATCTAGAAAGTTAGGAGATATGGATAAATGTTGTATTAAAGCATTGGATAAATTAAATGCATGACTTTATGACATATTTCTTTATGTGTAAGAATTTGTTTTGAAAACTATGAGATGTTTTCTAATCATGCAATTTAACTTGTCTTGTAGGAAAGATCGTATACCATTGTCACGTACCCACCCATTCAACCAATGCAAGGCAGGGTATATGATGGCAAATTTCGGGCTTTCCCATGATCTCATACATTTTTTTAGATTCATATAAATTAATTATGGAAGTGCAGATGTAAACAAATCAATTATGATGTATAGCGGAATTAAAACATCCACACACATTACTCATGCATACAGCATATCAACAGTGATTGAATTAATACAGTGCAGAAGTAAATATAGAGGCATAAAAATACTTATCTTCATTTTCCAACTGCTCAAGCAACTAGCTATGTCGCTTCAACGTTCCACCTAGCCATAGCCTCTTCGACAGCTTATACTGAGTCCGTCCGAAGGCCACCCCCGAGCTGGGCATGATTCCTTCAAGGAAAAGGGGACATTCACTCTCTCACAACCAATTAATCATTCCTTCTGAGCCAAGCCAGTCCATAGCTGGGTTTATCAGGATACAATTGAACAATGGATGTTCATTCTCAAGCTCAAGCCAGAACAATGGATTACCCATTACCCATACCCCAACATGCTCTTTCTTCTCACAGCAAAACGATCATTGACAGGGTTACACATTTTCAACAGAGGTGTTCACAAAACAGGGTCCACATTGGCTCTCCCAACTCGTGGTTCACCCAAATGAACTGTGGAATTTCGATTTCAACCCCAGGGAGCAAAACCGATTTCTCTCCACTGGTTATGATCATTTCCAATCGCCTAAATGACCTCCAGGAAGACTCACAAACGTTCTATTTTCTTCCCCACTGGTAATCAATACAAAAATGCCCCTTCCCAGGTAAAAAGATGAAGGGAAAACTAGAAAACCATGGAGAAAAACGCCCAGGTAGCTAGAGCTGCGTGAGGGAGCAAGACTGATGGTTGCATAATGGCTTAAGGAGCAATTTCGTGGCTCTATTCTTGCCCAAGGAGACCAACACAATTTTCCATGAAGGGTGGCTTTCCCATACCCGAATTCGGACAGCCATACCTCTCCATTCCCAAGGCATTAACTACCTCAACCAACCCTTGGGAGAAATCAATGGTTGGGTACAAAATTCAACATAGGTAGTTGAGGGTTTGATGGGTTCTCTCATTGACACTTGGCTTGACTCTAGTGGCTCAAGGGTTTGAATGTTTTCCCTCCCAATTCCTTGTGAAATCATGCCCCCATCTCTTTGTTGCATTGCATAGCTAGTTGTGGGTGTTTTTATTAAAATGCATATTACATGATGTTGAAATTCCAATGTGCCTGGCTAGCACGCAAAGCATATGCATCACTAAATCGATGGCGGGGCCTTGGCCTTGAGCTCCTCACCATGATTTCATAACAATATTACATCAATTACATTTGAATGTAATGGGGTCAATAATGGGGACATTACAACCATCACCTACAAAAGAAGGACTACAACATTTGTTCCATCAACAAAGCTATCTATTGAAGATATTGAAGAATCTGAAGTTCCCAAGATTTGGGAAGAATGCCATGATCGAAGAATACCAGTCGATCACGAAGAATGATGTTTGGGATGTGGTCCCAAGACTTGAAGGGAAGTCAGTCGTGACTTCCAAGTGGATCTATAAGATCAAGCATGGTGCAGATGGTAGTATGGAGAAATACAAAGCGAGGTTTGTAGCTCGTGGCTTCTCCCAGAAAGAGGGACTCATGTGTGCAAACTGAAGAAAGACTTGTATGGCTTGAAGCAAGCTCCTAGGACTTGGTGAGGATAGATTGATTTCCAACACGAAGAGGAAGCTTGTTGCCAGTTCGAGATGAAAAAATTGGGGATGATGCACTATTTTCTAGGAATGAAGTTGTGGCGGAGTGCAGATGGGATATTCCTTGGACAAGGGAAGTATGCAGTAGAGATCCTGAAGCGGTTCAGGATCATGGACTGTAAGGCCATGGCCACACCTATGTCGTCGAACCTGAATCTTTTGTGTGATGCTTCATCTGATCCAGTTGATGTCATGGTGTGTCGCCACATGATTGGGTCCTTGATGTACCTGATGAACACTAGACCAGATATTTGCTTTGCAGTGAACACATTGAGCCATTTCCTGACGGATCCGAGAGTTGTTCACCTAGTTGCTGTAAAGCATATTCTGAGGTACCTGAAGGGTACAAGTGATTATGGGCTCAAGTATGATGTGAATCAAAATTTTAACCTGCAGGGTTATGTTGATTCAGAATGGGAAGGCAGGTGCACCTGAAGAGTGGGTGCACCTGTTTGTGCATACTTTGGAAGAGGATATTCCAAAGAAATGGTATCTAGACCTAGAGTTACGCAGGGAGACCTCATATTGGGAAACATTAACTACGAACTTCCAGGGAGATTTCAGCTTCGAGGATGAGAACCCTTTGATACATGAGGCATTGCAGATAATTAAGGAACGTGTATTCAAAACAGATTATCTTCACAAAGATATGTCATGGGGAGAATTTTTCGGCACACATGACAGTCCTGCGAACATACACTCAGAATGGAAAGAACATGAAAAACATCCGATAGACTGTTATAATTTAGCTGAGGATGATGAGCATGAAAGAGAAGAAGATGAAGATGATCCGCGCAATATCAATATACTAGAGTCAGAAGGTGCGCGCGATATAGAAGGACCGCCATTGGAAATCTCGAACATGAGTGGACCAGTCAAGACACAGAAGGTAAACATTAGCACGAGGGAAGAGATGAAGTTCACATCTATCATAGACTACTGGGATGATCAAACTATTGCCGAGATTGCAGACACTTTGCACGAATATCAGGATCTATTTTCGACCAAGTTTATAGAGATGAAAGGAATATTGGGTGACTTAGGAGTCATGAAAATCCCCTTAAAGCCAAGCGATAAGCCCGTGAAGCAGCGACCGTATAGACTGAATCCATGGTAGAAAGAGAGAGTCCGCGTAAAGTTGGACAAAATGTTAGAGGCAGGAATCATTGAACCTGTCGAGAAATTTGAATGGATCAGTCCTATGGTTGTCTAGGACAAGAAGACGAAGGGCGAGATCAGGATTTTTGTCAATCTCTGAAAACTTAATGAGGCCTCTATGCATGACCCTTTCCCTACTCCGTTTACAGATGAGGTACTTCACAATGTCGGAGGGAATGAGGCCTATTCATTTACTCATGGTTTCTCTGGTTATCATCAGATCAGAATTGATCCCGCAGACAGGCATAAGACGACATTCGATACAGAATGTAAAATTAGTCACAGCAGATCTAATGAACAAGTAAATCAATCACAACAGATGAACATAGAAAATATGGTGCAAAACTGTGCAAAACATGCAGCAGTGCTCTCTATCCCAGAAAGGGTGAATGAATTACAATAGATTACAATATCTGTCAATGAGCAATTCGAATTGACTAAGTAGGCCATTCGAATCACTAAATGGAGTAGCTTGACTCTATCTAGGAGTCCTCATCAATCATCGGTGGTGCTCATCAATCACAACAACCAGTCATCCAGGTGTCAAACTGAGTTTAACTGAGTGTAATAAATGTAACTGAAGTGTGTAGCACTGATATAGGATCTGGAGGCTCAGTGGGGGCGCATGGGAGGCTAACTGAAGTCAGAACAAGTCACCTAATCAAACTGGAGGTCAAACGGAAGTGATACAGTCAGTCGGGAGTGAAACTAGCCTCAAATCAGGGAGAATCGGAGCTAACTGAATGTAACTGGAGTGAATCTGCAGTGGTAGGTGAGCAAGTGCGCCCTTCTCTGGCAGTAGGTGAGAAGAGGGCGCCTTTCAGCTTGGGAGGGCTAAAAATCTGTGGTAAGTGGCTCCCGGGTGCTAGAAGAAGGTGGATAAGGTGCTGGAGGCATCAAACTGGTGACTGGGATGCATGCCTGTGCATGCAAGATCCTGAAATAGATCATATCCTGAAATAGATGATCCTGAAATAGATCATGCAAGATCCTGAAATAGATTATGTATCCCGAAATAGATGATGGATATCCGAACACCCCCCCTCAAGCTAGACTATGATGTGCCAACTAAAATAATGTGGGGCCCTGGTAACTAAGACCAAAGGTCACCCCAATACAATAATCCAAAAAATGCTGAAAATAAACTAAGTGAGGAAAGAGGGAAAACCCAGTGGGAAGAAAGCCCCCCCTCAAGCTAAAGCATAATAATGAATCAATCTGTCTCCACCATGATGGAACTCACCCCCAACAGTGAACGGAGGTAAGAGAACTTCTTCTCAGTGAAGCTCTTGGTGAAGATGTCTGCAATTTGCTCATCAGTAGGGCAATATTGCAGAATGATGGTGCGGTCGTGCACCAACTGTCGAATGTAATGCATATGAATCTCAATGTGTTTGGTCCTCTGCCGCTGAACTGGATCTGTGGAGATCTTGATAGCACTTTGATTGTCACAAAATAGGACAGTCGAAGTAGTGCGACCAAAACCAAACTCGGAAAGAATACCCTGCAACCAAACTGCCTGAATGCAGGCATTGACTGCCCCTCGATACTCTGCCTCTGCTGAAGAAAGTGCAATGGCTTCTTGCTTTTTGCTGGACCAGAAAATAGCACCATGATCAATCATGAAAACATAACCAGAAGTGGACTTCCGATCAATGCTATCACCTGCCCAATCTGAATCAGTAAAACCAATGAAATCTAGCTCAGAATCTGCAGCATAATGTATGCCAAACTGTCTCGTACCTTGCACATACTGCAAGATCCGCTTGGCTGCTCGCCAATGAATCTCATGTGGCTGCTGCATATATCTTGACACGGCACTCACGGCATATGAGATATCAGGCCGTGAATGTGTCAAATAAAGTAGTGAACCAATCAACTGTCGATACATACTGCAATCTGCAAGCGGTGTGGAATCTCCCTCCTCAAGACTGATTCCTGAGAGGAATGGGAACGGGGCTGCCTTACATTCAGCCATATTAAACTTCAATAACAGGTCGGAAGCATATTTTTGCTGAGATATAGTGATCCCATCGAAATTTTGAGCTATCTCCAAGCCCAAAAAGTGACTCAGCAAGCCCAAATCGCTCATGTCAAAAGCTAGATTTAAGGCAGATTTTAGCTTGTTTATTGAAGTAAGTGTGCTACCAGTAATAAGCAGATCATCAACATAAAGTACAATAACCAACAAATTACCTTTAACTCGCTGAAGATAGACATTCGGATCAGATTTGCATCTTTGGAAATTCTGAGAAAGAAGGAAGGAGTCCATCTTTGCGTACCAAGCTCTTGGGGCCTGTTTTAACCCGTACAAAGATTTCTTCAATCTACAAACCAATGATGGATCTGATGTATAACCCTCTGGATGCTGCATATAGACCTCTTCAGCAAGGTCTCCATGTAAAAATGCACTCTTCACATCCATATGGTGCACTTCCCAGTGCTTGGATGCGGCAATAGCTAAAACAAGGCGGATGGAATCCATCTTTGCAACCGGTGCAAAGGTCTCTGTGTAGTCCACTCCTTGGACTTGGGAAAAACCTTTTGCCACCAACCTTACTTTATATTTTCTGATAGTGCCATCAGCAGCAACTTTAGTACGGTAGACCCATTTACACTTCACTAATTTTCTTCCAGGTGGAAGAGAAACTAGCTCCCATGTATTGTTCTTTTGAAGAGAACTGTACTCTTCATCCATGGCACTTTTCCATCTCGGATCTCGATGGGCTGAATAGTATGATTGGGGATCTGAACCAGCCATCAAATAAAAAATCTCAGGAAGAAATGGATCAGCAATAGAAAGAGCCATACCTGCCCTTTGAAAGTCTCCTCTTGTTCGTCTCGGATCAGCAGGATTTCCAAGACTAGAACCAGCAGATTGTAGAGTGTTTTGGGCCCACTTTGGTAACTGAGGGGGATCTGAATGGTCGGATTCCGAACCTGATATGTCATGATCATCATATGCTGCTACAATATCAGAAATATCAGAACTCATACCTTCATTATCGCTGCTCGAATCTTCTTCTGGTGAAGGCGGTGAATCGGCAGTTTTCTCCTCAACTAGTTGCAATTCTTGAAGCGGTTCTTCAAACTGCACACTGCGCTCTATGAATATCTTTTTAGATCTGATATCCATGAGTTTATATGCTTTTTATTCTTCCCCATATCCTATCAATATGCACTCGATACTTTGTGGATCCAAAGCTCGTCTCTTCTCAGAAGGAATTCTAGCCCATGCAGTAGAGCCAAAAACTCTCAAATTTGACACATCCGGTTTGTGACCAAAGAATGCTTCGAAAGGAGTCATACCTTTCATGGATGAATGTGGAACACGGTTCTGTATATATGTAGCAACATTGATTGCTTCAGCCCAAAGATTTGCAGCCAAACCTTTCGATTCAATCATGCATGTAGCCATCTCTTTCAGTGACCGGTTTTTCCTTTCCGCTACACCGTTCTGCTGGGGTGTGTAGGGAACTGTATGTTGGATCTTGATTCCGCTTTGGGCACAAAGTTGCAGCAACTCAGACTTGATATATTCCCCACCATTATCAGATCTAAAAGCTTTGATCTTGCTCTCAGTGGTGGTCTCAACAGAAGCCTTAAAATCCTTGAATTTTCCAAGCACTTCTGACTTGTTTTTGAGAAAGAATACCCATGTAAAGCGGGAAAAATCGTCAATAAATGTCAAAACATACCTTGAACCATTTAATGACATATGGGGCAGCGGACCACTGATATCAGAATGGATCAATCCCAAAATAGTAGAGGCTCTGCTAGCCTTGCCGCGGTCGAATCTGTGCTCGGGGTGCTTCCCAATAATGCAACCGGTGCATATTCCCTTCGAGGAACGGAGTTGTGGAAGCCCATATACCATGGATTTATTTGATAGCAGCAGCAAATAATTATAATTTAGATGTCCAAATCTTTCATGCCAAAGCCTACTAACCTCATTACCATGTGTGCGAAGAGCAGTGGGCTTTGCAAGCGGAATAAAGTGCGAAAACTCATAACATTTAGCAGTGTGGTTTGCCTTTCCAACCGCAACTAGTCTTCCACTTTTGATATCAGAAATTTCAACTGTATTAGGGCTGAATGTGACTTTCTTTGGATCACCAGTATGTGTCATTTGATACACAGAAAGGAGATTCGAAGCGAAGGAAGGCACATAGAGAACATTCTGAAAGCATCCATGTTCTACATGAATCGTACCTTTGCCCTTTGAAGAAATTTTTGAGTCATCTCCCAAATGGATGGGGATGGAGCTGTTTGGATCGAATGAGGAAAAAGAATCAATATTTGCAGCCATATGATTTGATGCACCCGAATCTATCAAGAGAGTGGGCTTCGAAACCGTTGCCATGAGTGCTTGTCCTCTTTCATGATCGTCATTCCGATCCTTCTTCCTTGCACCGTCAGGAAGGGTTATGTTGTTCTTTTCCAAAAGGAGGGCCATTTGATCTATAGTATTCTTCATACATGAACTTTCGGGATGAAAGCCACGGTTACAATAAGTACATTTAGATTTTTGGTTACCTTCTTTGCCCTTTTGCTTGGATTTCGAACTGGATGGTGCATCCGTTTGCTTGCCTTTGTCTTTTTGCTTGTGAGGCTCGAATTTGGGCTTCTCCTTCTTTAGCTTTCCTTTACCATTCGAGATCTTGGGTCCTTGAACAAATAGGGCTGAATCTTTGGAGCTTATGGACCCCATTTGAATCAACTTGTCATGCTCTTTCGTAACGGACTCAATGAAGGCATTCAAGGTAGGCATCTTCCAATTCGGGGTAGTTAGCCGACCGGAATTGAAAGTGGAGACAAATACCGAATAATCTTTCCCAAGCTTGCTTAGAATGGAGAGGATCAACTGTTTATCCTCTTTGATAACACCACTGTTCTTCAATTGTAAGTTCAAGTTCTTGAATTTTGTGAAGAATTCATTGATGGTCTCGAAATTCTCAGGATTAAGGCCAATCAATTCATTCTCTAATTGAAAAGCCCTAAGCTCATCCTGCTTGCCAAATAGTGTCTCAAGTTGCTCCCATATGGCTTTTGGAGTCTTCAATCCACTGAGATGGAAGTGAAGATCCTTGGATATGGAGAGACAAAGAAGACCGTAAGCTTCATCAAGCTTGTTGTAGTGTTTGGTTCTTTCTGCTACATTGTTTGGCTCCAATTCAAGACCAATAGTGACTCGGTAGTAACCTTTTGAACGTAATATGATCTCCATATCATCTTTCCAATCAAAATAATTGAATGGGGTGAGGATAGGCTTTGAAGAAGAGTATTCCATTGCAAGGATTGAGTCAACTGATGAAGAGGAAGCTTTCATGCAGACTATAGCGAATGCAATTGAAGGAGGAAACCTTGCATGCAGAAAATAGCGAGTGCACTTGAAGGAGACAATAAACCTGCAAATCACATCAAAACAACCACAATAAGGTCGAACAATCCACCCTTTGAGAGTTGCATCACACCTGGGATTGGATTTCAAGCAATGTTGAATAGGTCCAATGTATCAGATCCAGGAATTATGTGGTAACTCAAGCTTCTAGAGTGGTATTGGAGTATTTTTCAAGCTTTGCATGCACAGGAGCGAATGCCCTTGAGATATCTCATGCCAAACTTTTTGCAATTTTTAGCAATTCAGTCAAATCTTCTTGTATAAACACCTGTAGAAAAGAGATCTTGTCCCTGCAATGGCTCTGATACCATGTAAAATTAGTCACAGCAGATCTAATGAACAAGTAAATCAATCACAACAGATGAACATAGAAAATATGGTGCAAAACTGTGCAAAACATGCAGCAGTGCTCTCTATCCCAGAAAGGGTGAATGAATTACAATAGATTACAATATCTGTCAATGAGCAATTCGAATTGACTAAGTAGGCCATTCGAATCACTAAATGGAGTAGCTTGACTCTATCTAGGAGTCCTCATCAATCATCGGTGGTGCTCATCAATCACAACAACCAGTCA
This sequence comes from Larix kaempferi, assembly GCA_027924585.1. Taxonomy (NCBI): domain Eukaryota; kingdom Viridiplantae; phylum Streptophyta; class Pinopsida; order Pinales; family Pinaceae; genus Larix; species Larix kaempferi. The sequence goes on from BSBM01000608.1 coordinate 4,313,530, forward strand.
TCCAGGTGTCAAACTGAGTTTAACTGAGTGTAATAAATGTAACTGAAGTGTGTAGCACTGATATAGGATCTGGAGGCTCAGTGGGGGTGCATGGGAGGCTAACTGAAGTCAGAACAAGTCACCTAATCAAACTGGAGGTCAAACGGAAGTGATACAGTCAGTCGGGAGTGAAACTAGCCTCAAATCAGGGAGAATCGGAGCTAACTGAATGTAACTGGAGTGAATCTGCAGTGGTAGGTGAGAAAGTGCGCCCTTCTCTGGCAGTAGGTGAGAAGAGGGCGCCTTTCAGCTTGGGAGGGCTAAAACTCTGTGGTAAGTGGCTCCTGGGTGCTAGAAGAAGGTGGATAAGGTGCTGGAGGCATCAAACTGGTGACTGGGATGCATGCCTGTGCATGCAAGATCCTGAAATAGATCATATCCTGAAATAGATGATCCTGAAATAGATCATATCCTGAAATAGATCATGCAAGATCCTGAAATAGATGATGTATCCCGAAATAGATGATGGATATCTGAACACAGAATGGGGGTCATTCTAGTATACAATCATGCTATTTGGTATGAAGAACGCGCCTGCCATATTCTCCAGAGTTGTCATCGCGGCATTCAAATATTTCATGCATAAGTTTCTGGAAACATATTTTGATGACTGGACTATCTTTGGTTTGCTGAAAAACCATTGTGCAAATCTCAGAATGATGCTTGAAAAATGTAGACAGCATCAGATCTCACTGAATCTGAAAAAGTGCATCTTCTGTGTTCCATATGGAATCTTACTGGGACATATTGTCTGTAAGTAGGGCTTGATGGTGGACCCTGCGAAGATTTCCATTATTGTGAATTTACCTACACTAACTTCAGTTAATATGCTGCACTCTACCTTGGGTCATACAGGTTATTACATGAAGTTCATTAAAGGTTATGCGTAGATAACTGCAGTAATGGAGAAGTTGCTAAAGAAGGATGTGCCGTTCGTTTGGAACGAAGAGTGCGAACAGGGTTTTGACACCCTTAAAGAAAAGATGGTTACCGCACCGATCCTAGTCTTTCCAGATTGGGAAAAGTCATTTCATGTTCATGTGGATGCATTATGCATTGCCATGGGCATTGTGTTAGCTCAGCCAGGAGAAGGGGGTATTGACCACCCCATCGCATTTTCTAGTAGAAAGCTATCAACAATAGAGAAGAACTATACCACTACTGAGCGGGAAGGACTTGCGATGGTATATGCCCTTCAGAAGTTCAGACATTATTTACTTGGTGCGCACTTCCTTATGTTCACTGATCATTCTGCATTGAAGTACCTGGTCAACAAGCTAGTGTTAGGGGGGTGTATATGTAGATGGCTATTGCTATTCCAGGAGTACGACTTCGAGATCATTGTTAAACCCGACAGGCTGAATTTGAGGACCCGACCACCTGTCTAGAATTAAGTCGGGAGATGAGTCGACGAACATTGAAGACAGTCTACCCGATGCGCAGTTGTTTGCTATACAGGTTGCAGATGATTACTATAAGGATATCATTGGTTTTCTGACAACAGGGCTGGCACCCCAAGAAGTTTATGTTCAGCAGAAGAAGCAGCTAGTAGTGCACGACATGGATTTCACTATCATTGTAGTTCAGTTATACAAACTTGGACCAGATGAAGTCCTGCACAGATGTGTACTCGACCATGAAAAACCATATATACTAGAAGATGCGCATTCAGGGATTGCGGGAGGTCGTCACGCAGGAAAGGCTACTGCACAGAAGATATTGTGCACAGGGCTGTCATGGCCTACCATCCGCAAAGATTCTAAGGAATAGTACAGGAACTGTGATATCTGTCAGAGGACAGGGAAGTTGTCATGAAGAGACGAAATGCCATTGAACCCGTAGTTGACCTTACAGGCCTTTGAGAAGTGGGAAATTGATTTTGTGGGACTATAAACCCACCAGGGAAGAGAACTGGTGTGAAGTATATTATTACTGCCACAGATTACATCACTAGATGGGCAAAAGCTAAACCAGTGAAGGAATGCAGCGCAGGTACCGTTGTGTAGTTCATTTTTGAGGAAAAGTTTTCAAGATTCGGCTGTCCGATAATTTTGATGAGTGATCAGGGCACTCACTTTCTGAATAAGACCATTGAAGCCCTCACAGAGGAGTTCCACATTCGGCATCACCGCAGTATGCCATATCATCCGCAGGTAAATGGAACTATTGAAGCTTTCAACAAGATACTGGAAAACGAGCTGACGAAGGTGTGCAACGTAAACAAGGATGATTGGGACCTGCACATCTCCTCTGTGCTTTGGGCATACAGGACAACTTGTAAGAAATTGACGGGACAGACACCTTTTCGGTTGTCTTATGGGCAGGAGGCCATAATACCAATGGAGTACATTGTCCCCAGTCTGAGGATTGCTGCGTTCACCGGAATGGCAGATCGCAAAGCATTAGATGAAAGACTACTACAATTAGTCGGCTTGGAAGAGGATCGTTTCATTACAAGATTTCAACAGCAAGTCCAGAAGGATCGTGAAAAGGCATGGCATGATCGCCATATCAGGAACAAATGCTTTCAGGTAGGTGACTTAGTCCTCCTGTATGATAGCAAGTTCATGAAATTTCCTGGCAAGTTTAAAATACATTGGCTTGGTTTGTATATTGTTATGCATGTCACTGACAGTGGTGCAGTTTAGTTAGCCACTTTAGCTAGTGATACCCTACCCACTATGATAAATGGAAGCAGACTTAAATTGTACCGCGATAGTCCTGCTTCGCACCATGCAGAAAGATAAGTGTGGGGAGAAATTTCTAAGTGTCAAATACAATTGAAATTGGGAACTAGAAATGTATAGAATCTGTACATGTATCATAAAGGAAGAATGTATGATCTGAGCAGCACTGCTGAAGCTATGTAGGAGCCGAAAGCAGAGCAGTGGAAAAAAAAACGCGACAGTTCAAAGATCAATACCACGAAGGCACTGCACAGGAGTCGAAATTTCCTGCCGCATAGTTCGGTGCAGCATTCAGAGAAAAATAGTCGTTGCATGCCTTTTGACAAAATAGTCGTTAAAATGACCGTTGTAGCAACCGCTTCAGCCTTTAAAGGGAAGATAGTTATTCTGGATAGACTGACGGATGAAACGACTGAAAGATCTGAGGGATTTGGCTGCCAGAGGTCGCATTTAATGGATATCTAGTCGTTGAAGGGCGTGAGAGGGGGTCTATTGTGCCTATAAATAACACCGTTTGGAGACTCGCAGGTGTTACCAAACACTTAGTATTTTCTTGCAATTAACCCCTCGAGCTAGTAGTCATCTGTATTCTGTCTGCCACAGCTGCTATCTCATTAGTGAATGTCCAAACCACTTTACACAGAGCAAGAGATTACTATTGAATAAACATTGAGAATCTTTCAGCACGGAGGGATTCAACAGTTAATGAAAACTCCAGTTAAGAAGGTTGCTGTAGAACAAGGTCAAGGATCCCGCAGATCACCAAGGATTAATCCGACAATGCAGGATAAGGGAAAGGACACAGTGAGTGCACCTCGAACAAAGCATTCCAAGCTGAGTTCAGCGGGCACAAGTCAACCCATATTCACCAAGGAAATTTCACTCAAGATGACAACAGATTATATCTCACTGCGGGCGCTGGATGCCTGTAACGTCCCCTCCTATTATACCAGCATGATAGAGAGGATCGTGATACTAAATCCGGGCATCTAGCCCCATGAACTTTTAACTAAGCATTCACATAATATAAAAGTCATATGGGATGTATGATTATAAGAAAAATGCAGCAGAATAATATCAATAACACACCCATCATACATTCAAGATATTCATCAAATAATAATTGTAGAGTTAACACAAGAGAATATTTATCTTAACAAAGTAGTCCCAAGCAACTGGCTATGCAACTGCAACGTTCCACCCAACCATAGGCCAGTTGTGCTTATCAACCTCTTGGTACAACTGCCACCCCCGAGCTGGGCATGATCTCTACAAGGGACCAGGGAATAGCAGACTCACACATAGCCAAGCATACACCAAGATGAGCCAATCCAATCTACAATTGGGTTTATCAGGCTACTAGGAAATGGAAAGAAACAATTGCTAAGCTAGTGAGCTCAACCACAGAGCTATGGATACCTCTACAAGATCTATTCAGCTTGGCACTCACAATGCCTACACACCCAACACAAGGAAGTATTCTCTTCACTGCCATGCAATCCCTCAAGCCATACCTTCCTTTCTAGTGCTCTCAGGGTGTGCATAGAAAAGTAGCCAAAGCCCTCTTGATCTTCTTGAGAGGTTACTCCCTCCACTAGGTTTATCAAGCGAATTTTGTCCACTACCAGTCCAAGTTTCTTGCTCACAGGTTCAAATCAAAACCGGGATGCACATAACAGCAGAACCACACTTATTGGGCATGATAAAATGTTTTTACAGTGAGATACCCAAAGATGGGGTTTTCATTAGCTTCAGAAAAACGTGGGAAACCCAAAAACGAAACCGGAAGATGGGGAATAACCCTGGGAAGACAAAATTTATTTTTAGAAAAAAGTCCATGGACATTCTTGGGCAAAAACGGCCTCCATAACAGTCCCAAATCGTGGCCCTTCTCTCCCAGCTGTTGTACAATGCAAAAACGAGCTCCCAGGCATGGAAATTGCAGGAAAAATGGTGGAAAACGTGATGGGGAAAGACCCAGTAGTTCAGACTGCGTGAGAGATGAAAGACTGTATGTTCCAAATGGCTTTGGGCACCATTTAGTGGGTGTTTTCTTTCCCAAGGAGACAAAATACGATTTCCCAGGTTGATGGCTTGCCCATCCACGAAATTGGGTTCCATACCTCTTCATTCCCAAGGCATTAACTGCCTCAACCAACTCTTAGAATAATTAAATGATTGGGTCCATATCCCAAAATGGGTAGTGGAGGGTTTATGGGTTTCCTCATTGACACATGGATTAACACCATTGGCTCAAGGGTTTGAATAATTTCCCTCCCTATTCCTTGTAGGATCATGCCCCCATCTCCTTGTTGCATTGCATAGCTAGTTGTGGGTATTTTTCATTAAAATTCGTATTTACATGATGTCTTATTTACATTGTGCCTATCTAGCACAAGAACCATAGGCATCTATTTCTTTAATTTCCGATACATAAAACACTAAATCAATGGTGGGGCCTTGGCCTTGAGCTCCTCACCATGATTAAATATCAATATTTAAATCATTTATGATTTAATGCGAAGGGGGTCAAAATGGGGACATTACAATGCCCCTGTGTATAAACTTGTAAAGAACGCCAAATATGATATCCCTCTATCGCCAATGTCCAAGCACGTAAAAATTAGGAAAAATCTGTTGGGAAATATCCCAAACTGCAAATGGGAGGATTATGACCTCTTGGGAGTGAAGAAGGATGAGCCACATGATCCCAAGTACCCATATTTTCAACCAGATCAATATATGTGCTGGAAAAAGGAGGCAAAACAAGAGTTGAATCTGGTGGCCGAAAGCTGGTTAACGCCGGTGGTGGAGTCAGGACTATTAAACCTGCCGTGACTACCCCATTTTGAAAGGTCGACCGAACTAAACATCGTGGTTCGCACCTTCATGGCATGAATCCACCAAGGTTATTTATGGATGGAAAGGCCAATAGACATTAGTATCGACTTAATCCATGTCATTATAGGATTTAGTAAGCGTGGCTAGGACCCGAAGCAGTTCTTCCAAGGGAAGAGCAAAGAAAAAGAGGCCATGGAAAAGATGAAGAAGAGCCATCCGTTGGTGAAAGGAAAATCGGGTTTTCCTACCGAGGAGATTAACGATCGAGCAACAAAGTTCGTCACACAGTTGCTCGCAGCAAAGATATTGAGAATAGCAAGACCAACGGAAGTGCCTGCGGGTGCAGTGCTGCTTGGTGCCGCAACAGCTGAATGCACATATTTTAACTAGTTCCAATACCTACTGAATGAGTTCGTGGAGGAACTCAATGATATTCAACAGAATGGGGGAAACTTCCATTTTACATGGCTGATTGTCCTCATCGCATTCATTGGTTGGAAGGAGCCGAAGGACTTTGTCGGCATCAGTTTTGAATCAAGTTCATGAAACTATGGGAAAATATAAATCCACAATGCTAGCACGCTACCCAAGAAGTATTCTATCAGTACTACACACAGCTACGCGATGTCATCACATCCACACCAAGAATAACTAAGCAAGTAACAAGAAAGTACATAGGCATTGTCAATTTCACTGCTGACATGTGTTGAGTGTTTATCTGTCCAAAGGAAAAGATGAAGAAGCCGCAGTGGTTCCCTGGGTGCTACCACATGACAGAAGAATATATAGAGCTCATTATGAAAGAATGGCCCACCGACTACTGCATCGAAGTTCTGGACGTCCTGACAGACTCAGAAGATGATGAGTTGATTCCTCCAGCATGTCAATTATTGAAGAGAAAGAGCCAGAGAAGGGCAAGAGAAAAGAGCCAGAAAGCCCATCCCAGCCGAAGGCAAGAAAGAAGCAAAAGGCGATGAAAAATCCCACGGATATGGTTTTGAAAGAGGACGATTTTGACAAGATTATGGACAAAGTGACTGAGACCCTTGGAGAATTCATGTCTGAAAAAGAGAAACAGGATAAGGCCATCCAGGATGACCTTCAGAGAAATTGGATCGCAATGCAAGGGCTCATGCAGAAAATGGAGGATGTCCACAAGAGCCTACCTTTACCGTGTGTCGCAGGGACCGTAGGAGCTTCACAGCAGGAACCATCCCCACTCACTGTCACGCTGCCAATAAGAACAAGACTTGTCCGTCTCAACCCGATGGTTGTAACATTTCCTATGTCGGAGGACATGGTTCTGGACACAACAAATGTCGATGCAGTTGAGGTTGACTTGGCTAAGATTCCACTACGTGGTATACATTACTTGCACATGCAGGTGGGTGATGAGATGTGCAATAGAGCCGCGATGTCAATGAGAGCAGAAGCTCAGTTGCAAGCCACAAACAGGAAGCTTGAGGAGTCAAGCACGCGCACCACGCTACTGATGGAAGATGAACAGCAGCGTTGATGGGGACTGGAGGCTGCAATAAATTCTGTTGCGGAAGAAATCGAAGGACTCCAGATCCAAGATAATCCCGAGGACACAGTCCACAGAATAGCAGATAGGGTGTGGACCCTAAAGTCAGAAATGGACGACAAGGTAGTCCTATATGAGGTAGATATCAATCTGCTCTAAGAAACACTGAAACCGCAGGATCAGTTAACTGAGAAACAACAGAGAGAAGCTGAAGTAAGGACTGCAGTAGAGAGAATCACAGTAGAGGTTGCGAAGTGCCAGCAATTACTTAATCAGTCCTTGAAGGCGTTCACAGACCTTGAGTAAAATCCACGGCTGCAGCAGATAAAGACCGCAGTGAAGGAAAAAAAAACCGCATTGGAAGCCATGGAAGCAGAGGTGAAGACTCTGCCACCATGAGACAGAATTCAGAAGTTCAGAGAAATATCTGCCCTGAAGAAGGAAGTACATATATTAAGAGAAAAAGAGACTGCACTGGATAATCAGTCGCAGCCACTCCTCGAAGATGCCTCTGAGGTGTCACAATTCATAGAAAATAAATTGAAAGAGTTGCGAGACAACCAAGAAGCGGTGGAAGCCCAAATTGGTGAGGAGACAACACCTGAAGTGCTTAAGACCATCAAGCAAATGGAGCAGGAGGTCAAAGAAACAATGGACGAGCTGACGGACGCTTATCGTGGGTTTGCAGCCAAGCTAAACACACAAATCGAGGAGCAGATTCCAGTAGTAGATATTGAAAGTGGCTCGAGGACGAGCCACATGTAAGTGTTAGGGGCATGTTGGGCCTGGCCCAACATGACCATTTTTGGTGACATTTTTGATGATAAATGGACCAGAGTTGTGCGCAGCTCAGGAAAATATCAAATTTTTCCTAAGTATCGGAAGTGCTGCGAAGATGTGTGCAGTACCAAGTTTTGAAGGATGCCGCGAGGATCAGCGCTACGCAGGTTCAGTGCTGCGAAGGTGGTAGGCCACGTGGAACCGGTAAAGTTGTGTACTGGACAGAGGATGGCCAAATATAGCGGATAGACCAGCGGTGGTCTACTTTTGGTGAGACTGCTGAAAAGATGCCGAGTTGCGAGCATAAGCAGATTAGGAAGGCAACCGACTGTACAAGTCCGTTAAGCAGAGGACGGGACCGTCGAGAAAGTGATAGTTTGGCGTGCAGCAGGGTATGTGATCATTAAAAGGAAAACGATGGATGGAAAGCGACTGGGAGCTGACCCAGTTGTACATGGCCGATAAGGGACGGAAGGCCTGCAGAGAAAGTGACTAGGAGCTAATCCAGTCGCACAAGTCCGCTAGTGGAAGGACGGCTCGAAGTGGATGACCTGTTGGTGTGTGCACAAGAGGAAGGATGAAAGAAACGGATCTAAGGCGTGGAGGACTGCCACGACAACAGAAACGCTATCGGAAGTAGGCATGACGGTTCAGAGGGACTGTAGTGGTTTGGAAACCCTAAGGGTTTCGGTCTTCAATGTTGTAAAGACACGACCTCCGGGCGTGATCTATTTAAGAAGACCATTTTTGTATAGGAAGGGTTGGTCGTTGTGGTGATCGTTATGGTGATCATATTGTATTGTAATATCTTTTGAATCAAGAATAGATTGTAAAGGCTCTGCAGCTAAGTGCGCAGAGACCTATCTGAGCAAGAAGAGAGCTGCAGCTGAGTGCACGGCTAAGAACTATGAACCCTTCCTTAAAGACATATCAAACATAGCTCTTGTGGATGTAGCTTTCCATTCGGGGAAGTGAACCACGTTAAATTGTGTGTTGTGTGACTGAATGCTTATATGTGTGTTTATATTTATTTGTTCTATAGTTGAATGTCTGGATATTTGCTTACATTCTGTTATGAGAAGGCTTTTATATGCATTCGCAATCGAGAGAGTATGGATGATATGTTAAGTCTGCATGAATGGATGTATGGTTAATATTAGCTTTGCTTCTAGGGACAGTAAATCTATCATCTGCTTGAGCATGGGGAAATTTGTTTACATATTTGAATGGTTGCAGTCGATGAATGTATAATAGTTAGTCCGCACCTGAGGGTTATGCTTAAAATAGTAACAGTCTATGTGTGTGAGTGAGCATTAAGTAGTAAGTTAGTTAAGTGTATGACTGAATGGATGAGTGATATTCAGCTCATTGATTTAAGCATTTTGCAAATAGTCCAAGTGTAGGAAGTCAAGCAGCAGTGTTCGCAGAATAGTATTAAGCCCCACAGTAAGGAAGAAGGTAGTAGTGTGGACCGCAGTGTTGACCATTGCCGTGCAATCCGACCTTCACAGCACTCGGCTAGTGTGCCACCACGGACATCGTCATAGTCATCAACTCATCACTCACTGTGGAAATCTGAGTCCACAGTGCCCCATTAGACACACCTCGGCTGAGACCTCATCTTGCTCGTAGGTTGTTGCCGAAAGGGCTGGTGCAAAGGGGTTTTGTTGGTTTAAGGTAACTATGCAGAACCTGGGTCTTCATAAAACCTCTGGTCAGCATTTGATAGCCAACACACTTTCTTACTTATACACTCATTGGAGAGTGGCGCACTAGTGGAGGAGGAGAAGCTACTGCTAGGAGACTGTCTCTTATGCTTGGGTTTTGTATCAGTGCTCTATCTATCTCTGAGGAAGTTATTGGGGTTTCCCACCTTTATGGTATTCCCCAAGGAAACTCTGTGTGTCTATTGTCTCATGTGATTGCTTGTTGTGATTGATATGCTTGGTATGCTATACATGTTATTCTCTCAGTTAAGATCCTAGAGTATGTTGAATTAATGCTAAAAAATTAACATGGTATTAGAGATTTAGATCGAACTTTTTGGTTGGGTGAAGCTCCGGGAAAATCAAACCCTAGTTTAGGGTCCTGTTCAGTGAAGCCGTAAATTAGGGTTTCTGCAAAAGTTGGAATTTCTGAAATCTGAGACCATGGATGGAAGCTCCTCTGGAAAATTGAATTTTAGAGACCAAGATCGAACTTTTTGGATGGGTGAAGCTCCGGGAAAATCAAACCCTAATTCAGGGTCTTCCCTAGTGAATCCGTAACTTTGGAAAGCAAAGTTGAGGGGTGAAACTTTGCATTTTTCAAATTCTGAGTATACCATCTTGGTCAGCTCATCAAGGTGTATCTTTCTATTCTTTCAGAAGTTTGAAATTCAAAGTTTTAATTTTTAGGGTTTCTCTGACAAACCCTTATCCAGCTCCAGATCCAGATTTCTACAAATCAAGTGGTAAGACCTAAATCTTTTCTATTTCCATTTGAAGTAATCTTTAATATATCTCACCACTCCAAGCTTGAGGATAAGCTTGAAAGGGGTTGATAACTTCTGAGCATGGAAGTATAGGATTGGGTTAATCCTAGAAGAGAATGAGGTGGACACTTACACAAGTGAAGAGGTTCCAGTTCCAGAGGGAGATGAGACTAAGGATTCACACAAGAAGAACTTGGTCAAAGCCAAGAGAATAATTCCTGATTCTATTAAGGACTATCTTATACCCCATGTGTCTTCCCTAAGGACACCTAAGGAGATGTTTGATTCCTTGACCAAGCTATTTGAAGGGAAGAACATAAATCAGAAGATGACATTGAGGAATCAACTAAAAAACATCTAGATCCAGAATGCGGAGACCATGTAGTCTTACTATTCAAGGGTCTCCCAGATAAAAGAACAACTTGAAGCTGTAGAGAATGGAGAAGTGGCAATGACCACTCTTAATGGCCTTCCTAGGTCATGGGATTCCTTCATCCAAGGAATTTGTGATAGGAAGAAACTTATCTCTTTCAGCACGATGTGAGAAGAATGCTCATAGGAAGAAGCTCGAGAAGAAAAGATGGGGAATGAAGTTCAAGCTCTCACAGCCCACACCAAGAAGAGGACACTTTTCCTCAGATTGTCCTAAGAACAAAAGGAACAACAAGAACAACTACTACAAGAAATATGAAAGGAATGACTTACAGGTATGTTTTGAAATATGTTCATGATTAAGTTTATAATATGATTGTCTTCATGTTATTGAGTTTAGTAACAATCTTGTTTAGGTTTAGACTTGTCTTATCACCCTAGTAAAAGTATGAATGCATGATAGAAGACATTGATTGATTAGGGTTATGACACTTATGATTGTATTATGATTGTACTAATGCACTGTGGTGTTGTATGAGGAGAATGTTATCCACTAGCATGAAGGTACAAATCAAGTCCTAGATCAAGACCATAGTGACATGAAGACAAAGTCTCATCCATAGTCATGGATGACATAGAGTTATGTATATTTTGGTTCTACAATGGTTAACTTATGAATCTGACAGGTCATTGAAGAGAACAAGAAAACATTTCTAGACATAACTAGCAAATATGATGACCAGGTATGTTTTCCTATATCAAGTTAGAATCCTACTCTATGTTAGGATCTTATACTTTTGTACATGATTATTCATGAAGTTAGAAATTTAAGTAATCAAGGGTTTATGCATATTATGTCTCTTACCTTGATTGATGATATGACTAACTAGAAGAGTTCTATGGTCAAATATGAATATGCATGAGTAAGAGAAGTCTTCCCTGAAACTTTGAATGCTAATGCTTATTATCTGTGTTTGAAATGATCATGACTATACATGTTTAAGATTATTTTGTTTTGATAGTATTAAGATTATACTAATAAATGTATGATTAAGTATGAGATCTCGAAAATAACCCAATGATGATACTAGTAAGCATGCATAGTGATCGAGGATGGATATAAGTTCAAGGAGAGGTAATCCAGGAAGCGAAGATCAAGAGGGAGCACACTCTAGTAGTTCCTACAAGGAAACAAAGATTGAGAGGGAGTCCACCCAACAAACAAACAAAGATAAGCATTTGAATTGTCATTTCTTGTATATTTGATTGTTTAAATAATACTATTCAAAGATGTATATACTTATGTTCCTAGACTTAGGTTGTTTATTATGCATATTAGAATAATTGCATTAATGAACAGTATACTACTAATATGCATGTAATGGATATGTGGCCTATGGCACTGTACAACATTCCATTACTACTTATCTAGAATGAAACCTCTTTGCTGACATGTTTGGAGTTAAGCACACTCCTAACAATGTTCTGGTAGAGATTGGAAGGCATCTAGAAAGTTACGAGATATGGATAAATGTTGTATTAAAGCATTGGCTAAATTAAATGCATGACTGTATGACATATTTCTTTATGTGTAAGAATTTGTTCTTAAAACTATGAGATGTTTTCTAATCATGCAATTTAACTTGTCTTGTAGGAAAGATTGTATACCATCACCTACAAAAGAAGGACTACAACATTTGTTCCAGCAACAAAGCTATCTATTGAAGATATTGAAGAATCTGAAGTTCCCAGGATTCAGGAAGAATGCCATGATCGAGGAATACCAATCGATCATGAAGAATGATGTTTGGGATGTGGTCCCAATACCTGAAGGGAAGTCTATCGTGACTTCCAAGTGGATCTATAAGATCAAGCATGCTACAGATTGTAGTATGGAGAAATACAAAGCGAGGTTTGTAGCTTGCGGCTTCTCCTAGAAAGAGGGACTCATGTGTGCAAACTGAAGAAAGCCTTGTATGGCTTGAAGCAAGCTCCTAGAACTTGGTGAGGATAGATTGATTTCCGACATGAAGAGGAAGCTTGTTGCCGAGTTCGAGATGAAAAAATTGGGGATGATGCACTATTTTCTAGGAATGGAGGTGTGGCAGAGTGCAAATGGGATCTTTCGTGGACAAGGGAAGTATGCAATAGAGATCCTAAAGTGGTTTGGAATGATGGATTGGAAGGCCATGGCCACACCTATGGCATCCAACCTGAAGCTTTTGTGTGATGCTTCATCTGATCTGGTTGATGTCACGATGTATCGTCACATGATTGGGTCCTTGATGTACCTGACGAACACTAGACTAGATATTTGCTTTGTAGTGAACACATTGAGCCAGTTCCTGACGGATCTGAGAGGTGTTCACCTAGTTGTTGTAAAGCATATTCTAAGGTACCTGAAGAGTACAATTGATTATGGGCTTAAGTATGATGTGAATCAAAAGTTTAACCTGCAGGGTTATGTTGATTCAGACTAGGAAGGCAGTGCTGTAGATAGGAAGAGAACTTCTAGGTGATGCTTCAGTATGGGATCATGTGTGATCTCTTGGTTTAGCAAGAAGCAGTCCTGCGTAGCACTGAGTACAACCGAAGAAGAGTATGTTGCAACTTGTTCGGATAGTTGTGAGGCAGTATGGTTGAGGAAGCTACTGTCTGAGTTAATTGATCTCCTGTTGGATGCTACTGCTATCTTTTGTGACAACCAGAGTTGTGTGAAGCTGTCTGAGAACTCGGTGTTTTGTGACAGGTCGAAGCACATTTAGATCAAATATCACTATATCAGGGATATGGTGCAGAGAGGAGCAGTGAAGCTCCTGTATGTTGCGATGGATGAGCAGTTTGCAGATGTGTTGACGAAACTACTAGCCAGAGTGAAGTTTGAGTGCTTCAGAGAGAGGCTTGGTGTTCTTTAGATTGAAGATACTTCGAGGAAGAAGTGACGGGACACATTTGCAGAAGCCATTCCAAGCATGGTGAGAGGAGGATCCTTCCCATGGCTGTCGATGTAAGCCTTGTCTGATGAGCACCAAGATGATGCTCCAATTACTGCTCGGTATGGTCAGTTGGATCATGTATATGTATATGCATTGTTTGGATGCCTAGTATGATCAGTTGGATCATGTATATGTATATGCATCGATTGGATGTTTGGTATGATCAGTTGGATCATGTATATGTACATCAGGACGATGCAGTGATGATGATCAGGATGATCATGTGAGTTGAGTATCAGGATGATACTCTAGATGATGTGCATTAATATGATGCTATGATGATGATCAGGATGATCATATGATGATATGTATAATGTGGATACATCACATAATTAGTTGGATTATGTGTGATGAGTTCCGAAGACACAGATGCACATGGGATTTTCGGACATGGTTGTAGATGTGTTCTCCCATGGTCATGATGTAATTGCCGATATTTTCTAACATGATGGTAGATGTGTTCTCCCATGGTCATGATGTAATTGCTGAAGCCATTCTCACATGGTGGTAGATGTGTTCTCCCATGGTGAAGATGTAAGGGCTGGGGCCATTTGAGCATGGTTGAAGTGTGTCTTCCCATAGCTGCGATATAAGTGTTGGGGCCATTCGAGCATGGTTGAATTGTGTCTTCCCATGGCTGCGATACAAGTGCTCGGGCCATTCGAGCATGGTTGAATTGTGTCTTCCCATGGTTGCGATACAAGTGTTGTGCCATTCTTGCATGGTTGAAGTGTGTCTTCCCATGGCATAGATAAAAGTGCCGAGCCTTTCACGGATGGTTTAAGTGTGTCTTCCTATGCCGATGAATGTAAGTGTTGTGTGATGTGCATCTGGGTTGTGCTTCGTGAATGATGTTATGATCAGTATGATCATGAGTATCAGGATGATACTCTGTGGATGTGGACAGGTTGTGCAGTGGCATGTAAAAGGTCCTTGGAGATTCGATAGGTTGAGCTATGTGCTCATAATTAGTCCTGGGATGCTCTTGCAATTTTTTGTTAATGCATGTAATAAGTCTTGAGGATTCCACAGTATGGCCAATGATGATGAAGACCTACAGGTGGTGGGCCTACATCCAGTATGAAAAAGGACTGGCTCTGTAGAATTTCTTATGACGATTAGATTGGATATTGATTGAGATAGAAGCAGCAGTGACGATGATTCGATGACGATGATCGAGTGACAATGATCCAGAGAAGAAGACTTGTGCTAGCATATCTGTGTCAAGAAATACCTTCCTAGTTAAGAGGGAGTGTTCATGTATTTGTAACTTCGGAGTGTATTTCATATATGTATATTGTATTCCTATAGAGATGTTATTATTCCTCTATATAGAAGTGCCGTACTCATTTATATTGTAAGTGTCGTAACTTATACTTGATGGGTTATTAGACCACCTTGATGGGGTTGGCCCTGTATAAGTCAGTGGTTTAAAGGGTTATTAGACCACCCTATTGGGGGTCAGCCCTATCAGCATTATGTTAAGTGGTTAAGTTGAGGCCGACCTAGTAAGGTTATTAGGAAATTCAAGTCAAGTATAAATAGAGTGTGGGAGGCACTCTATTTGATCATTCACTTTCTCACTTATACACTCATTGGAGAGTGGCACACTCATGGAGGAGGAGAAACTGCTGCTAGGAGACTATATCTTATGCTTGGGTTTTGTATCATTGATGTATCTATCTCTAAGGAAGTTATTGGGGTTTTTCACCTTTATGGTTTTCCCCAAGGAAACTATGTGTGTCTATTGTCTCATGTGATTGCTTGTTGTGATTGATATGCTTGATATGTTGTACATGTTATTCTCTCAGTTAAGATCCTAGAGTATTTTAAATTAATGCTCAAAAATTAACAATCACTTCCCCTTGGAAGGAATCTCGATCTGAAGTACACCAAGTCTCTCTCTAAAATACTCAAACTTCACTATGGCCAGCGGCTTGGTCAACACATCGGCTATATGTTCATCCGTTGCAACATACAGGAGCTTCACTGCTCCTCTCTGCACCATATCCCGGATATAGTGATATTTGATCTCAATGTGCTTCGACCTGTCATGGAACACTGGGTTCTCAGACAACTTCACATAACTCTGGTTGTCACAGAAGATACAGGTAGCATCTAACGGGAGATCAAATAACTCAGACAGTAGCTTCCTAATCCATACTGCCTCACAACTAGCCGAACAAGCTGCAACATACTCTGCTTTGGCTGTACTCATTGCCACACAGAACTGCTTCCTGCTAAACGAAGAGATCATACCATATCCTATACTAAAGATGCACCCCGAAGTGCTCTTCCAATCAATGGTACTACCTACCCAATCTGAATCAACATAACCCTCTAGGTTAAACTTTTGATTCGCATCATACTTGAGCCCATAGTCAACTGTACCCTTCAGTTACCTCAGAATATGCTTTACATCAACCAGGTGAACACTTCTCGGATCCGTTAGGAACTGGCTCAATGTGTTCACAGCAAAGCAAATATATGGTCTCATGTTTTTCAAGTAGATCAAGGAGCCAATCATCTGACGATACACCATGACATCAACCAGCTCAGATGATGCATCACACAGAATTTTCAGGTTCGATGCCATAGGTGTGAAGATGGCCTTCCAGTCCATCATCTTGAATCTCTTTAGGATATCTACTGCATACTTCCCTTGTCCAAGGAATATTCCATCTACACTCTGCCACACCTCCATGCCTACAAAGTAGTGCATCATCCCCGAGTCCTTCATCTCAAACTCAGCACCAAGCTTCCTCTTCGTGTCGGAAATCAATCTATATTCACCTGCCACAAACAGGTCATCCACATATAATAGGAGTATCACTGGATTTCCTTCCTCAACCTTGTAGTAAAGGTTGGAATCTAATTTACACTTGGTAAAGCCCAAGCTGGATAGAAAGTTGTCTATCCTACCATACCAAGTCCTAGGAGCTTGCTTCAAGCCATACAAGGCTTTCATCTACACACATATGACTTCCTGTCATGTGTCTCAAAACCAAGTGGCTGCTCCACATACACTTCCTCTTCGACTACACCATTCAAGAAAGCTGTCTTGACATCCATCTGGTATATCTTCCACTTCATCACTGCAGCCAGAGCAAGTACTATTCTGATGGAAGTGTATCTGGCTATAGGAGCAAAATTCTCTTCATAATATATCCCCTCTTTCTGGGAGAAGCCACGAGCTACAAAACTCACCTTGTATTTCTCTATGCTACCATCTGCAACATGCTTGATCTTATAAATCCACTTGGAAGTCACCACAGACTTCCCTTCAGGTCTTGGGACCACATCCCAAACATCCTTCTTCATGATCGACTGGTATTCCTTGACCATGGAATCCTTCCATTCTTTCTTTTCTGCTGCTTCTTCATAACTGGAAGTTTCTTTGTTCATAATATCACAGAGTAAGGCAACATAACTGGTATGTGACCTAGTCCTTTTTCTTTCTCTGTGTTCTTCCTCTGGAATACCATACCTTTATGCATCTTGGATGAGCTCTCTAGCCCATGTTGGTTTCCTCTTGTGAGAGTTCTTCTCACGGGGTGGATCTACAGGTTCTTGTGGATCTTCTATCTCACGAGCTTATTCTGGAATAACTTCATTCATGGTGGTGTCTTGTGTTCTGGGTATTCTTGGTTCTTCATTGTCTTTAACAGGTGTCTTCCTTGATTTGATGAATGCTGAGTCTTCATCAAAAGTTACATCCCTGCTGATATCAATCTTCTTGAACCCTGGAAAGTAGATTCTGTATGCCTTCGAGCTTTCACTGTAACCCACTGTTGATGCCTTAGGGGTGAAGGGTAAGTGCAAAGTGTTGGAATGGGTTCCAAGGCACACAACAGGGGATGTAAACCCAGCCAAAGGCTTGAGTTAACCCTACGCAAGATTTACCCTATCCTCGAGCTATTTGGGATGGTAATCACCCACGGATATTTGGCCTCCGCTGGCACTCTATGAGTAGTAGATTTGATCTTGAAAGATGAGTTTTCCTATAAGGGAAAACAAAGGTGTGGAAAACAATTAGCAATTCTAATTTAGCCTATTTAGAAAAGAAACTAATCTTAAATCGGATATATTCTACCCTGAAAAAAGTTGAGTGTTTATACAGATCAACCTTGAAGTGTAAGAGAGCAAACAGTCTGTCACCTTTAACAGAAATGCCTTTAGATGAGATATTTACTGACTTAAATGATGATTTATCTAATGAAAATTAAACAAAATAATCCAAGCTTTAAGACCATCAAGATGTAATCTGTTATCCTTTTGTTGATTGAAAAATCAACAATGATATATATATATATGTGTGTGTGTGTGTGTGTGTGAGAGAGAGAGAGATCAATTGCAGAAATCGATAAAAAAAAGTATTCAATCAAAGAATTTTAATCAAATATTTTCACACACATCAGTTGTATAGAAAAACCAATACAACAGATCTATGTATTCATTATAAATCCAATAAGAGATCATATGCATAACGGATGAGAATCTAGAACATAAAATTAGGAATCCTTAAAGAAATTTAAGTGATAATCAGAAGATGAATCCGAAAATAATATTACTGTATTAAGATGTCTTGTACCAAAATTACAATGACTCTAACCACATAGTATATTCAGTCTTATCTCCCGCTGAATTGCAGTTCCAGAATTCCAACCCCTTACAAGGAAAACCTTCCTCCTTATATACTAAATTTACATAAGAGTTCCAAAAGGAGAAGTTCTACAAAATAGGGATTACAAAGTTAGATCTAATTAAAGATCTCGAAAATCCTGCCATTTTTCATAAATATCTAACAGTTCATCTACATTTGGGAAAATGACAGATTCCAGGGATAATTGAGCATTGCATGCACTGTTCTCCATATCATGCTTCGCTAGCTTGTGCCAAATGCATAGGTACATGAGAATCCTCTTTTCCATGATGACCAGTTCTTTAACCAAATGATCTACATCTTGGATGTTGACTTGTTCCAAATCCTGAATCTTCTGAGTAAATTCTTCACATATGCTCTTGAGTTCTTCATGTCTTCATTTTGGTGGCAGAGCTTCCAAAATAGGATTCATGAGTGGCAAACCTAGGTCATTCATGACATTATCAACTGCATACCATCATCTAGTGCAGGTGTCCTGTGACTTATTAATGATTTCCTCAGTCGATTCATTCAAATCAAGCCACGTGTTCAAAGATGCCTTAACTTTCTTTACCTAGAAAGTATTAAGGATTGGGATGTCCTTTGGAACATTTTTGATATACAATTACCACTGACTGATTTCTTCTTTAGCTTTACAAGCTTGGAGTCTCTTTGCCTTCTGTTCTTCAAGACTAGAAGACATCTTAGAAAAACTGAGGAAATTTTCCCTGATCTCATCTAAGGCAATATATAACTTCTTCAGTAATTCATGTTGACTCTTATTCACTTCAAGGGCTAAGTTTTTGAGGTCACGGGGTGTGAACTTGAGAACATTGGAGGAAGATGCACTTACAGTTGCATCTTCAACCTGCTTTTCCAAAGAAGTTATCTTTACGAGATCAGCAGAATGTTGAGACTGCAAAAGGTGTAATTCAGTAAGAAGAGTAGCATTCTTTTGTTCTAGGTCTTGTAATTTGTCTGCCCAATTTTTCTTGAGGTCAGCCACCTAAACAGAATGTTGATCCTTTGGTTTAGCCAACTCTTCCTTCAGGTTCATGATTTCTTCCTCCCTAAGGTCAACTTCTTTGTCCAAGACCTGGACTGAATCCTAGTTAGCATAGGCAAAAGCCCCTAAGGCTGCTGCTGTTTCAACCGCTTCAATTCTTGGGTTATTAGTTCTAGGGGCCCATATTACCTGATCTGGTTCATGAGCTTCCAAACCACCTTGGGCTTGACCCCTCTTCCTGCTTCTTTTAACTATCTCCTTGTCATCTTGACGATAGAAGATATCTCCAAGAGGAACCACAACTGTGTCTGTATACTCTGTAATGGACTGTGTAGGAACCGAAGTGAAACTAATTGTGGAAACCAAAGAAGGTGTCTGAGTGACAGCAAAAGTAGGGATAGGTAGAGTGACTTGAGTAGTAGCTAGAGGTGTAATGATGACTTCGGGAGCCGACACACCTTTGTCTGGGGAGGGAAGCGAGACCAAGGATTCAGAAAGTGGAGCCAGGACAAGATTGTTGACTTCTGGGAGAGGAAGTGGATTCTGATATTCACTAGGTGAGTGTGTAGGACAAACCTTCGAAGATGCATCAATGGAGGTTATTAATGGATCAACTGCAGATGGTTACGGAGGGATAGCCAAAGAATAGGGTTTTGCAATAACAGATGGTGGATTGAAAAAAGGGATTGAATGTTCAGGTAATGAAGTAGTGGATTTGTTGAGGGTATTAAACAAGTGGGATAATGTAAATGGAAGTGTTCCTCCTAGAGGCACAGTAGAGTTTGGTTGAACAAATGGCAACATAATTGTTGATGATGTGATACCAGGGGCAACATTGAACTCCAACACTAACTATTTGGGGAAAGACTGATCCACATCAATGTTGTCCAACAATTCAATATCAGACTTAGTGTCTCCAGTGACTTCTTCAACTACTGGTACTGGGGAAGGTGAAATTATTTCTTCATCACAGTCAATTACATCTACAAT
This sequence comes from Larix kaempferi, assembly GCA_027924585.1. NCBI lineage: Eukaryota > Viridiplantae > Streptophyta > Pinopsida > Pinales > Pinaceae > Larix > Larix kaempferi. The sequence continues at coordinate 4,333,881 of BSBM01000608.1, forward strand.
GGAAATTTGTGATGATGAAGGCATGACCTTCTGTCGTTTAGCTAGGTTAGCCTTGGTTATGACCAATTCATCATCTTCTAGAGTGTTTGGAGTAGAGAGGTGATCATCCAGTGTACTCGGTGGCTGAATTTTGTCTGCAGGCCTTGGAGGTTCTAGCAACTGAGTCTGTAACATTGATGACAACTGCGCCATTTGCTGCTTGGATTCATGGGTTGTTTGCTGCATGAGTTTAGCTTCTTCATTAGCTTTCTTTTTAGATAGTTCCCCTTGAATAGCTTTACCTTTGTCTCCATCATGACTGGTGGGAAAAGGAGGATTGTTAGACTTTTGAGCTTCTTTCTCTTCCCTATCCTTTCTTGTTTGTTCAACAAGATTCAACTGCATGGTCTTGTAACTTAGGATTTTGTCCTTTAATTGTTTCTGATACTTCATAATGTCATGTTGTTCTTGAGATTCCTTTTCTTTGGCCAGGACTTGAGAAAATATGTCTACCCCCTAATATATGGAATCATCAGGTATTGACTCATGTGTATAGTCTATCTTCATGTGAACTTGCTTTAGGTGTGCATCCAAGAACTTCTTAGTATCATGTTTCCTTTTCGGGGCAACACCTAATATCAGAGTTGCTATCTGATCACCCAAAACTGCAGCCCAAGTTGAAGTCGGGACGCCCAATTGACCCAGATTTAGAGGAAACTTAGGCCAATTTTTCTTCTTGGGTCCTACAAGTCTCTTGTACATACCATGAGTGGCAGTTTGAAAAGAAACTTCCTGTATTACCATCCTGTCTAGAACTATTCTGGGCAACAAATGAACTGTTTCACTCCCCTAGATTCTGATGTATGAAAAGTACTCACCTACATACCAGTCACCCATTGTGTTGATAAAAGCCTTGGCATCCTCTCAGAATGCAGGTGGCTGCTGCTGGAAGATCTTGAGATAGATGGTACCCACAAAACAATCAGAGATGTCATATATCATAGGTGAAAAATTCCCTTCCCATAGTGTTGAATGGTAGATGTGTACAGGTGCATCTAAAGGGGTCCAATGCCAACCCAAATTAGGGCACTGGAACTCTGAGCAGAAAACATCTAGAACATACGCAGATAGGAAGAAAGGTGTATTCTTATGAGATGGTGCCTTCTGATATTCATGGATGGCGTTTTTTTAATTCTGCTGACAAGATAGAGGCCCACGGAAAATACTCACCTGTAAGTAACACATGATGTGCTATGGGTGCCCACTCTACTTTAAAATGGGAACAATTGGGTTGACTGAAAAGCTAGCAGAGCATGGCTACGAGTAGGGAAAAGGGTTCCTTAAACCAGATAATAGGATAATGGTTATCTGTTTTAGGTATAAAATCATTAGGCTTGTGCATCCAAGACTTAATCATTTGATCGAAATTATACCGGGTTTTAGATGATTGTATGAACTCAGCAGAGAGGGTCTGTACGTGGGGTTTCAGAGCAAAAGCTCGAAAAAAAACCTCTGGGCGAAAACTTGTCAATTGACAACCAGTACTGTCATTAAAAGAGCGATCTTTCACATCAACATTCTCAATTATCCACTTAACTGCATATGTGTAGGGTAAGACAGCAGGGCATGCAGCGATGGTGTGAATTTGGGAAGCCCTAATTTTCTCATAGACTGGTCTATCATTCTCGATATGGGAAAGGTCATCATTATCAAAAATGGCGTATATCCTAGACCAGTCCATCTGGTATGTTTCAGTAACTCATTCACTGGTGTCAGAGAGAAAACCAAAATTTGGGTCTTTGATCAGGGGGTCTTTGTACGACGATTTAGACCGTGTATTTCTCGACATGGTGGAAGAACTTTGCAATATCTGATTAATACAAAAAATCAAACGAAATTCAAACTAGAAATAACAAAATTGCAGGCTAGCAGCGTAAGGATAATAGTGGACTTACCTGAAATAACCAACAAACTGTAAAATGACACCTGACATGCAATCCATAGTAAAATGAGAATGCGATAACGTAATTTGTTCAACAGTTAAAATGTAAAACTAAAAGGTAAAAACACTATTAAATACATTTACCAAAATAAAACCAACCGTGGGATCATAACAAATGAACGACTGAGATTCATCGCAGCGGGCGCGGAATCGGGTTCAGGTATGTTGACGAAAATCTTTTTCAAAGGTTCCACAAGCCAAAACCTAAAAGTATGGATTTGCGTCTTGCGGGTTCACGAAAATGGAAGTGGGAGAAAAGATTTCCGAAAGCCGAAAACCGACCATGAGGGTGGTGGGTTTCGGGAATGTGAAATTGTGAGGAGGGTTAACCATTCCGAGAGCCGAAAACTGACTATGCGGGTGGTGAGCTTAAGAATCATTAACTGTAAAATAACCATCTCGAAAGCCGCATCCCAAAATTATGGGTTGAGGGTTTCGGGAAGACACACCAAATAAACGAAAAACCGCAATCCCGAAAGCCGAATTTCGCCATTGCAGGGTTCAGGTTTCAGGGTGATTATTTCTCAATCTTATTAATGCATGATCCCGCAATCCGCACCTGTCGAGTTGCGGGTTTTGGAATTAGCAAAACCAAAACTAAAAAAATACAATAGCCCTGCAATCCGCACCTGTTGGGTTGCGGGTTTCAGGTTCTCTAAATTTTGAGTTTCAGGATGATGATAACATTCAACAAAATACTCAAAATTTTGGCTCTTTTCAGACCGAAACACTTTTGGAAGAGATCATCAAACCCTTACACATAAGCAGATCAAAAGCATGGGTGAAGAATTTCAAAGGTAAAATCAAAAACCTAAAATTTTCAAAATGACTCACCCAAATACCTTTGCATTTATCTAGAAATGGGGTTCCCTTGCTTAAGTGAAGCATGCAATCTGTTGTGCCCACAACACCCACAAATATGCCCTTCTTTCCTGAAGGATCTAGCTTTGTCCTCTTTTCTTTTGGAATGTGTGTGTACACTAGACAACCAAATATTCTGAGATGGATAACTTCTGGCTTCTTCCCAGTGAACACTTCTTCTGGTGTTTTGTTGTCAAGTATCTTATGAGGTGTTCTATTTTGCACTTATACAGTTGTCCTTGCTACTTCTTCCCATAGGTGCATAGGTAGATCTTGGTCATGAAGCATTTCCCTAGCTGCTTCCACGATAGTTCTATTCTTTCTTTCAACAACCCCATTTTGTTGTGGATTGTAAGGAGTAGTCAACTCCCTCTTAATCCCTGAATCATTGCATATCTTCTTGAAGTCTCCTAAAGTAAATTCTCTGCCATTTCCGGATCTAAATATATTGATATTCTTATCAGTTTGATTTTCTATCAAGGCTTTGAATTCCTTGAACTTATCAAACACTTCATCTTTATTCTTCAAGAAATAAACCCAAGTCTTCCTAGAGAAATCATCAATGAAGGAAACATAATATACATACCCACTTAGAGAGTTGGAAGACATTGGACCGCATACATAAGAGTGGATAATCTCCAATATTCCTTTTGATTTACTTTCACTACTTGGAAATGTCTTCTTTGTGTTCTTTCCTTTTGCACATCCTTTGCAAATACCTTCATTCTTTGACTCGATTTCAGGAAGACCCTTTACTGCTTTGCTTGCTATTGGAAGTGCTCTATAGTGCACATGAGCAAACCTTCTATGCCAAATTTCACTTGGCTCCATGGATTCATGTACCATGGCATGTTCAGGTTTACCCTTCAATTTGTATAATCCTCCCTCTGTTAATTTTAAACCAAATAGACTAGCAAGATCACTGAAAGAAACATAATCACAAGATAGACACATAATTTACCCTGGGAAACCCTCATGGGGTAGAAAACCCAGCAAAGCTTTACTTAATAACATGATCAACCAAAATACAAGATATGATCCAAGACTTGTCCTTCTTCTCTACCTCACATGCATACCTCGTAGACACAAGTGCACTACTTTCTGAGTTGTGGAAGTGTGTCAAATGAGGAGATCTCCTCCTCTATTTATACTAGTTCCCGACTGACCAAAAATCCCTAATGGGGCCGACCTCTTCTAGAGAAGTCTAATAACCCCTAAAATATAAACCCAGGGCCGACCCCCACATGGTGGGTCTAATAACCCTAGTTCCCACAAACCATCGAAGGAATAAACATCTCCGGATACATAATAGAATCACCTCGGAGGAATGAAACATCTCTGGAATAATAATGTACAATTATAATATTCTTAGAAGTTACAATATTCAACACTCCCCCTTAACGAGAGGGATATTATAACCATGTCTACAGGAGCAAGGAGTCATCGACTACATCACACATGATACATATGTATATCATCGGAAGCTTTCTTCATTACATTATCATCAGTAACTCAACTAGTTACTGGAACATCAACATCATCGTTGCGATCATCAGCATCACCATCACACGATCATCAACATCGTCATCACACGATCATCAGCATCGTCATCACACAATCATCAACATCATCATCACACGATCATCAGCATCATCATCACATGATCATCAACATCATCATCACATGATCATCAGCATCGTCATCACACGATCATCAACATCGTCATCACACGATCATCAACATTTGTCATCACACGATCATCAACATCTTCATCACACGATCAACAACAGGATGCTCAATCTCGATCTCTTTAGGACCTAGGTCCATGGATGATACAATCCAAATAACGTATCTTTTGAACTGAGGTCCAAGTACAATACAGTCCTATCAACTCTAGTGATCCTTCCTTTTGAAATTATGGGATCCATCACAGTCATGTTTAAGACTATCCTTCCTTTCGGAATTACGGGATTTACAGTCTAAGGATGATTAATCCCACTCAATCTCTTTTAAGACAATCCTTCCTTTCATAATTACGGGATTTACGATCTCAGGATGATTAGTCCCACTCAATCTCTTTTAAGACAATCCTTCCTTTCAAAATTACGGGATTTACGGTCTAAGGATGATTAGTCCCACTCAATCTCTTTTAAGACAATCCTTCCTTTCAGAATTACGGGATTTACGGTCTAAGGATGATTAGTCCCACTCAATCTCTTTTAAGACAATCCTTCCTTTCAGAATTATGAGATTTACGGTCTAAGGATGATTAGTCCCGCTCAATCTCTTTTAAGACAATCCTTCCTTTCAGAATTACGGGATTTACGGTCTAAGGATGATTAGTCCCACTCAATCTCTTTTAAGACAATCCTTCCTTTCAGAATTATGGGATTTACGGTCTAAGGATGATTAGTCCCACATGTCCACTAAGGACTTCATTCTCAGAGACCACACGTCTACGGATCAATTCAAGGGACCGAAGTCTGGGGACGATACAATCCCCACCTGTCTAATAAGGACTTCATTTTCGGAGACCATACGTCTACGAATCAATTCAAGGGACCGAAGTCCGGGGATGATACAATCCCCACCTGTCCAATAAGGACTTCATTTTCGGAGACCATACGTCTACGGATCAATTCAAGGGACCGAAATCCGGGGATGATACAATCCCCACCTGTCCAATAAGGACTTCATTTTCGGAGACCATACGTCTACGGATCAATTCAAGGGACCGAAGTCCAGGGACGATACAATCCCCACCTATATACTCATCAATACATCAAAAATATAGAAACATGTATTCTTATCAATACATCAACATGTATCCTTATCAATACATCAACATGTATCCTTATCAATACATCAATATAAAACATGTATCCTCATCAATACATAAAAAATATAGAAACATGTATTCTCATCAATACATCAATATAAAAACATGTATCCTCATTAGTACATCAATATAAAACATGTATCCATCAATACATCAAAAACAAGTAATATAAGTATTCTAAGTATAAGAGTCCTAAATCTAAGCACATATAAATATCTAGGTTTAATAAACAGGTGTCCTTATCATCGACCTTAGCTGTTGATGAGGGCAATTTCATCATCAGTGATTATATCACTCCCCCTTTCAAGGAGGGTCCTTTTGGACTACACCAAGCTTATCTCGGAAATATTCAAATTTTACTCGAGATAGAGGTTTGGTTAACATGTCAGCAATTTGTTCCTCAGTACTCACATACTCGAGTTTGATAGCTCCTCTTTGCACCATATCTCGTATGTAGAAATATCGGATCTCTATGTGTTTTGACTTATCATGGAACACTGGATTTTCTATCATCTTGATACAGCTTTGATTGTAACACATGATCACAGTGGGATCCAATTCTAAGTCAAACACTCCAGATAATAGCTTCCGAAGCCACACTACTTCACAACTAGCAGAGCAAGCAGCTATATATTCTTCTTTAGCAGTACTGAGAGCCACACTAGATTGTTTCTTACTGAACCATGAGATCATAGCAGATCCAAGACAATAGCATCCACCTGATGTACTCTTTCTGTCTGAGACACTTCCTGCCCAATCAGAATTTGAATAACCATGTAATCTGAGTTCATGGTTTCCAAGATAATATAGACCAAAATCTAATGTACCCTTTAGGTACCTCATTACATGCTTTGCAGCTATTAAGTGAACCTTTCTGGGTTCTACTAGAGACTGAATCAAGGTATTTACAGCAAAGCATATATCTAGCCTAGTATTTGTTAAATACATCAATGACCCAATGATTTGTCTATATAGAGTTATGTCCACTAATTTTGATGAGTCATTAACTAATAACTTCAAGTTGGAGTCCATGGGAGTGGCCATGTCTTTACACTCCAACATATCAAATATTTTTAAAATATCCACAGCATACTTACCTTGATTTAGAAAGATTCCTTTTGGTTCTTTCCATACTTCTAGACCTAAGAAGTAGTGCATTAATTCGAGATCTTTCATCTTGAATTCTGAAGAAAGCTTCTTCTTGCATTCAACAATTTGTTTCTCATTTTTGGTTAGAAATAGATCATCTACATATAACAACAGTATAACTGGTTCATCATCCATCACCTTGAGATAAAGATTGGGGTAAGCTTTACTCTTGGTAAATCCCATGCTTGTTAAGAAACTATCAATCCTTCCGTACCAAGCTCTGCGAGCTTGCTTCAAACCATATAATGCCTTCTTCAGTTTGCATACATGAGTTCTCCCGCTTTAAACTCAAATCCTTGTGGTTGTTCTATGTACAATTCTTCTTCAATGACACCATTCAGGAAGGCTGTTTTAACATCCATCTGGTGTAGTTTCCACTTCATCATAGATGCAAGTGCCATGATAGTTCTTATTGATGTGTACCTAGCAACTGGTGCAAATGTTTCTTCATAGTCTATTCCCTCCTTTTGAGAGAATCCTCTGGCTACAAATCTTTCCTTATATTTTTCAATGCTACCATCTACAACATGTTTTATCTTGAATATCCATTTGGAAGAAACCACACTTTTATCCTTTGGTTTGGGAACTATATCCCAAACATCATTTTTCATTATTGACTGGTACTCTTCTGTCATAACTTCTACCCATTCTTTCTTCTGAGCTGCCTCCTCATAGTTGGTGGGTTGTTGATCCACAAGATGACATACCAGGGCCACATAATTCGATACTAACTTGGGTTTCTTCCTTTCTCTAGTGGAACCTTCAGAAGCTCCATATTTTTCAGCTCCATGAATAATGTCTCTAGCCCAAGCTGGCCTTCTTTTTCTAGATAGATTTGCAATGGGGGGTTCTTGAGGTTCTATCATGTTATGGTCTTCTAGTGCATCATTTTCAGAGATGGGAACAACTTCTATGACTTTAGGAGGTGTATTTTCTTCATATATTTCTTCAACTTGGCACTTCCTAGATTTCTTGATAGCTTCTTCTTGATCAAATGTTACATCTCTACTTATCTCCATATGATGAAAACTAGGTATGTAAAATTTGAAAGCTTTGGATGTTTCACAATATCCAACAAATATTCCTTTCTTACCAGAGGGATCTAACTTGGTTCTCTTTTCTTTTGGAATGTGAATATATACAGGACATCCAAATATTTTGAGGTGACTTGCCTTAGGCTTCTTTCCTGTGAACACTTCTTCTGGAGTCTTAAATTCAAGAGCACTATGAGAAAGTCTATTTTGTACATAGACACCTGTCCTGGATGCTTCAAGCCATAGATACATGGGAAGATCTTGATCATGTATCATAGTCTTTACAGCTTCCATGATAGTTCTATTCTTTCTTTAAGCAACCCCATTTTGTTGGGGATTGTATGGAGTGGTTAATTCCCTCTTGATTCCAGCTTCCTTACAAAAGTATTCAAAGTCCTTTGTGTTAAATTTTGAGCATTAATTCACAATACTCTAGGATCTTCACTGAGAGAATAACATATACAGTATATCAATGCATAACAATCACAATAAGCATGACAAGCATCAAAAGAATCAAAAGCATGAGAGACAAGAGACACGGAGTTTTTGTGGGGAAAACCCTAAGGTGAAAAACCCCACAACTTCCTCAGAGATAGAGAGAGAAATGGTGTTGAAATATTGTAACTTCAAAGAATATTATATTTGTATATTATTTATTCCGGAGATGTTCCATACCTCCGATGTGATTATACTATAAATCTGGAGATGTTTATTCCTCCGAGTTGGGTGTGGTAACTAGGGTTATTAGACCCACCATGTGGGGGTCGGCCCAGTCAGTTATAATGGGGTATTTAACCTAATGGTTAAATACGAGCCTACATGTACTTGTGTAAAATACATATCAGAGTAGTGTATAAATAGAGGAGGTGTGTTCCTCATTTGATACACTCACACACTTGAGGATAGCGCACTTGTGGAGGAGAGGTCTGCTATTGTGGAGGAGGAGATCATGTCTCAAGGTTTCATCTTTGTATATTGTTGGTCATCTATATTGAGGAAGCTTTGCTGGGTTTTCTACCCCATGAGGGTTTCCCAGGATAAATCTCTGTCTCTTGTGTTTATGCTGTGCTTGTTGTTTCTTCAGTGATCCTGTATATTATATTATTGTGAAATGGAATGTAATGCTGCTATTTTCTGTCTTAGCATATTGAATTTTAACATGGTATCAGAGCTAACCTGAAGGAAGACAAGGTATGGCACTAAAGACACTTGCTTTACTTACGACAATTTGAAGGTTAGGGTTTTACATAGCAAAAACCAGTCATCGTAGCACTTTCGCTATAAATCCGTTTTGGAAAAGTTTTCGGATCTGAAATTGTTACAGGACGGAGATTAAATCTCCAGGTACCTTGTGTCCAAAGGACAACCTCTAATTCATTGTACTTTGTGATTTATGATCTGTACAATATAGGGTTTCTGCCTCTTCCAGATCTGAGTCAAAATCAGGTGACCTTGGGAAAAAGGTCATATCTTGGGCTAGGAAGCTCCAAATGAAATTTTGTAAAAAGTGACAGGTAGTAGACAGTCTGTACTATCTCAAAAAACGTTTTCAGAGGCCGAAGTTGAACCAGTGACACGTGGAACTCCGTACAAGTTCGCCCTCCTGTATTATCCCATAAACAGGTCATGTTGCGACACTTGGAATAACTCTCTCTCAGAGAGTCCAATTGAGGTCATACCTATCAGGATGGAAAGATAACAGGCCGAGATACCTCAGAAAAGTTTTTCAGAGGCCAAAGTTCAAACAGTGACACGTGGCACGTGGCACGCCGTACAAGTTCGCTCTTCTGTTTTATCCCAAAACAGGTCACGTTGAGACATTTGACATAACTCTCTCTCAGAGAATCCAATTGAGGTCAGACCTGTCAGGATGGAAAGATAACAGGTCAGGCTATCTCAGAAAACTTTTTCAGACCCTGTGGATTGAAAAATTTGGAGTTACACCAGAAACAATCAGGTACATATTTCTGTCAAAACATAATTATTTTTGAATACCTTCATTCATGGCTTCCAGAATTTAGGGCTTTGAAGAAAGTTGGAATTTTTGTAAATGGAGACCACGGCTGAATGCTACTCATCAAAATAGAAATTTAGAGACCAAGATCAGATTTTTTGGTTGGGCAGAAGGCCGGGCTTGATCAAACCCTAGTTCGGGACTTTGATCAGAAAAGTGGAAAATTAGGGCTTCTGTAAAAATGGGAATTTTTTGAAATCTGTGACCATGGCTGGAAGCTCCTCAGAAAAATAGAAGCTTAGAGATTTGGATCAAACATTTTGATTGGGCATAAGAGTGGGATTCACCAAACCCCAGTTCAGGGTCACGTCCAGTGAATCCGGAAATTTCAAAGGCAAAATTGAGGAGTGAAACTTTGCAGTTTTCAAATTCTGAATATATCAGTTTGATCAGCTCATCAAGGCGCATATTTCTATCCTTTCAGAAGTTTGAAATTCAAAGTTTGAATTTTTGGGGTTTCTCTGACAAACCCATATCCAGCTCCAGGTCCAGTTCTTGCAAATCAAGTGGATAGGGTTAATCCTAGAAGAAGAGGGATTGGTCACCTGCATAAGTGAAGGAGTTATTGTTTCAGAGGGAGATGAGGCTAAGGCTTTACATAAGGAGATTACAAGCGATCTCGACAGGTATGACTCATCGAGGTATGTTTTGAGATTTGTTCATGATTAATTTTATGGTATGTTTGTCTTCATGTTATTACGGTTAATACAATCTTGATTTTAGATTTGTTGTATCACCTTAACAAAATTATGAGTGCATGATAGAAGATATTCATTGGTTAGGGTGTTGACACTTATGATTGTACTAATGCATTATGATGTTGTGTGAGGTTGATGTTGTCTACTAACAAGATACAGGTACATCACAAAAGACAAATCAGGCTCCATGACCATGAAAACATGAAGACAAAGACTCATCATAATCTTTGTTCTACTTACGAGGTATGTATGACTTTGTTATATTATGCTTAACCTATGAGACATGCAGGTTCTAGCTCAGGATCTCTAAATCATTGAAGAGATTGTTTAGGTATGTTGTACATAACCAAGTAGGTATACTAATCCAGGTATGTTTCCCATGAATCTTACCTTGTGTTAGGATCCCTTATATACGTATACTTGGAATGATTGGTTATGCTTATTCATAAATTTAGTAATCAAAGGATTATGCATATTATATCTTTTATCTTGATTGATGATATGCATGAGTAAAAGAAGACTTCCCTGAAATCTTGAATACTAATGTTTATTAACTATAATCATGACTATACATTTTCAAGATTATTTAGTACTATAATGTTTTGATAGCATTTAGAATATACTAATGAGTGTATGTTTGTGTATGAGATCATGAGGATGACTCTTGAGCATGCACAGTGGTACAGAATGAATAGAAGTTCAAAAGACATACAGAAGATCAAGTGGGAGGCAGCCACACAAACATAAAAGATAAGTATTTGAGTTGTTATTTGAAATAGTAATGATACTGCCTGTAATAGGTTGTATGCATATTTGTATTCCTATAATATATCATGCTGAGTGTAAATATTCATAGAACATTGAACAGTATACTACTAATATTCATATGATTGGTAAGTTGGACAAACATTCCATTGTTGCTTGTCTAGAATGAAACCTCTTTGCTGACATGCTGAGAGCTGTGCACACTCTCGATAGTATGTTCTGGTAGAGATGGAAGGCATCTAGATAGCCACTGTATGCATACAGGATATGGGAAAGTGTTGTGCCAAAGTATTGGTCAAAATAGTTGCATCACTATGTAAATGATATCTGTATGCATAATAGGTTATCATGTCAATATGATTTGATGATTATGAAGTATTACTAATCATGTACTTAATTTTGATTTGTAGGAAAGGTCATGAAGAATGATGGACACCGTACAAGTGGTGGATGTTCAAACAAGAAGATTTACAAATCAAACAAAATATAGAAGGCTCATGGCTAGAAGATTCTCTTAGAAAGGGAAAGAGAATCACGACAAGATGTTTGCTCCAAGTATGGTGTAATTAAAGAAGAAGTGTGAATCAGGTTCTGTATAGGTACCTAGGATCGATAATAAATTGATAAGCTTAATTATCACCATGGGTGATGTGGATCTCAACCTTTGCTACAAGGTTGAATATGATTTCTATACACAAATGACATGGATGCAAGAAGGAACTCACCACAGAGTTCGAATGATATTAAGGCTCATATTAGTAGACCCATCTAATGAGAGATGGCACAGATAGATATGCAAAAGATCATTCAATGCAGAAATGAAAATGAAAGATCTCAAATTGACGCTTTACTTCCTAGGTCTGGAAGTATGGCAAGGCTCAGAAGGAATATTTCTCAACCAGGGAAAGTATGATGAGAAATATGACTTGAGGTGTTGGAATGGCCACTCTTATGGATTCCAACTTGAAGCTGTTAGGGGATAACTCATCAGAGTTAGTGGATATAACTCTGTACAGTCAAATTATTGGGTCATTGATGTTTCTAACATATACTAGATTAGATATATGCTTTGTTGTGAATACCTTGAGTCAGTATCTAGTGGAAACTATATGTTTTCACCTGATAGTTGCAAAGCATGTGATGAGGCACCTAAAGGATACGATAGACTTTGATCTGTGCTATCTTGGAGATCATGACTTCAGATGGCTACTCAGATGTTGATTGGGCAGAAAGTGTATCAGACAAGAAGAACACATCAAGAGGATGATATTGTCTAGGATTAGCCATGATCTCGTGGTTTAGCTGGAAGCAGTCTAGTGTGGCTCTTAGCACAAGCAGAATATATGGCTGTTTGCTCTTCTAGTTGTGAAGAAGTTTGGCTTCAGGATTGTTTGACTTAGAGATAGAACCAACTGTGATCCTATGTGACAAATAGAGTTGTATCAAGATGACATAGAATCCAGTGTTCCATGATAAGTCAAAGATCATAGGGATCTAACAAGATATGACACAGAAAGGAACTATAAAGTTTGAATTCGTAACAGGTTACCGATGTACTAACCAAACCTCTACCTCGAGTGAAGAAGTTACCAACATACTAACCAAGCCTCTGTCTCGAGTGAAATTTGAATACTTTCAAGACAAGCTTGGTGTAGCTCAAAAGGACCCTCCTCGAAAGGGGGAGTAGTATAGTCACTGATGATGAGATTGTCTCATCGAACAACAAGGTCGATGATGAGGTAACCTGTTCTCTACACCTAGATACTTAGAAATATTTAGATTTAGGACTCGTATACTTAGAATACTTAGTTTTACTTATACATGCTTTTGATGTTATATGTATTAGTAAGAATACATGCTTTTGATGATAGATGTATTGGTGAGAATACATGCTTTTGATGATAAGATGTATTGGTAAGAATACATACTTTTGATGACACATGTATTGATTAATGTACGTGTATGGTTGAGGATACTTGTACTTGTATTGATGAGAATACATGTGGGGATTGTATCATCCTTGAACACATGTTCTAAAGTGAGCCGTAGACGTATGGTCTCCGAAAATGAAGTCCTTAGTGGACAGGTAGGGATTGTATCATCCCTGGACTTTGGTCCCTGAATAGATCCGTAGACGTATGGTCTCCGAAAATGAAGTCCTTAGTGGACAGGTAGGGGATTGGATCATCCCTGGACTTTCAGTCCTAAAGAGAGTCGTAGACGTGAGGTCTCCGAGAATGAAGTCCTTAGTGGACAGTTGAGGGGATTGGATCATCCCTGGACTTTCAGTCCTAAAGAGAGCCGTAGACGTGAGGTCTTCGAGAATGAAGTCCTTAGTGGACATTTGAGGGGATTGGATCATCCTTGGACTTTAAGTCCTAAAGAGAGTCGTAGACGTGAGGTCTCCGAGAATGAAGTCCTTAGTGGACAGTTGAGGGGATTGGATCATCCCTGGACTTTCAGTCCTAAAGAGAGCCGTAGACGTGAGGTCTCCGAGAATGAATTCCTTAGTGGACAGTTGAGGGGATTGGATCATCCTTGGACTTTCAGTCCTAAAGAGAGCCGTAGACGTATGGTCTCCGAAAAGTGGGAATTGTATCATCCCCGGACTTAGGTCCCTGAATTGATCCGTAGACGTGAGGTCTCCGAGAAGTGGGGATTGTATCATCCCCGGACTTAGGTCCCTGAATTGATCCATAGACGTGAGGTCTCCGAGAAGTGGGGATTGTATCATCCCCGGACTTAGGTCCCTGAATTGATCCGTAGACGTGAGGTCTCTGAGAAGTGGGGATTGTATCATCCCCGGACTTAGGTCCCTGAATTGATCCGTAGACGTGAGGTCTCCGAGAAGTGGGGATTGTATCATCCCCGGACTTAGGTCCCTGAATTGATCCGTAGACGTGAGGTCTCCGAGAAGTGGGGATTGTATCATCCCCGGACTTAGGTCCTTGAATTGATCCGTAGACGTGAGGTCTCCGAGAAGTGGGGATTGTATCATCCCCGGACTTAGGTCCCTAAATTGATCCGTAGACGTGAGGTCTCCGAGAAGTGGGGATCGTATCATCCCCGGACTTAGGTCCCTGAATTGATCCGTAGACGTGAGGTCTCCGAGAAGTGGGGATTGTATCATCCCCGGACTGCGGTCCCTGAATTGATCCGTAGACGTATGGTCTCCGAGAAGTGGGGATTGTATCATCCCCGGACTTCGGTCCCTAAATTGATCTGTAGACGTATGGTCTCCGAGAAAGTGATTTTTGATGTGGTCACTTGTATCGGTAGGATACTTGTATTGATGATGTTGTTACTTGTATCGGTAGGATACTTGTATTGATGATGTGGTTACTTGTATCGGTAGGATACTTGTATTGATGATGTGGTTACTTGTATCGGTAGGATACTTGTATTGATGATGTGGTTACTTGTATCGGTAGGATACTAGTATTGATGACGTGGTTACTTGTATCGGTATGGATACTTGTATTGATGACGTGGTTACTTGTATCGGTATGGATACTTGTATTGATGATGTGGTTACTTGTATCGGTAGGATACATGTATTGATGACATGATTACTTGTATCAGTATGGATACTTGTATTGATGATATGTATACTTGTATTGGCATGAATACTTGTACTAATGATGTGGATACTTGTATTGTTATGGATACCTGTGTTGATGACGATGCTGACGATCGTGTGATGACGATACTGATGATCGTGTGATGACGATGCTGATGATCGTGTGATGACGATGCTGATGATCGTGAGATGACGATGCTGATGATCGTGTGATGACGATGCTGATGATCGTGAGATGACGATGCTGATGATCATGTGATGACGATGCTGATGATTGTGTGATGACGATGCTGATGATCGTGTGATGACGATGCTAATGATCGTGAGATGACGATACTAATGATCGTGAGGATCCAGATGTTGATGTTGTTGTAGTTGTTCGAGTGCTGCAGAAGATAAAGACTCAGTACTGAAGATGTTGATGTTCCAGTATTGAAGATGTTCCAGTAACTGCTTGAGTTACTGATGATGTTGAGAAAGCTTCCAATGATTTATAGATGTATCATGTATGATGTTGATGACTCCTTGCTCGTGCAGATACTGTTATAATATCCTTCTCGTTAAGGGGGAGTGTTGAAATATTGTAACTTCAAAGAATATTATATTTGTATATTATTTATTCCGGAGATGTTCCATACCTCCGATGTGATTATACTATAAATCCGGAGATGTTTATTCCTCCGAGTTGGGTGTGGTAACTAGGGTTATTAGACCCACCATGTGGGGGTCGTCCCAGTCAGTTATAATGGGGTATTTAACCTAATGGTTAAATACGAGCCTACATGTACTTGTGTAAAATACATATCAGAGTAGTGTATAAATAGAGGAGGTGTGTTCCTCATTTGATACACTCACACACTTGAGGATAGCGCACTTGTGGAGGAGAGGTCTGCTATTGTGGAGGAGGAGATCATGTATCAGGGTTTCATCTTTGTATATTGCTGGTCATCTATATTGAGGAAGCTTTGCTGGGTTTTCTACCCCATGAGGGTTTCCCAGGATAAACCTCTGTCTCTTGTGTTTATGCTGTGCTTGTTGTTTCTTCAGTGATCCTGTATATGCTATTATTGTGAAATGGAATGTAATGCTGCTATTTTCTGTCTTAGCATATTGAATTTTAACAAATGGCTCAACCAAAGTACAACCAAAATACATTGAGATAATCTCCTAGTAGCAGATGATCCTCCTCCTCACTAGCGCACCACTTTCTGAGTGAGAGAAGTGTGACTTTCTGAATGATCCAAATAGAGATCTCCCGATATCTATTTATACATAACCTGTTTACCCAGTTACACTATGGGGTCGAATTGTCTATCTAGATACATCCACATTATAATATATATTTCAGGGCCGACCCCACACATGGTGGTCTAATAACCCATCGGCAAGTACACACCCTTGCGACACTTGTCAGTCCGCATGATGACACTTCCTTATAGAGGAATAACACATCTTTAATAAGGGTACAATAAATATATATGAAATACATAGATGAAATATATTCCGAAGTTACATATACATCAACACTCCCTCTTAACTAGGAAGGTATTTCTCAACACAGAACTGCTAGACAAGTCTTCTTCTCGGGATCATTGTCATCGATGCATTGTCATTGTCATCGTCACTGCTGCTGCTATCTCAACCAATCTCTAACTCTACTCGTCATAGGGAGTTCTACAGAGCCAGTCCTTTTTCATACTGGATGTAGGCCCACCACCTGGAGGTATTCGTCATCACTAGCCATACTATGGAATCCTCAGGACTTATTATGTGCGTCAACAAACCTCGAAAGAGAATCCCAGGCTGTTACGAGCAAATGGATCTACCTATAGTATCTCCCATGTGTTGGGTATGTTATATCTCTTCACATGGTCGCTGCGTGTACAAGGCTCGACTAGTTGCGAAAGGTTACTCCCAAATTGAGGGCATCGATTTTGGTGAGATTTTTTCACCTGTTGCAAAATTGACTTCTATTAGATTTCTTTTATCTATTTCTGCTGCTTTTGATCTTGAAGTAGAACAGATGGATGTAAAGACGGCTTTCCTACATGGAAATCTTAACGAAGAGATCTATATGAAGCAACCAGAACGGTTTGTGGTGAAAGGAAGAAAGGAGCTTGTCTGTAAGCTGAAAAAGTCTCTCTACGGTTTGAAACAATCTCCCAGAATGTGGTATCAAAAATTTGATACTTATATACTGGGACTTGGTTTCTCAAGAAGCAAAGCTGATCACTGTGTTTATTTTAAGCTAATTGGTGATCATTTTATTTATGTAATATTGTATGTTGATGATATGTTGCTAATTGGAAACAACAAAGAAATCATCAAGGATGTCAAGAATCAGCTGTCATCTGAATTTGACATGAAAGATCTTGGTGCTGCAAATTTCATTTTGGGCATGGAAATAAAAAGAGATCGTGAAAACAGGAAACTCTGGTTAAATCAGAGGAAATATGTTGAAACGATATTGAAGAGATTTAATATGCAGGAAAGCAAACCAGTGAAGGTGCCCATTCCTGTAGGTGTAAGGTTATCTGCAGAACAGTGTCCCACTACACAAGAAGAGGTAGAGGACATGTCTCATGTTCCCTATGCTAGTGCAGTTGGTAGTCTGATGTATGCCATGGTCTGTACTAGACCAGATATAGCCCATGCAGTGGGAGTTTTGAGTAGATACATGTCAAAACCAGGAAAGGAACATTGGACTGCAGTAAAGAGGGTCTTCAGGTATTTGCGTGGCACTACAGATTCTGCAATCTGCTACCAAGGAAGACCCAGCCTAAACAGAGAGATAGATATACAAGGATTTGTTGATGCTGACTGGGCTGGAGATCTTGATCACAGAAGATCTACAAGTGGCTACGTCTTTAAACTGTTCGGAGGAGCAATCAGTTGGATGAGTAGAAGACAAGCTGTAGTTGCACTCTCAACTACAGAAGCTGAATACATGGCAACTACCCATGCAAGTAAGGAAGCTGTATGGTTGCAAAGATTGTGTTCAGGTATTGGTTTTGTTCAGAATGCAGTAAAAATTGGTTGTGATAGCTCAAGTGCAATATTTCTGGCAAAGAACCCTGCTTATCACTCGAGGACAAAGCACATTGATGTGCAGTACCATTTCGTCAGAGACATGGTTGAACAGAACAAAGTGTTGCTGGAGAAGGTTGACACTTTGGTAAATGTTGTAGACTCTTTGACAAAGTCTGTGAGTACTCAGAAGTTCTCTTGGTGCAAAGAGAACATGGGCATTGTTGCCCTGAATTGTTGAAGTCATAAATTTCTCCTGTATGTGAAGAGAACAACAAGTGGGAGAATGTTGGGTATGTTATATCTCTTCACATGGTCGCTGCGTGTACAACACGATCCCTACGGCACTAGTGATTCGCCTGCGCCGGGCGCGTCCGGAGGGGGGGGGTTTAGAGGGGGGGGGTAGCCCGACAGGGCCCACCCCCTTCGTTTCGGACCGTTAGGTTCCGAAACGACACGGAGGGGGCCGTTAGGCCCCCGGAGTCCGCGCGGAGCGCAAAATTTTTTGGGTTGCTTTTTGCTTTTTCGCAATTTTCGACCCATTGTACTCTAATCTAATTCCGGTAAAAGGAATTAGGGTTGTAACCTAATTCGGGTAAACGAATTAGGGTTTTAGATGTTGCAGAATACCATTTATTGTATTGTACATGTAAAATAAACATATAATGAAAAAGGAGCTATGCGGCTCTAAGTTTGGCTGGTTTTTTTCCCGGTTAAGGGTTTCCAGGTGAAAATCTCTGTGTAATGTGTGTGCCATTGTGTGTTTTCTGTTAATGCTTAAGAATCATATGAGTTTGTACTTCACTGTTAAGGTTTAAAACTTACACCATGGCCATATTATATGTGACCTCACCACAAAACCTCGCAGGAGCATCCCAAGTTGTTACAAGCACACAGCACTACCTATAGGATTTCCCAGGGAGAGATTATATGTGGTCATGGCAAAACCTCGCAAGGGTATCCCAAGACTTATTACGGGCACACAGCCCAACCTATCGGATCTCCTAGGGAACTATTATATGCCATAGGACAAAACCTCGAAAGAGCATTTTCCAGATATCCCAGGGCCAAATTATATTCCATAGGAAAAACCTCAAAAGACTATCTACATATCTCCCAGGGCCAAATTATATGTCCTCCTAGCGAAAAACCTCGAAAGAGCATTTGCTAGATATCCCAGGGCCAATTATATGCCATATGAAAAACCTCGAAAGACTATCTACAAATCTCCTAGGGCCAACCTGATCCATGACCATAGAGTATCAACCTGATACTCACCATACATCATCCTTATGTACACATGATCATCCTAATCATCATCACTGCAAGATCCTACTGCATGTCATCTGGAGCAACATCCTGAAGCTCGTCATCATGATCATCCTGATCATACAATGCATCCACCTGATGCATACCAAGTATCTACCTGATACATATCATCATACATGATCCACCTGATCATACAATGTATCCACCTGATACATACATAGATACATGATCCACACAATGCATCTAACTGATATATATCATCATACATGATCTACCTGATCATACATAGTATCCACCTGATACATATACAGATACATGGTCCAAGCATCCAACATGATGCATATACAAAATATATACAAATGATCCAACCGATCATATCCAACATCCAACATGATGCATACATACATAGATGATCCAACTGATCATATCCAGCATCCAACATGATGCGTACATACATATACATATAAATGATCCAACTGATCATATCCAACATCATCCTGATGCATATACTGAGCAGTAAGTGAAACATCATCTTGATGTTCATCATCCAGTGCTTACATCCACAGTCATGTGAAGGATCCTCCTTCCAACATGCTTGGAAGGGCTTCAGCAAATGTGTCCATCACTTCTTCCTTGAAGTGTCATCAACCTGAAGAACGCCAAGCCTCTCCCTGAAGTACTCGAACTTCACCTTGGCTAGTGGCTTCGTCAGCACATGTGCAATCTACTCGTCCGTCGCAACGTACAGGAGTTTCACAACTCCTCTCTGCACCATATCCCTGATATAGTGATATTTGATCTCTATGTGTTTCGACCTGTCATGAAACACTGGGTTCTCAGACAGCTTCACACAACTCTGGTTATCACAAAAGATACCAGTAGCATCCAACGGGAGATCAAATAACTCAGACAGTAGCTTCCATAGCCATACTGCCTCACAACTAGATGAACAAGCTGCAACATACTCTACCTTAGCTGTACTCAGTGCTACGCAGGACTGCTTCCTGATAAACCAAGAGATCACACCTGATCCCATACTGAAGCAGCACCCATATGTGCTATTCCTATCTTCAGCACTGCTAGCCCAATCTAAATCAACATAACCCTACAGGTTAAACTTTTGATTCGCTTCATACTTGAGCCCATAATCCACTGTACCCTTCAGGTACCTCAGAACATGATTTACAACAACTAGGTGAACACTCCTCGGATCTGTGAGGAACTGACTCAATGTGTTCACAACAAAGAAAATATTTTATGTCGTGTTCATCAGGTACATCAAGGACCCAATCATCTGACGATACATAGAGACATCAACCGACTTAGATGAAGCATCACATAGAATCTTCAGATTTGATGCCATAGGTGTGGCCATGGCCTTGCAATCCATCATCCCGAATCTCTATAGGATATCTACTGTGTATTTCCCTTGACCAAGGAATATCCCATCTGCACTCTGCCACACCTCCATACCTAGGAAATAATGCATCATTCCCAAATATTTCATATCGAACTCGGTAGCAAGCTTCCTCTTAATATTTGCAATCAATCTGCCATCTCCTGTTACAAATAAGTCATCCACATACAGGAGTAGAATCAAAGGATTCCCTTCCTCAACCTTGTAGTAGAGGTTGGAATCTACTTTACTCTTGTTAAAGCCCAAACTAGATAGGAAACTGTCCATCCTACCATACCAGGTTTTGGGAGCTTGCTTCAAGCCATACAAGGCTTTCTTCAATCTGCACACATATGACTCCCTGTCATGTATTTCAAAACCGAGTGGCTGCTCCACATATACTTCATCTTCAACTACATCATTCAAGAAAGCAGTCTTGACATCCATCTCGTGTATTTTCCATTTCATTGCTGCAGCTAGGGAAAGTACTGTTTTGATGGAAGTATACCTGGCTACAGGTGCAAAAGTTTATTCATAATCTACTCCCTCTTTTTGAGAGAAGCCACGAGCTACAAATCTTTCCTTGTATTTCTCTACACTGCCATCTATAGCATGCTTGATTTTGTAGATCCATTTGGAAGTCACAACAGACTTCTCTTTAGGTCTTGGGACAACATCCCAAACATCATTCTTCATTATTGATTGGTATTCCTCAACCATGGCATCCTTCCATTCTTTCTTTTCCGTTGCTTCTTCATAACTGGAAGGTTCTTTGTTCATAATTTCACAGAGTAAAGCAACATAGCTGGTATGTGATCTAGTTCTCTTCTTTGCTATGTGTTCTTCTTCTGGAATGCCAAATCTTTCTGCATCTTGAATGAGCTCTCTATCCCATGTAGGTTTCCTCTTGTGAGAGTTATCCTCACGGGGTGGATCTACAGGTTCTTGCGGATCTTTAAACTCACGAACAACTTCTGGAATTGCTTCAGTCATGGTAGTGTTTTGAAATCTAGTTTCCTTAGGTTCTTCATAAACTTCGATAGGTGCCTTCCATGATTTGATGAATGGTGAGTTTTCATCAAATGTTACATCCCTGCTAACATCAACCTTCTTGAACCCTGGAAAGTATATTCTATAAGCCTTCAAGCTTTCACTGTAACCCACAAATATACCCTTCTTTCCTGAAGGATCTAGTTTGGCCCTCTTTTCCTTTGGGACATGAGTGTAAACTGGACAACCAAATATTCTAAGATGGTTGACTTCAGGTTTCTTACCAGAAAAGACCTCTTCTAGTGTCTTGTTGTCCAATATCTTGTGGGGTGTTCTATTCTGCACATATACAACTATTCTAGCTGCTTCTGCCCTTGCTGCTTCCATGATTGTTCCGTTCTTCCTTTCTGCAACTCCATTTTGTTGAGGATTATAAGGAGCAGTCAACTCCCTCTTAATCCATGAATCACTACAAAGCTTCCTGAAGTCACTTGAGGTAAATTCTCCACCATTGTTAGATCTGAATGTTTTGATCTTCTTGTCAATTTGATTCTCCATCAAGGTTTTGAATTCCTTGAACTTATCAAGCACCTCATATTTGTTCTTCAAGAAGTATACCCAAGTCTTCCTAGAGAAATCATCAATAAAAGAGACATAGTAAACATACCCACTCAAAGAACTGGATGACATAGGACCACATACATCTGAGTGGATGATTTCCAGGATATCTTTTACCTTGCTTTCATTGCTTGGGAAAGCCTTCTTAATGTTCTTACCTTTTGCACATCCTTTGCCAACAACTTCATGTTTGGTCTTAATTTCAGGAAGACCCTCTACAACCTTGCTCGCAATTGGAAGTGCCCTATAATGCATATGAGCAAGTATTCTATGCCAAAGTTCACTTGGCTCCATGGATTCATGTACCATGGCATGTTTAGGTTGACCCTTCAATTTATACAAACCTCCATCTTGCTCTCCAATCACTACTGCATCATCGATTGTTTTACCCTTTGGACACATTAGGACTTGGCCATCCACAAATGCAACCCTCATACCTTTTGCATCCAATGCAGAGGTGGAGAGTAAGTTCTTCTTGAGCCCAGGTACATAAAGGACTTCTTTCATCTTCAAAGATTTTCTAGAATCTAGGTTATAGGAGGCTTCACCACTTCCTTTGATTGGGTATTGAAAATCATCCCCAAGTTTCACCTTATGAGGTGATTCATGTTCAGATAGGATTACAAAAGATTCCTTAAACCCAGTCATGCGTTTGGAAGCCCCACTGTCAATAAACCAATCATTACAACCATGGGAGATAGTACCTGTAAGAGTAGATATTAGAACATACTCTTCTTCACTTGATGAGTCATCATCACTTTCTGCCCTAGCCTTCTTCTTTGGAGGTTCATCATCCTCGGCAGCATGAGCATGGAACTTTCTTTGTTGCCCTTCTTCTTCTTGCTGGAGTTGTTGTTATTATCCCTTTTGTTCTTGGGACAATCTGAGGCAAAGTGACCCTTCTCATTGCATGTGAAGCATCTTAGATCCTTCTTATTCTTTTGATAGGATCTCTTGTAGCGAGAGTGCTCCTTCTTAGGCTTGCTTCTTTTGGTGTGAGTTGCAAGAGCTTGATCTTCACCTCCCATCTTTTCCTCACGAGCTACAAGTCTAGCTTCTTCTTGAGAGCATTCTTCCCGCAATCTATTGAAGGAGATCAACTTCTTCCTTGCACAAATTCCTTGAATAAAGAAATCCCATGACCTGGGTAGGCCATCTAGAGTGGTCATGACAACTTCACCATTCTCCACCATTTCATCTACCACTTCCAGTTGTTCCTTAATCTGGGAGACCCTGGAAAAATAAGATTGAATGGTTTCTCCATTCTAAAACTTTACTCCTTTAAATTGGTTTTGCAGGGTCATCTTCCGATTTATGTTCTTCCCTTCAAATAGCTTGGTCAAAGAGTCAAACATCTCCTTGGGTGTCTTTAGAGAAGACACATGGGGTATGAGATGGTCTTTGATAGAATCAGCAATGATTCTCTTTTCCTTGACCAAGTTCTGCTTGTGCAATACTTTAGCCTCTTCATCCTCTGGGATAGGGATGTCTTCTTTTATATATGAGTCCAACTCATTCTCTTCTAGGATTAACCCAATCCTATACTTCCAAGTTTGGAAGTTATCAGCCCCTTCAAGCTTATCCTCAAGCTTGGTGCGGTGAGACATCTTAAAGATTACTTCAAATGGAAATAGAAAAGATTTAGGTCTTACCACTTGAAATGCTGAAAACTGGATCTGGTCCCAGATTAGGGTTTGCCGAAAAACCCTAAAAATTCAAAATGTAAATTTCAACTTTCTGAAAGGAAAGAAATTTGCACCTTGATTAGATGATCATCCTTGTGTATTCATAATTTGAGATCAACAAATCTTTACCCTTCAGATTTGCCTTTTTGTCCTCCTGAGTTCACTAGGGAGAGCCCTGAATTAGGGTTTGAATTTCTCGGAGATCTACCTAGCCAAAAATATCGATCCAAATATCTAAACTTCGATTTTTGCAAGGAGCTTCCAGTTATGTCTTCATATTTTCGAAATTCCTATTTTTGTGGAAACCCTAAATTTTAGGGCCAAATATGAAAAATCTCAGAATTGAATTTTGATTGGACAGATAGATTCTCCTTGATGATTAGAGTCAATCTACTATACTGCTTTTCCAAAAACTGTGGAGAGAAACCCAATCAAACAAGAAACTCAAGTTTCTGTCACTGCAAAATGTCTTCTTCTGAGGTTAGCTTTGATACCATGTTAAATTTTGAGCATTAATTCACAATACTCTAGGATATTCACTGATACAATAACATATATAGTATATCAATGCATAACAATCACAATAAGCATGACAAGCATCACAAGAATGAAAAGCATGAGAGACAAGACACATAGAGTTTCCGTGGGGAAAACCCTAAGGTGAAAAACCTCACAACTTCCTCAGAGATAGAGAGAGCAATGGCTCAACCAAAGTACAACCAAAATACAATGAGATATTCTCCTAGTAGCAGATTATCCTCCTCCTCACTAGTGCGCCACTTTCTGAGTGAGAGAAGTGTGACTTTCCGAATGATCCAAATAGAGATCTCCTGATCTCTATTTATACATAACTTGTTTTCCCAGTTACACTATGGGGCCAACTTGTCTATCTACATACATCCACAATATAATATATATTTCAGGGGCAGACCCCACACATGGTGGTCTAATAACCCATCGGCAAGTACAAACACTTGCGACACTTGTCAATCCACATGACGACACTTCCTTATAGAGGATTGTCAATCCACATGACGACACTTCCTTATAGAGGAATAACACATCTCTAATAAGGGTACAATAAATATATATGAAATACATAGATGAAATACATTCCAAAGTTACATATACATCAACACTTTGAAGTATATTCTCCGCCATTCTCTGTTCTAAGAATCTTGATTTTCGTTTCTGAGAGATTTTCTATTAAGGCCTTGAATTCTTTGAATTTTCCAAAGACTTCATTCTTTCCTTTTAGAAAGTATATCCAAGTCTTCCTTGAATAGTCATCAATGAATGTGAGATAGTATTCAAACCCACTTAGGGATGTGGTGAGCATTGGTCCACATAAATCTGAGTGAATTAACTCTAAAATGTTCATAGTCTTTGTTTCACTCTCTGGAAAGGGGTTCTTGACATTCTTCCCCTTTTCACATCCTTTGCATGACCCATTATGATCAATCTTTAAGTCTGATAGACCTATGACCACCTTGCTCACATAGGGTAGGACCTTGTAATTAATATGGGCGAGCCTTCTATGCCACAGTTCACTGGGGCTAGTGGTTTCATGGACAAGGGCAGCTTCTGGATAACCCTTGAGTTTATAAAGTCATCCTTCTTCTTCACCAATAACAATTGCATCATCAATTGACTTTCCTTTGGGCCACATAAGCACTTGTCCATCAATAAATGCAATTCTAAATCCTTTCTTATCTAGTGCTGAGATAGAAAGTAGGTTCTTCTTCAAACCTGGTACATACAAAATTTCTTTCATTTTCAAAGGTGTTCCAGAATCAAGCTTGTAATTTGCTTCACCAATTCCCTTGATGGGATATTGATAATCATCACCTAAAGATACCTTTTGTGTAGAAGACTTTTTTTCAAGTCTTGAGAGAGTTTTCTTTTGGCTTGCCATGTGCTTTGAAGAACCACTATCAATGAGACATGTATCTTCTCTAGGAGACACAGATCCAGAGAGTGCAGAAAATAGAACATATTCCTCTGCATCTTCTTCTTCATTCCTTCTAGATCTTTTCCTAGGAATGAGCCTCTCTTCTTCTTCTTCTTCATCTCTTTTGTATTTTTTTTGTGAGGCCTTACTTCCTCCTCTTCTTCTTCTTCACTATCATCTTCTACAAGATGTGCTTGATGTCTTTTATAATGAAGATTTTTCTTCTTCTTTGAAGGACAAAATCTAGCAATGTGACCTTCCTTATGACAATGGAAACATTGGAAAGAAGAGAACTTTCCTTTTCCTTTCTTCTGAAAATTTTGAGGAGAATGAGGTTCCTTGTGATTGAACTTCTTGAAGTGAGATTGATTCTTCCTTCTCTTAGTGTGTGTGGCCAAGGCTTGGTCATATTATTTGAGAAGGGCTTCTCTGTTGGCTACCCTAGCTTCTTCTTGAACACAGTCCTCACAAACTATATCAAACTTCATACTTTCCTTTCTGGCACACATAGTTTCTATAAATGACTCCCAAGGTCTAGTGAGACCATTTAGAGCAGTCATCAGAAATTCATCTTCATCAAGAGTATCACCAATGGCATCTAGTTGCTCCTTGATTTGGGACACTGTTGGCTCGGTTTTGCAACCAAGCTTAGTGCTATGGGCACCTACTAACTAGTAGTAGCAGTTTCAATAGAAATAAAAACAATAAACTAAATAAACAATACTTTTCATGGATCTAAGCAAGAATCTAAGCAAATAATTTAAATATTTCAAAAATCAAGAACAAGAAACATAAGAAATAAATTTTGTATTGAAAAGTGGGGGGCAAGCAAGTGCTTGCGATATTACCTCCAATGGTGAAGGTTGATGTTGAGCAACTCCCAAGATGAGTAGCTCCAAACTCCAATAGGTCTCTTTCTCCAAGGTTGCTTCAATGGCTAAAAGTGCTCATGGGAGATTTCAGCAGCATAAGGATGAGATAATGGAAGGATGTGAAATGAGGAGCCCCTCCCACCTTTTTATAGGTTTTGGTGGTGGGAGATACCATTTGTGGTTTTGTGGAAACCAAATGGTATTGACCAACATGGTTTAGGTACTTTTCCCTCCTTTTTCCTTTTTTGAATAAAAATAATATTTTAATTCCCTTTTTAATATTTTTGGGAATTTGGACCCTTTTTGAGGGTTTTTTATGATTTTCTTGGAAAAATAATCTTTTTTAATGGAAAAAAGGGGTGTACTAAGGTCTTTTGGTGACCTTTTGTTGGTTTCAGAGGCTCAGATGGTGGAAAAGTGGACAAATGGGTCATGTGAGTAAGGGAATGAGCTAGTGAGCACTTTTTAGGTGTTAACAGATTGCCCCCTGATGTGTGAGGGCAGGAGCTCATCGTATGGCCGATAGACATCATAGTTCTTTTGTCCTTTTTTCTGGGGTTTAGGGGAGAGAAGAGACCGGTTGGAGACTGGAGCCACGGCCCTTGGAAGCTGCAAAAACAAAAAATATTACATGACCTCAATATGGATGAGGTATAATCTCTGATAAAGGACGAGGCGGGCATTCCCATGCTCGTATCAAGACATATACAAAACAATTAGTCCCAAGAAGGGGGATCTAATACGGAAAGAAATATACTGGTACATCATAATGGTCCAGAGGGGACATTATTGTGGGATATACTCATGATCATGACTGATCTCAATAACTGATACACTGGAATAACTGTTGAACTGCTGAAACTGAAGGTGTCCAACATCTGTAGGGACTCAAAGACTATGAGTCATCTCTGAGCAATAATGTAACTGTATACTCAAGGGAGTATGAAACTGGGGTAAATCTGAATATTGTCGCCATGCGCAAACCGGATCTCTATAGAAAAAGTGTAACTGGTTGTATCCATAGGTAGACTCTCAAATGTGGAGGAGTCAGGTGGTATCCGGGGTCTTCGACTAATAACTGAACGGACCAATACCCTGTGCGAGTCTCAACGATGCGATCAAGGTGTTGAAGTCGAGCATGTGAGAAACAACCATTGGGAGAGGCACTGAGGATTCCTCTCGAAATGATTCGTAGGCACTCATCGTAAATGGTAATGAGTCCAAGACACAGGGGCCTCTAGGTCTATCCTCTGGAATCAATATGGTTGTCGTCGACAGAGGGAGACCAGCAACTAACAAGGCAATGATGTTTCCTTGCTGGGAGCGCGAGGTGTAAACTGAAGTGATGTAGTACTGCTGGTAGGACTGACATACTTGTGGGGATGGGAAATAACTGGGTTAAAAAATGGGTAGACTCAAACTTCCTTTGTTCAGAGCATGATGACATGGTTGACCTGGAAGCATAGGGAACTGACTTGTAGGTGTGGGGATCATCTTTTAGGGACTGAAGGGTATGTACTGACTCTTGGGGGGTGAAGCTGATGGTAGCTGTCGAGGGAGTTTCCGGGTGACATACTGCAGAATACTCTGAACAAAGGCGACCAGAATGGGGAAGCTGCTATGTGAGTAGACATGATCTGTCGTGGCGCCAAGAGGCACCATTCTTCCTTCTTCGTAGTTTTAATGAGCTCCAAGAAGGGATAAAAGTGTGCTCTGAAATGGTACGGTCCTGTGGATTTTGTGAGCCCAGGACGGCGCATGCTCATGGTTGCTTTCATGTTTAGAGAGTCTGAAAACGGTAAGTGGACTCTGTTGGTGTTTCTTTTTCGTAAGTTTAGTCTCCAAGGCCCGAAAAAGGATAAAATGATGCGGATGGAGAACTCTTCTAGCCGATGTGACTAGAGTATACATTTTTCGTAATTAGTCTACGAGGCCCGGAAAAGGGGTAAACTTATACCAGGTAGACGCCCTTTCAGATACGTTTATCGAGCATGAAAGGAAGCAAGATTGCTCGGCGATCTTTTCATTGTTTTAGGAGTCAGAAAAGAGCTTAACAGAAACTCCCTAAGTGCCTTTTTCGTAAAAAGGGGTTGCTCGGCCCGAAAAAGGGATAAAATTATACCGAACAAAAAATGGATTGATGAGGGCGAGAAAAGGTCTCAAGCATCGTCATCAGTGTGGAAAACTGGATCCGGTGACATAAGGATTGTCGGAAACGGAGAACGGCCGATGTGGCACGCAAGCCGAGGTGACGAGGGGGCATGGAAAAAATGCCCGGGAAATCGAAAGGTGAGAGCGAGAAATGATCTCAAGCATCATCACGAGTGTGGAAAACTGAATCCGGCGATATAAGGCACGTCAAAAACGGGCTATGACCGATGTGGCACGCAAACCGAGGTGACAAGGTGTCGGGACACAATGTTGATATTGGTCCTGGTGAGAGCGAGAAATGATCTCAAGCATCATCACGGGCACGGAAATATGAATCCGGCGGTGCACATGGTGCGAAAAACGGAGGTCATAAGGACTCCAGAATGGTGAAAGGAAATAACTAAGTTAAAAAATGGTTGTAAAATAAAGGTGAGCCCACCAAGCCAAGGATGTAATGGTGGGGAGAAATGATTACCCGTGGGGGAAAAATACTAGGTGTATCAAATCAACTGAAATATACAAGTGACACGTGACCTCAAAAATGGTTGAGATCACGAATATGAAAAAGTGAGCAGGGTTAATGGTCTGCCCCCATGCTATGTGCATGGGGTTTGTGATTGTGGATCACATATGTGTTGGTTTGAACGATGGGCTCATTGAGGTGTTGAGATAGAGATGATGGGGAAGGTTCAAAATGATTGATCATGCCCCCTATCCCGGGGTCGAGGTAATCTATTATGCCCCCTAACTCAGAGGTGTCAATGTGGTGCAGATGTTGTCTCATAGAGAGATCAATAGGGCATTGAGCAACTGCTGGCGGGGTGTTATACCATGAGGCTGTGGGTCGTGGTGGCATACTGAAGTGATGATATGATAATGGGGGATTCCCTTTGTGGGGTGGATGCCCCCAGTATCTCCGACGAGGATCACGGTGATGATGAGTAGGCAAGGTTTTGGGCATGCCCCCATGTTGTGGACATGTGGTTTCCTGGTTGATTTGAAAGGGTTCAACCTGTGTGTCAAAGGGATCAATGGAAGGGGCCGACCGGAAAGAGGGGTATCCAGTGGAGATCATATAAATGGCGGGGTCAAGGCCAGGCATTTCGGTATCTGACCAAGTAAAGACATCAGTGAATTCTTGGAACAGTTGTTGGTATTCTCCGATCTCATGCTCACTGTGGGAGGTTCCTAATGTGATGGTATGAAGGGCACCAAGTGGGTCAGAGATGTCAATGTGGATGACGGGAGAAATATCGGCCATGGGATCCGTTAACCAGTCGATTTTAGTAGGAAGGAAATCCTTGGACTCAACCGCGGATTGGGTAGCGGTGGTGGATGAAGTCTCTTCCAGGAGGAAGTATGGACGATGGTGCATGTCTTCCCCGGGATAATCAAAGGTAGTAGGAGTCTCGAGAACCTCTTCATCATTGCGGGACCTTTGAGTGGTCAAATCGAGTGATGAGGTAGTGGTAGTCGAAGAGATCATGTAGATGGTGTTAATCTCTCCGGATGAGGACGATGCGGGAGGGTAGATCTCCTCGATAGTAGAGGGTGCCGTCTCTAGGTCCAAATTGTTCATCTCGTAGAGAGCTGCTCTGTAGTCTGGGATGTCAGGACAGTTATGCGAGTAGTGGCCATAAATACCGCATATCGCACATGGGTGGTTGGTACGCAGTGATTTATCACGAGGCATAGGGTTTGGATCTAGTTTGACCACCGGGATGTTGGGGTCGTCGTCCAACATTTGCATGTGTTCCTGCAATGCAGGTAACTGTGGGCACTGATGGGTTGGATGGCCTAACTCATCACACAGCGAGCATTTTGGAGGAGCACGAAATATGGGGGGAGGTTTAACTGCCTTGGGTGGGGGAACCGCAGTGTATGGTTGTTGGCCTCTGCCCCCAGTGGGCCTGACGAATGGAGGGGGATTCGTCGACGACGAAGGAGTCGTGATACCGGGAGGTGGTTGGGTAGAAGTAACAATGGGTTGCACCGGTTGTAGGATGACATTTGGTGTCGGTGGAGGAACGGGAGGCGTAATATACCACACGGGTAATCCCAATGTTAACCCGGGGAGACTAAGGGTAGCCATAACCGGGGCGCTTACTACACCCGAAGGAGGAAATAGAAAGGGGATTGTGTGGATAGGTGTAACACCGATGTGACTAGGGACCAATGGTGGTTTGGGTAACAAGGAGGGTTGATTACCGGGTGTTTGTGAAAGAGTGCAGAGGTTAGCGACCTGGGTCTCCGGTGACGGTGGTGGAATGGCCTGGAATGTAGAGGTCATTGGTGTATCCGAATACAGTCCGGGTGCCACAGAAGACACAAAGGAGGTAACAGCACTAGAAGCGGGTTGTTCAATCATGGGGAGAACATTCTCCGGTGCTGCAGGGGCGTTGGGGTCATAGTAGGTGAGTTGGTCAATTTTGACCACGCGGCCCTCATGGGGGAACATCATGGTGCGGAAGACGGAAGAGGCGACCGCTTTCATGGCATACATGTAACTGCGGCCAAGTAAAAGGTTATAGTCTAGTTGGGCGTTAATGACCTCTATGTCGATGAGCACGGTCTTCCCACCTAATTGGACGGGTACCTTGGGTAATAAACCGTGAGGTTGAGCTGACCGGCCGTCGTAGGCCCGCAATGCAGTGGTGGATTGCTGGAGAGCAGGGGAGCCCAACTTTTGCCAAACAAAAGTGGACATGACGCATGTGGAGGCACCCTCGTCGATGATACATCGATGGATGACAAGATTCCGAATAGAAACGGAAACTTGGACTGCTATGGTAGAAGGCAGCCGTGGTTCAGATTGGTCTAAGTCAAAGGTCATCAAGTTCGAATCATTTGGGTCAATAGCCCCAATGGCGGAAAGTAAAGTCTTGCGCTGAGAAGGACAGGTTTTTAAGACTTCTAACGCAGACATGGCTGCGGGCGATTGAGCTAAGTCATCTACGATGTTGTAATTGGATGCAGCTCGTGCATTGGGGTTGTTGTTGATTCGGCGAAGGGGGAAGCGAGGTGCTTTAGAAGCGCCATCGAGTGGAACCTGAGGTATACGCAATGTCTGATCAGTGGGATTAGCAGTGGTATCCTTTTCGGCGGGGGGGGGCTTCAGAAGTCGGTCCGTATTGATTTCGACGGGTTTGGACATTGACGTCAGCGGTGGACATCATCAATAAGTGGTGGGTACCTGAATCAAACATGGGTTGATCAGGAGCTGTGTAAGTTATTTGTTGTGGTTGCACGTTGCCCTGTTGGGGGGCTAACGGCTGGGTGTTTACCACTCCTTGTGTTGGAAAGGGGTTTTGGAGAACCAGAGGTTGTTGTGGAGGTGGTGGGGGGTTGGGTGGTGGCTGAGGAGCCGCCTGCCCTTGACGATGGGCGTCATTTGTCCATAGTTGTCGAGCTCGCTCGAGATGTGGGCAAGCGTGGGTATAGTGTCCATAGACACCGCAAATGGAACAAGGATGGTTTGTCCGTAAATTAGCATTTTTAGGTTGCTTAGGTGGCCGATCAGGATTCTGATGAGCGGGCGCCGCGTTATTGTTTTGCGGGGGCTGGGTAGGCTGTGGAGCTTGGTTGCGGTTTTGATTGTTTCCACGGTTGCGTCCTCTTCCGCGGTTGGGTTGTCCACCCTGGTTGCGTTGGTTATTTTGATATTGGGGCTGCTGTTGTTGTGCGTACACATGCCCTTGAGCATTGGGGGGATTCTGAGGAGCCGCAGGTGCGGGAGCAGGTTGCGGTGGATAGTATGCAGGTGGAGCTGGAGGTGGTCCAGTTGCCTGTTGGGGTTGTTGGTACCCCTGCGCTGGTGGAGGTGTGAGGTTAGCCGGTGCAACCGGTTGTGGGTAATGCATGGGCTGTTGTGGAAACTGCATGGGGTTTTGTACCGTAGGTTGAGCATAGTATGTAGGAGGTACATATGCTGATGGCACTTGGCCATAACAATGTTGTGGACAAGAGGGTCCATGAACATGATGGGTCTGGTTTATTGGAGCATAAGAAGTTGTCGCTCCGGAACTGGATGTAGCCCTAGAAAGGTCTGGGGCGGGCATGGTGCTCACTATACTGAAAGGTTTTGCTTGCGGTGTAATTTGGCCAATAATGCCATCAGCGGCATGTGATGCCCCCGGTGTGTCACCGCGTGCAGAGTCGCCTCGTGGGGCGTTAGGTATGATGGTGTATAGGTATCCTGACTGGGCATAGATAAGGTCAAACTGTTGGGCCTTAAGGATGGCCTCCTCTTCAGACTGGGGTCTTTCAGAAGCTACATCCTTCGCAATGAGGGGAAGGAGGGATTTAAGGAACCAGTCTAAAAAGATTCGGTCGTCTAATTTGATCTTGCATAGGCTTCGGCGCCGACGCCAATCATGGATATGGTCAGTGATGTGCGTGGCCGTGTTCTGTCTGCAAGACAGTAGGATCTCGACGCCCGCATCATAGCGGACCGGTAGCTGAAAGAACTGCAGGAAGGTCGAGGCAAGGGAGGTAAATGAGGAATGCGTCCCGTGGGGTTGCTCGATATACCATTTGGCTGCAGAGCCAGTGAAGGTGCGCTGTAATAAACGGAGGCGGATAGAGTCGTCCACTATGGAGTTGGAGGAACACCATAAGTGGAAAGACATGATGTGGTTCTGGGGGTCTTCTCCGGCCTTTCCCTCAAACTTAGGGATGTCAGAGGGAAGCTTAGTGGGCATGTGGGGCCAAGCAGGGTCATGCCTGATGGGGTCGTTTGTGAGCCTAGCTAAATCTGGCAGGTTGAGACTTGCCATGTATGGTAGACTAGCGGATGTGGTGACCGGAACCGGGACCTGCCTAGCCATTGTGGTATGGTGTAGGGGTCCAGTAGCGCCTATAGGTATGCTAGGTATGGAGGGTATGTGCCCTCCAAAAGGTGTGGCCTGATATGGGTTAGCACTCCCAAGTGCAACTTGGGTTACACTTGGGTTAGGAATCGCACTAGGGATTCCTGGTATAGCACTACCGAGTGCAACATGGGTTACACTTGGGTTAGGAATCGCACTAGGGATTCCTGGGATAGCATTCCCAAGTGCAACAGGAGTTACACTTGGGTTAGGAATCGTACTAGGGATTCCTGGGATAGGGTTTGTGGAAACCAAAGGGGGTATGACCCCCCATGTTGGGCATGCCCATGACAGGTGGTGGTCCTGTGTTAGGCATTCCTGAATGTGGAGTGTTACCCATGTTGGGCATACCCAAGGGGGTGGCTGTTGCCGTTGATGGTACTACCGCAGAAGGGTCTGCGGATGTCTGACCTATGGTTAACGTATATAGTGGATCAACTGGTGTTCCAGACATAATTGTGGTTGGTGGTAACTCTGTGGGGTTTTCGGATTCTACCTACAAATCAAAGGTGAAGTGGGGTATGTCAGAATCGGATGACCGTCTAGATGATCGACGATGTGTCAAATCAAGGGATAATGCTCTGCGTCCGTGACGTGGAGAGCCAAGTGGACTAAACTCTGGGAGTTCGCCCTGTAGACGACGAGAACGTCTAGAATTCTCAATGGTGAAAATATGTTTTTTATTTAAAAATTGTTTTTAAGTATCAGGTGGTGATATATATGTAAAAGACTCAAAAACCCTAATGCAACCAAGGGTGCAAAAAGGGGAGTGAAAAAAGAAGGCTCACAGGCCAAAAAATCAATCCTCAAAAAATGCACTTATTCTAGCAGCTGTGCTACAATAAGTGGAGGAATGCAACAACCGGTCAGAATACCAACATGCAAACGGCTCCTAGAAAAAAATAGGTGTAACTAGACTCAAAAGGTGGTAAAGATCATGCAAACACCTAATCTAAAAGTATTGTGACTCAAACAGACGATATCCCCTGCAAGGTGATGAAATCCAAGTCAGACAATATGAATGTAGAGACAACGGCTAGATATCCCCCTACCGGGAGGGACACCGGGTAATCAATCCTAAAAAGACAGGCTACTAGGATACTCCGTTCATGACGCGTCGAGAAAAAGGTAAATCTGCCGTTTGGTCCTTTGATCGCAATATCCCAATACAGGGATATCCCGAGAACTGCGAATGGTAGCCCTTCGGTTACTGAATGGGTTTCGGTATCCCACTCAGGCTTCCGGAACCATCCTCGCGACTTCAACCCTCCTAGGGGAGAGGCCTTCCCACAAACCGGTTGTGACCGCGCCAAAAAGTACTAAGAGATTTTAGCTCCCTAATTGGACAACTTCTATGTCTCAGATGTATGAACTAAGGGGTGTTATTGGAACACCTATCCCCCCAATACTACCTAGCTACAAGAATTCTTTTCGTGTTCCCCAAGTGGGGTTAAGAGTGTGTTCAAGTTAGGGTAAGTTTTAAGTCTTAGTTCAATTAAGTGATCGTGTGAGTGCACGTGAGGTGTTGTAAACTGAACTTGGAAAAATTAAATGCTTTTAAGGGAAATTTTCAAAAAATAAAGGACTTTTCGAAAATACAAAGCAAATATCTAAGACTTTTTCACTAAAAGGAATTAATATGCTTTTTCAAAAAATAACTCAAAAAATAAAAGATTTCTTGGATTTATGAAAGCAAATAATAGACTTCTTTTTAAAAGAAATAATGGATTTCTTTGTTTTGAGAAAAATTGCCAAGGGCAAGATTTTAAAGAAGTAAACAGGAAAAAATTTGAATCTAGATGAAAATGCAATAATGAGTCTTTCTTTCACTTTCTTGAAAATTTTTAAAAAGATTTCTAGATATGCACTTTTAAATAGTAAAATTTTTTTCTATGGCTGTAAAATATGAAGAATCAATACTGTAAAAAATGAGCCAAAATGGGTGAACTGAAGTGATAAATAACACTAAAATACAATATTAGATAAATTTCTATGGAAAATTTCTTAAATCTAATAGCATATTTGGATTCCTTGATCGAAAACACCCAATTTGAAAAAAAAAATCGTTTCAAACGGAGTTCGGGAGAGGGAGATATGGTCGTTTGAAAATTGAGCTGCGCGGCCAAAAAATGACATGGACCGCGCGGGTTTTGGACCAAAAGTCGCGATGGACCGCGCGGGTTTTGGGCCAAAAGTCGCGATGGACCGCGCGGGTTTCTGTCGCACAGTCGCGATGGACCGCGCGGGTTTCTGGCAAAAAGCCGCGATGGGCCGCGCGGAAAAACGCAGAAAAGTCGCGATGGACCGCGCGACTGTCTGGCAAAAAGCCGCGATGGGCCGCGCGGAAAAACGCAGAAAAGTCGCGATGGACCGCGCGACTGTCTGGAAAAAGGCCGCGATGGGCCGCGCGGAAAAATGCAGAAAAGTCGCGATGGACCGCGCGACTGTCTGGAAAAAGGCCGCGATGGACCGCGCGGGAAAACGCAGAAAAGTCGCGATGGACCGCGCGACTGTCTGTCAAAAAACCGCGAGGCGGAAGCCGTGCACAGAAACCGAGAAACGAACCCGAAAATTGAAAATTTCGGGCTGTTTATGGGGCCAAATCTCATAACAGCAATGGATCTGCTGTCTAAGATGGCAGATCTATGGATCTAAAGGTTAAAAACTCATAAAAACTAAGATTTAAAGGCAAAACTAGAGATCTAAAGTTCAAACCAAAGTGGAGTCGCCAAAAACTGTTGGCTCGGTTTTGCAACCAAGCTTAGTGCTATGGGCACCTACTAACTAGTAGTAGCAGTTTCAATAGAAATAAAAACAATAAACTAAATAAACAATACTTTTCATGGATCTAAGCAAGAATCTAAGCAAATAATTTAAATATTTCAAAAATCAAGAACAAGAAACATAAGAAATAAATTTTGTATTGAAAAGTGGGGGGCAAGCAAGTGCTTGCGATATTACCTCCAATGGTGAAGGTTGATGTTGAGCAACTCCCAAGATGAGTAGCTCCAAACTCCAATAGGTCTCTTTCTCCAAGGTTGCTTCAATGGCTAAAAGTGCTCATGGGAGATTTCAGCAGCATAAGGATGAGATAATGGAAGGATGTGAAATGAGGAGCCCCTCCCACCTTTTTATAGGTTTTGGTGGTGGGAGATACCATTTGTGGTTTTGTGGAAACCAAATGGTATTGACCAACATGGTTTAGGTACTTTTCCCTCCTTTTTCCTTTTTTGAATAAAAATAATATTTTAATTCCCTTTTTAATATTTTTGGGAATTTGGACCCTTTTTGAGGGTTTTTTATGATTTTCTTGGAAAAATAATCTTTTTTAATGGAAAAAAGGGGTGTACTAAGGTCTTTTGGTGACCTTTTGTTGGTTTCAGAGGCTCAGATGGTGGAAAAGTGGACAAATGGGTCATGTGAGTAAGGGAATGAGCTAGTGAGCACTTTTTAGGTGTTAACAGACACCCTTGAGAAGTAGTCTTGAATGGATTCTCCTTTGTGCATCTTGCTGCTCTTCAACTAAATTCTTAGGTTCATCTTCCTATTGATATTCTTTCCTTCATACATTCTTCCTAGAGCATCATACATTTCCTTTGGAGTCTTCTTGGAAGCCACTTGGGGAATCAAGTGGTCTTTAATAGAATCAGCTATGATTCTCTTTGCCCTAATCAAATCCTTCCTATGCTTCTCTTTGGATTCATCTCCTTCAGGTTCTGCAACTTCATCCTTGATATAATGAGCAAGATCATTCTCTTCAAGAATGAGACCAATTTTGTATTTCCATGCCCAGAAATTCTCTATACCTTCTAGTTTGTCTTCAAGCTTAGTGCTTGGAGCCACCTTATCTTGGGGGTGTCCAAGAGATAAGAGATAGAGTAATACTTGCCCAGAAACTTTAACTTTTTACTTTTCCGGATCTGCAACAGAATTTCTACTTTATCGCACTTTTGGTAAAACTAGGGTCTGACTTTCCCGGAGTTCTACCCAACCAAAAACCTCGATCCAAGGCTCAAAAGATAGATCTTTAGAAGAGTTATTCATCCATGCAACCAGAAACCAAAAATACTAACTTTTGCAGAAACCCTAATTTTGGGAGAGAGAGAGAAATATAGTTTCACCTTGTGAAAGATGTTCTATTCAGGCTAGCTCTGATACCATGTTAAGTTTAAACCAAATAGACTAGAAAGATCACTGAAAGAAACATATTCACAAGATAGACATAGAATTTACCCTGGGAACCCCTCATGGGGTAGAAAAACCAACAAAGCTTTCCTCAATAAGATGATCAACCAAAATACAAGATATGCTCCAAGACTTGTCCTTATTCTATACCTCACATGCAAACCTCCCAGACACAAGTGCGCTACTTTCTAAGTTGTGGAAGTGTGTCAAATGAGGAGCTCTCGTCCTCTATTTATACTAGTTCCCGACTGACCAAAAATCCCTAGTGGGGTCGACCTCTTCTAAAGAAGTCTAATAACCCCTAAAATATAAACCCAGGGCCGACCCCAACATGGTGGGTCTAATAACCCTAGTTACCAAAAACCATTGGAGGAATAAACATCTCCGGATACATAATAGAATCACCTCAGAGGAATGAAACATCTCCGGAATAATAATGTACAAATATAATATTCTTAGAAGTTACAATATTAAACACCCTCTTGCTCTCCAATCACCACTGCATCATCAATGGTTTTACCTTTTGAACACATGAGTACTTGGCCATCTACAAATGCAACTCTTATCCCCTTTGAATCCAAAGCAGATATGGAGAGAAGATTCTTCTTAAGACCTGGAACATATATTACATCTTTCATCTTCATAGGTTTTTTAGAGTCTAGCTTATAGGAGGCTTCACCACTTCCTTTTATTGGATACTGGTATTCATCCCCAAGTTTCACCTTATGGGGTGATTCATGTTTAGATAGTTTCACAAAGGATCCCTTGAATCCTGTCATTTGTTTGGAAGCCCCACTATATATAAGCCAATCATTGCTTCCATGAGCAATAGTACCAGTGAGGGAAGAAATCAAAACATATTCTTCCTCACTTGAAGAATCTTCACTTTCTTCCCTATCCCTCTTCCTGGGAGGTTCATCATCCTCTGCAATGTGAGCATGATGTCTTCTTTTGTTGCTCTTTTTCTTGTGAGAGCCATCTTTATTATTTCTGGGACAATCCCTGGAATAGTGTCCTTTCCCATCACATGTATAAAATCGAACATAGGACATGTTTCTTCGAGGTTTGAGGTCACCCCTATGATTCTGATGGTGGTGCCTTTATTTCTTACTATGATGATACCCTTTCTTGTCATCATGCTTCTTGGAGTGTACTATGAGGGCTTGATCCTCATTCCCCTTCTTCTCTTCTCGAGCTATAATCTGAGCTTCTTCCTGTGAGCATTCTTCCCACAGCCTACTGAATGTGATAAGTTTCTTTCTAGCACAAATTCCTTCGATGAAGGAATCCCATGACATAGGAAGGCCATTAAGAGTGGTCATCACCACTTCTCCATTCTCTATATCTTCTCCCATGGCTTCAAGTTCTTCGTTTATCTGGGAGACCCTTGAAAAGTAAGACTGCATGGTCTCCGCATTCTAGATCTTGACATTCTTTAGTTGATTCCTCAAGGTCATCTTCCGATTTATGTTCTTCCCTTCAAATAGCTTGGTCAAGGAATCAAACATCTCCTTAGGTGTCTTCAGAGATTACACATGTGGTATGAGATGGCCTTTGATATAATCAGCAATGATTCTCTTAGCTTTTACCAAGCTCCTTTTGTGTAAGGCCTTAGCCTCATCTCCCTCTAGAACTGGAACCTCTTCACTTATGTAGGTGTCCAGTTCATTTTCTTCCAGGATTAACCCAATCCTATACTTCTATGCTCGGAAGTTATCAGCTCCTTCAATCTTATCCTCAAGATTGGTGTGGTGAGACATCTTAATGAGAAACTCAAATGGAAATAAAAGATTTAGGTCTTACCACTTGATTTGACGAAAACTAGATCTGGAGCTGGATTAGGGCTTGTTAGAGAAAACCTAAAAATTCAAACTTTGAATTTCAAACTTCTGAAAGGATAAAAAGATGCACCTTACTGAGTTGGTCAAGCTGCTATACTCTGATTTTGAAATCTGCAAAATTTGACCCCTCAAAATTGCCTTTGAAACTTTCGGATCTACTAGACAAGATCCCGAACTAGGATTTGATAAAGCCCACTCTTATGCCCAACCAAAAAGTTCAATCCAAGGCTTTGAAGTTTGATTTCTCTAAGGAGCATCCATCCATGGACTCAGATTCCAAAAATTCCAAATTTCTCCGAAACCCTAATTTCCCACAGCAAAGATTAGGTCAAAACTACAAATGCTCAGAATTGAATTCTGTTTCGACAGAAAGATGCACCCTTTCTAGGAGAGTCAATCTAGTCTCCTACCTTTGAAGATATGTGGAGAGAAACCCAAAAATCAAGAAGCCCTAGCTTCCACAACTGCATAGTGCCTTCTTCTCAGGTTAGTTCTGATACCATGTTAGATTTTGAGCATTAATTCAAAATTATTTAGGATCTTATCTAAGACTATAACAAGTACAACATAACAATCACAAGGGACAATCACAAGAGACAATAGACACAGAGTTTCCTCGAGGAAAACCAATAAGGTGAAAAACCCCGCAACTTCCTTAGAGATAGAAAGAGCAATGATACAAAACCCCAGTACAAGAGATAGTCTCCTTAGCAGCTTCTTTTCCTCCACTAGTGTGCATCACTTAAGTGAGAGAATATATGAGTAAGTGAATTATCAAATAGAGTGACACCCTCACTCTATTTATACACTGACTTGACTTTCCTAATAACCTAACAGGGCCGGCTTCTCTATGAGAACCTAATAACCCATGGTAACTCAACTTAGGGCCGACCCCACACTTGGTGGTCTAATAACCCATCATATAGAAGTTACGACACTTGCGACACTTGTAAATACAAATGATGACACTTTCGTACAGAGGGATAATAACCTCTCTGTAGGGATACAATATACATATATGAAATACATTCTTAAGTTACATATACATAAACATCTATCATTCGCTTGGGTTCAAGTCTCATGCATATCCTTATGATTATGGTTTTGATCGCACCCCTGTTGGTTCAAAGGAGATCATAAGAAACCATCCTCAAATTATTGGATCTCATTTGAAGTTCAAGCCATCACCATTATGTCATGGTTCATTTGATTTTGATCACACCCCTACTAGTTCAAAGGAGATATCAAAGAACTACATACACTTTCATGGAGTTGATACACCTGTTGATGTGCAAGGTGATGACCTACTGAGTATTTTGGAGGTAAAATCAGATTTGGGAGGCAATGCATTCTCCCTCCCTCATCAAATTCTTTCTTTGTACTCCTATTTGGTCATTGGCACATGTTTTCAGAGCTTCACCGAATATTGAAGACTCTATCATTCACTTGGGTTCATGACTCATGCACCTTTTTGTGATTTTGGTTTTGATCTCACCCATGTTGGTTCAAAGGAGATAATGAGAAACCATCTTCCAATTCTTGGATCTTATTTGAAGTCCAAGATACCATCATCATGTCATAGTTACTTTGGTTATGATCTCACCTATGTTGGTTCAAAGGAGATATCAAGGAACTATATACACATTCATAGTTTTGATTCTACCTCAGTTGGTTCGAATCACATGCTCCATAATGATCTTCATATTATGTTTTTGAAGCATGATCCACTTCTTCCCAAGAGGAAGAT
This sequence comes from Larix kaempferi, assembly GCA_027924585.1. NCBI lineage: Eukaryota > Viridiplantae > Streptophyta > Pinopsida > Pinales > Pinaceae > Larix > Larix kaempferi. The sequence goes on from BSBM01000608.1 coordinate 4,375,402, forward strand.
ACCTCCAAATGAAGTTGAGATACATCACATGGTTTCAGTTGAAATCATTGCAAAATTTGTTGTGAATCAGAAGACAAAACTCTATGAGTTTTCACACTTCTTACCTCTCTCAAAGTAGTCTACTCTTCACTCTCATGCAAATGAAGAGAGTAGGCTATCTCATCTCAACTACAAGCATTTGCAAAACTTGCAAGCTCAAAATGTGGTTGAAGGTCTTCCAAATGGAAAGTTTTCTCATGGCATCCTCAAGGGTTGCTTGAAAGGAAAAGATTCACCAAAGAATATTGGGAAAAAGAGGACTCTTGAAGAAGTGTGAATGCTAGATCCAGATCCACAAGAACCTCGAGATCTAGCACCTATTGTTTCAACTCCTATTTCAAAGTGGGCCACCACTATTGCATCCACCAGTGATCTTGTTGAATATCCATGATCATCATGTCCTATTTCTTTTGATAGTGATCTCACCTATGTTGGTTAAAAGAAGATATCAAAGAACTACATGCACATTCTAAAACAATTTCATGATATTCACATTTTTGGATGTGTTCCTCCTTTGAGTGATGATGAGCAAGAGAGCAAAGCTTATTCACATGAGATTTCAGATTTAGAATTTGGAAGTGATGATGATCCAGTTTCACTTGATTCTTCACATGAGATTTCAGATTAAGAGTTTGGAAGTGATGATGAGCTAGTTGTACTTGCTTCTCCACATGAGATTTCAGATTCAGAGTTTGGAAGTAATGATGAGCTCGTTTCACTTGCTTCTTCACATGAGATTTCAGATTTAGAGTGTGGAAGTGATGATGATCAAGAGAGTGAAGCATCATCACATGAAATTTCAGATTCAGAATCTGAAGATGGAGATGATGATGAGCGAATGCTAGACCCAGATCCACAAGAACCTAAAGGTCTAGCAACTGATGATGAAGATGAGAGAATGGGAGATCCAGTTACACAAGAACCTGATGATCCTCCTCTTCCTCGATGGGTAGCCATTACACTCCGATCTGTTGGTGATTTAGTTGGTGATCCACATGATCAGAGAACAACCAGATCAGATATTCAAAATTGAAGGGTTCATCCTTCTCACATTATTGATCCATTTCAAATCGATCGATCCTTCTTCATAAAAGAAGGACACTTGCCTCCTTTTGGGGTGAGTGATGACATGCTATATTACCATCCTTCAGTCTATTTTGAGGGCAGTATTTTTTCCCACTGTGTTTTACCTCTTTCCTCACTTATTTTATTTAGATTGATTGTACGGGGTGACCTTTGGTCTCAGTCACCAAGGCCCTTGTTGGTCCTAGCTCAAGTTGGGGCAAATTTTGGTAATAGAAGGAGTTTTAGCTGCGGAGATGAGCGGAGCTCAACAAAAATACAATTTTGTGCAAGTGTTGGGGATGCTGCGAAGTTGCGCCCAACAACCAAATTTTGGCAGTACTTCGAAGGGTGCTGCAAAGATTAGTGTTGCAAGGAAGCAATGCTGTGAAGTGACCAGTCCACATGGGGCCGAAAAAGTAGAGTGTTGGATGGAGGATGGGCACGAGTACCTATTAGACCGTCGGCGGTCTAGTTTTGGAAAAGATGCTTCAAGGAGGCCAAACGGTGGCCAGGTGTACGAGGCCGTTAGACGAAGAAAAGTTTGATGAAAGCAACTAGGAGCTGAGCCAGCTGTATGAGGCCATTAGAGGAAGAGCGGCTCAAGGAAAGTGACCTGTTGGCGTGTGCACAATAGAATGGCCGATAGTGACAAGATGAATGTGTGGAGGACCGCCATGATGGAGCAATTGCTACCAGAGGCCAGTAGTTCAGTTTAGAGAAACCGTAGTAGTTTTGGAAACCCTAAGGGTTTCGGCCTTTAGATTGTAAAGACATGACCTACGGGCATGATCTATTTAAGGAGGCAATTTTGTATGGGAAATGGTTGTTGTTAGAAGTTTAGTACTGAGCATTGTAAAATATTTCTGAGTGAAAGATATTGTAAAGGCTCTGCAGTTGAGTGCGCAGAGACCTATCTGAGAGAGAAGAGAGTCTGCAGTTGAGCGTGCAGACTAAGAACTGTTGTGCCCTTCCCAAAAGATCTATATAAAAACAGTTCTTATGGACATAGCTTCCCACTCGGGGGAGTGAACCACATTAAATACTATGCAGTGTGATTGTGTTCTGTATTGTGCATTTATCTGCTTCCTGTGAATGAATATCTAAATTTTCCCTTGCATACTGTTATGATAGAACTTTTATATGTATTTGCCATCAGAAGAATATGGAAATAGTATGTTGACTTCTGCATGAATAGATGAATGGTGAATGTTTGGCCTCTACTTATGAAGCAGTAATGAATCAGTTATTCGGCTAAGTGTTAGATATTGTTTAAACACTTTCACATTATGTAGTAGGGAGAATGCATGGTAGTTGGACTGTCTCCGCGGTACATGCTTGAGCAGAGAACACCCTAAGTGAATGAATGAATGATTGAGTGTTAATAAATTTAGTGCTTGATTTAATTGCAAGTATTTCAAATCTTAGTGTGAACTGCATTGGTCGTAGTCACAAAGAAATTTTGTGGAAGTAGAATTCAAAGGTGCGAACTACGGTGTCGTCTATCGCTGCACAATCTTGTGCCACATCACACGTACCGTGTCACACTATGCAGTACGTCAGACTGAACAACTCATCACTTACTGTGGAAACCTGATTCCGCAGTACCCCATAGATACACCTCGGGTGAGACCTCAACCTGCTCGCAGGTTATTGCCGAAAGGGCCAGTGCGAAGGGCTTTTGTTGGTCAAGGGGAAACCACGATGAACCTATGTCTTTATTGAAAACCCTCTAGGTCAGCATATGATAAGCCAACAAATGGTTCCATTGCCATGCTAGAATCTGTGATGAGTTGCAACCGTAATGTGTGACGAAGAACATCATTTCCCGGAAGGCTCTGACAATTGGCATCCTGAAAAGAAAGAGATCCGGGCTTGGTGTGACAAGACCGTAAGAAACTTTGCAAGGAAAGAGAATAGACACCCACATTTATCTAACGAACAGTGGTTTGAATAGATACCTGTTGCTAGACAAAAATGTTGATTTGACCATCGACTTAATCCACCGTATCACAGGATTAAGAAAACGCGGCAAGGACCCCAAGCAATTCTTCCAAGGGAAGAGTAAGGAAAAAGAATCTATCGTGAAGATGAAGAAAATCTATGCATTGGTGAAAGGAAAAAGAGGTTTTCCAACAGAAGAAATTGAATATAGAGCAACAAAGTTTGTTACGCAGTTGGTGGCCCAAAAAATCCTAAGAACAGCCATGCCTTCGGAGATGCTTGCGGGTGTAGTACTACTCAGTGCCACGGTAGTTGAAGGAACCAAGTTCAATTGGTGTTAGTACCTTCTCAATGAGTTCTTGGACAAACTCAATGACACCCAGGAGAATGGAGGTCAATTCCACTTCACATGGTTGATTATCCTGATCGCCTTCGTCGGATGGAAGGACCAAAAGACTATGTTGGCGTAATTGCAGACACCAATGATCCCAGAGGAGTTCAATATGCCAACCTTTGGGAAAATTTGAACATGGAGTGACAACACATGACAGCTAAAGTCTTCTACTAGTATTACACCCAGCTGTGCGAGGCGATCACTTGTACATCGCACATTACAAAGTAGTTAACGTCAAAATACATTCGCGTTATTGATTTTCAGGCGGACATGCGTTGTATTTTTATTTCACCCAAAGCAAATATGAAGAAGCCAGAATGGTATGCGGATAATTACCATATGTACGAAGAAGACATCGACATCCTCATGAGGGACTGGCCGACAAAGTTCCGTGTCGAGGTCATGGATGTTCTGACCGATTCAGAAGAAGATGAACCAATTCCACGGCCATGCCCAATCACTGAAGAAAAAGGAAAAAGGAAGGAACCTAAAATCCCAACAAAGCCAAAGGCGTGGAAGAAGATGAAAGCAACCAAGAGTCAGTCAGAACCAGTGCTTAATGAGGAAGATTTCGACATGATTGTTGAAAAAGTCACAGAAAAGATGGAAGAGCTGATGATAGGCAAATAGAAAAAGGACAATGCCATACAGGATGACCTACAAAAGAATTGGCTTGCACTGCAAGGGCTCATGCAGAAGATGGACGTTGTCCAGAAAAGGATACCTTTGTCACGCGACACAGAATCAGAAGGGAGGTCAGGAGGAACCTCGCAGCAGACACCACCGCAGCTAGCCATAACGCTGCCAGCGAAGACTCGGCTCATTCATTTGGACCCAATGAGAATAACGCTGCCAATGTCAGAACAGGTGAATCTGGATACAAAGGGTGTCAAGTGGGTTGAGCTCGACCTGGCCAAGATTCCCTTACTTGGCTTGCACTTTTTGCACCTGCAGGTTGTAGACGAAATGCATGAAAGGACTGTTGATCCGATGAAGTCCCAAGCTGAGCTGGAAGCCACAAATAGGAAGCTCGAAGAGTCTAGCTCACGCATAGATATGAAACTACATGATGAACAGGACCGTCGGCTCCGATTGGAGGCCACTATTACTTCTGTCACAGATGACATTGAAGATCTCGAGCCCCAGAGTGATCCTGTGGACACCGTTCTGAGAATGGGAGATATGGTGAAATTTCTGAAGACAGAAATACTAGATAAAGAGATTCTTTATGAGGCTGATATTAATACCCTAAAGGAAAAAATCAATACGGAGATACCATTAACTGAGCAGTAATTAAGGGATGATGCTGTAAAGGCCACAACACGGAATATTGCAATGGACGTGGCTAACTGCCAAGATTTATTGACTGCAGCTTCAAAGGAATTCACTGCTCTCAAACAGGATCCATGGTTATTGTAAGTAAAGACTGTAGTCAAAGAAAAATAGGCCACACTGGAGAAGCTAGATATGGAAGTTAAGGCCCTGCCAGCCAGAGACAGGCTTCCGAAATACAGGGAAATAACCAACTTGAAAAAGGAGGTACAAGCATTAAGGGAGAAAGAGACTGCGATGGACGATTAGTCCCAACCACTACTGCAGGATTCCATTGCAATATCACAACAGATTGAAGACAAACTCAAGGACCTGTGCGAGATCCAAGAGAATGTGGAAGGATAGATTGGACAATAAATAATTGCGGAGATGCTTGACACAGTCAGGAAATTCAAGCATGGTACAAAGGAAACAATGGAGCAGCTGGTCGGCACATTCAATGAATTCGTGGCAAAGCTAGCTCCGCAGGTCGCAGAGCAAATCAAAAAGGCCGAAGTGAAGGTGGCTCGGGGACAAGCCACATGTAAGTGTTAGGGGCATGTTGGTCCTGGTCCAAGTTGGGGAAAATTTTGGTAACAGAAGGAGTTTTAGCTGCGAAGATGAGCGCAACTCAACAAAAATACAATTTTGTGCAAGTGTTGGGGATGCTGCAAAGTTGCGCACAGCAACCAAATTCTGGCAGTACTTCAAAGGGTGCTACGAAGATCAGTACTGCAAGGAAGCAGTGCTATGAAGTGACCAATCCACGTGGGGCCTGAAAAGCAGAGTGCTGGACGGAGGACGGGCATGGGTACCAGTTAGACCGTCAGTGGTCTAGTTTTGGCAAAGATGCTTCAGGGAGGCCAAGCGGCGACCAGGTGTATGAGGCCATTAGAGGAAGAATGGTTTGATGAAAGCGACTAGGAGCTGAGCCAGCTATATGAGGCCGTTAGAGGAAGAGCAGCGTGAGAAAAGTGACCTGTTGGCATGTGCATAATAGAAAGGCCGATAGCGATAGGATGAAGGCATGGAGGACTGCCACGATGGAGCAATCGCTACCAGAGGCCAACATTTCGGTTTAGAGAAACTGTAGCAGTTTTAGAAACCCTAAGGGTTTCGGCCTTTAGCATTGTAAGGACATGACCTACGGGAATGATCTATTTAAGGAGGAAATTTTGTATGGGAAAGGGTTGTTGTTAGAGGTTTAGTACTAAGCATTGTAAAATATTTATGAGTAAAATATATTGTAAAGGCTTTGCAGTTGAGTGCGCAGAGACCTATCTGAGAGAGAAGAGAGTCTGCAGTTGAGTGTGTAGACTAAGAACTGTTGTGCCCTTCCTAAAAGATCTATATAACAACAGTTCTTATGGATGTAGCTTCCCACCCAGGGGAGTGAACCACGTTAAATACTGTGTAGTGTGATTGTGTTGTTTATTGTGCATTTATTTGCTTCCTGTGAATGAATATCTAAATTTTCCCTTGCATACTGTTATGATAGAACTTTTATATGTATTTGCCATCAGGAGAATATGGAAATAATATGTTGAGTTCTGCATGAATAGATGAATGGTGAATGTTTGGCCTCTACTTATGAAGCAATAATGAATCAGTTATTGGACTAAGTGTTAGATATTGTTTAAGCACTTTCACATTACATAGTAGGGAGAATACATGGTAGTTGGACTGTCTTAGTGGCACATGCTTGAGCAACGAACACCCTAAGTGAATGAATGAATGATTGAATGTTAATAACTTCAGTTCTATAGTTAACTGCAAGTATTTCAAATCTTAGTGTGAACCGCATTGGCCACAATCACAGAGAAATTCTGTGGAAGTACAATTCATAGGTGCAGACCGCAGTGTCATCTATCACTGCGCAGTCTTGCCCCACAACACATGTCCCGTGTCATGCTGCATAGTACGTCAGACTAAACAACTCATCACTTACTGTGGAAACCTGATTCCACAGTACCCCATAGATACACCTCGGGTGAGACCTCAACCTACTCGCAGGTTGTTGCCAAAAGGGCCGGTGCGAAGGGGTTTTGTTGGTCAAGGGGAAACCACGACGAACTTGGGTCTTTATTGAAAACCCTCTAGGTCAGCATATGATAAGCCAACAACCGTATTTTTCAGTTTTTAGTTATTCCCTCATAGTATAGCTTACAGGGGGGTGTTGGAATATTCTCAACATCATTTTTCAGATTTGCATGTCTGCATGCATCCAATCATCTGCATGCAAATGCATGCATCTAGTCATCATCTTGGTGGTCCTCCTAACACCTAGAGCCTATCTTCATCCCCCAGTAGCCCTCCTACCTACTTGATGCATCCTCTTTGACTCTCCTGCATGACATGTGCACCTTTTCTCACCTAGCAAGAGTTATCATTCAGTTAGAGCACCTTATATCACCTACCAGGTGTCTGACAGTTAGTTAGAGCATAGATTAATCAGTTCTTCCATTAGTTGCTCATGCCAACTGCCTGTATCTCCTAGTTAGATAATTATGGAGTTCCACTTGATCTTCTCACAGCCTCATACACCCTCCTTGGAGTCTCCATCCCCTAGTTTGTGCCTAGATGGTTTGGTTAGACTTAGTTAGACTCACTTGACTGACTATTACCATTTATGACTGATACTACTGACTGGATGATGTCTCCAATGTTATCCAAGCTAGACTTTGAGCATGATTCGAATGACCTCCTTGGTTAATTCCAATTCTCTATCACAGTTATTGTATTATTGTATTTATTGTATTATTGTATTCATTATTCACAATGCCATCTCACAGTGGATGTATGATACTGCTATTCTCCATTTTTTGTGTTCATGAGTGATTATTGAGTGCATTCTTCTCTTCTTCTCTGCACTTCTTGATTGAGATTTTTTTGTGAGGTTTGTTTCAGTTTCTAGATCCCACTGCAGATTACCACATGGTATCAGAGCTGTGAGATCTTCATTCAGATCATCACATGTACAAATGGGTGTTTAATAAAAAAATTTCCCATTCAAAATTTTAAACCCATAAATTTAGCCCATGGGCTAAGATTATCCCCTAAAATTTTCCATGCACAATATACCCAAAATCATGGGCCCATAAATTACCCATTATTGACCAAGTCAAGATCACTATGAAAATACAACATTTTACAAGATATTTTTTCCAAAATTTCGCTATGGGGGAACGTCCACCAAACCCCCATCCAGGGGGGCTCCCAAATTCGTCGCTTCCCCCATTGGACCTCCCATGGTGACTTTAGTTGGGGGGGAATCCCCCCACACTGCCCCCCCATCATGGTCTGGGATCCAAACACAGTTGAAACATGACCTCTGAATTAGGAAGATCAGGCTCCACAACCAACAATCTCCCACTTGGAGACTAATCACAGCAACTCCACCACTACTGCATCTGCTGGAATATGATCCAAACCTTGGACCTATAAAATTTATCATCTTCACCTTCATGCTTAAAGGAAAATTGAAACTGAGCATGAACTTAGTTTCTCTCTGGTTACTTCCTTTGTCAACATGTTTGCACGATTCTGGCTAGTGTGTATATTTTCCAACTTCAAAAGTTCATCTTCCAAAATAGATCATATGAAATGGTACTTGAGATGTATATGTTTAGTATTAGAATGGAATTATGAGTTCTTTGCAAGATGAATGGCACTATGGTTGTCACTATACAACCTGATATTCTCCTACTTCTTACCCAATTCCTCCATGAACCTTTGTATCCAAATCATGTCTTTACTAGCCTCTGTAGTAGCAACATACTTTGCTTCCATTGTTGAAAGTGCAACAAGATTTTGTAGTTTCAAAATATAACTTACTGTTGTTCCACCTATAGTAAATACATACCCCGTGGTGCTCCTCCTGCTATCTTTATCACCTTCCATATCTGCATCAACATATCCTTGTAGAGTAGTGTTTGAACCTCCAAAACATAATGCATGAATTGAAGTACCTCTCAAATACCTAAGAATCCACTTTATTGCCTTCCAGTGCTCTTTACCTGGATTGTTCATGTACCTGCTCACAAATCCCACTTCATGTGCAATATCTAGTCTTATGCACACCATGGCATACATCAAATTTCCAATTGTTGATGAATAAGGGACCTTGGACATGTATTATATATCTTCTTGTGTCTTAGGACACATCTCCTTACTTAGTTTGAAATGGTTGGCCAAAGGTGTACTAACTGGTTTTTCATCCTGCATTATAAACCTCTTAAACACCTTTTATATGTACTCACCTTGAGACAATGTCAATTTGTGATTTTTCTATCTCTTGTTATTCTCAAACCAAGGATTTGCTTTCCAGCACCCAAATCCTTCATAACAAATGAATTAGATAATTTCCTTTTGAGCACATTTATATCCTACGCGTTAGACCCTATAACAAGCATTTCATCTTGTAAAATCTCAAGCACAGTTGAATCTAGCTACTGTGGATTCCTCACTGGTGAAAGATTGCACAACATTTGCAAGAATTAGCATAAAAAATTTAAAATGAATGAAGAACAATTACACATGAAATGGTGAATAATGTCAATATTATTAACTGTCCAACCTTAACAAAGGTTAAGAACACCCATATATACAAATCTGGAAGAATTCGAATCCATCTGGAGTGTTCACACTGATCTAGCTTAGAAATAGCTCAAACCCCCCTAGGTTGACCAAAATATCCCAAACCATCCCAAACTGGTTCGAATCTGCTGTGTGAACGCTGGGAATGACTGGACAGGCCCATGTGACCTCACACATGTGAAGAAACTGGTTGGTTAGAGGTTTGGAGTCTAAAAATGGTCAAAAATATGACAAAACAAGGCAAGATTGTCCACAAAGTGAGCAAATGCGCCCTAGGTAGAAGAGAAGCATGCTGAGTGCATTAAATGACCTGAGGAGGGCGCTCTAGGCATGCTGAGTGCATTAATTGTCCTGGGGAGCGCTCCACAAAGCTGGTTTGACTCAGCACTTGTTCACATTGCTAACCAGTTCATGATAATTTGACCATTTACCAACTAATCAACTTAGGGATGTAATCATTAATCACTTGGGCTAATTAATCATCATTAATAAATGATTAATGTACATAGGTGGAAAAATGTTCTAACACCCCCCCTTAAGCTAGACTTAGTGAAATATCAAAAATTAAGGCCTTGGCAACTAGGCTCAAGTCACCTTTTACATCATAAAATTTATTTGTCCATGTAAAATGAGGAAAGAGGCAAAACCACATGGGAAAAATCCTCCCTCAAGAATGGACATGATACAGAGATGATCAAAAGGTCTTCAACAGGTCTTGTTCTTCACTTGAATGAGTTGAATGAACAACTTCTTGCTGAAATACTTGGTGAAGATGTTGTGGATGTCATGATCATGCACCAATTCTTCAATGTTTTGTAGGAAAAAAACATGTTGGAAGGCTCCTTGAATCTCATCATTTGATGATGGGGGAGCATTATAAGAATGCTTCTTGCTGCATACATACTCTGATATGAATACATGATCAATAATGGAAAAGATATCTCTGCAAAATCCTTCCCAAAGAACATCAAAAATCTCAACAAAATCTGCATTTTGAGGAGCTTCCACATGGCAAATCAAACCATGAATCTTCCTTCCGAACTGATGTAGCACCTTCCCAAATCTGTAATAGAGATCATGTGGCTCTGATATATCAGAATAGGAGCCATATGGAGCAGCAAAAACTAGAGGTATAATGTCTCCATGATCGAATGGTTTTACAGTAAGAGAAGTGTGTGTAACTGGATCACACTGACAGTTGAGCAAACTTGAAGGGTCTGGAGACTTGAGTTTTGAACCATAGGTGGTAAGATCAGGTCCAGACATGTGGAACAGCAGTCCCATGATAGCCAATGACATGGATGTCCAACCAAGGAATGATATGCAGGACATAAAACCAAGATAGATCAGTGACACAGTTTTGGAAACAATAAAATTGTGAGATTTTCCAACTGTAGAACTTGGGGTTTGTGTGGTCTTTTGGGCATCCGATGGTTGGGGAAATGGTTTGATGGCTGTCATAACCTGTATATCAGCCTGCATATTATCTTCCATATCAGAATATGAAAGATCTGATTGAAGTGGGAAAGAGCTTTCAGAAGGCATGTCAAAAACTAGTGAAAAATTACTAGTATTGGGAGAAAGCTTCGGTGAACTGGATGGAGATTCTTTCAGGGAAGAGACTGATTTTTCTGAATCTGATATATCAGAATGTAAATCAGAAACAGAGATATCAGAAAAATATTTGGCTCTTTCACCCAAATCATAGAGCTTTTTACCTTTGCATGTGGCATAGAGGCAATGATCTTGTTCCAAAGAGAGCTTGGCTTCTTCTCTTCTTGCAAAATCTGGAACATCAATGTTATGTTCTTCAAGTAGCTTGGTTAGAATGTCTATCTTCTTTCTGAAACATGATTTTTCATTGTGAGAACCTCTGCAATAACCACATTTGGGCTTCTCTTTCTTGCTCTTCATCTTCTTGACTTTTGAATCTTCATCACTTGAACTTGAGCTTTCATCACTTGAATGCTTCTTCTCCTTCATCTTCTTCTCTTGAGGTTTCGGCCCCTTTGGTTTTTGCTTGCCTCTTCCATATTTCGAATCTCCAGCTGCAAGAACTTGGTCTTTTTGCTTGATGGAGCCCATCAAGACCAGCTTGTCTTGCTCTTGAGTTAGCATCTCCATGAAGTCAGCCAAAGATGGAATCTTCCAACCTCTAACTGTGAGCCTTGTGGAGTTGAAGGAAGACACAAAAACTGAGTATTCAGAACCCAATTTGGAGAGAATGGACAACACCAACTGTTCTTCTTTCTTCTCTATGCCACATTGTCTGATCTGCAAGACCAAGTTCTTGAACTTGGTGAAGAAGTCCTGGATGGAATCGAAATTCCCTGGGCTCAGTGAGACAAGCTCATTTTCGAGCTGGTGGCCTCTCATCTCATCAGTCTTTCCAAACAGTGTCTCAAGCTTGAGCCACACTTCATTTGGAGTTGCTAGACTTTCTACATGAAACAGGAGGTCTCTCGAAATGCTGAGACAAAGGAGGCCAAATGCCTCATCCATTATGTTGAAAAACTTGGATTTCTCCACAGCTGAGTTTGGCTCAACCTCAGTGCCCATCGTGATTCTGTAGAGACCCTTGGATCTCAGCAAAATCACCATTTCTGCCTTCCAATCGAAATAGTTGAAGGGTGTGAGCACGTTTGGGTGAGATGGCTCCATTCTCCTCTGCTGCAATTCGCACTTGCTGACAAAGCTGAACTCCAATACCTGCAAACAACTCTCAAATCACTCTGGAGGGATCTACACTCACAGATTCGAACCCTGTATGGATAGTGGGTGCATTCGGGAGAGCATCACACCTGAGAGGAGCCACTAGATTTCTCCAGTAAGCTCAAGGCAATGGCCTCAGGAATTATGTGGTTTCTCCACTGTTTCTGGCAATCCACTACAACAGTCTGCTGATTCGAATTCTAGCTCCAAGAGCTCTGATACCATGTAAAATCTCAAGCACAGTTGAATCTAGCTACTGTGGATTCCTCACTGGTGAAAGATTGCACAACATTTGCAAGAATTAGCATAAAAAATTTAAAATGAATGAAGAACAATTACACATGAAATGGTGAATAATGTCAATATTATTAACTGTCCAACCTTAACAAAGGTTAAGAACACCCATATATACAAATCTGGAAGAATTCGAATCCATCTGGAGTGTTCACACTGATCTAGCTTAGAAATAGCTCAAACCCCCCTAGGTTGACCAAAATATCCCAAAACATCCCAAACTGGTTCGAATCTGCTGTGTGAACGCTGGGAATGACTGGACAGGCCCATGTGACCTCACACATGTGAAGAAACTGGTTGGTTAGAGGTTTGGAGTCTAAAAATGGTCAAAAATATGACAAAACAAGGCAAGATTGTCCACAAAGTGAGCAAATGCGCCCTAGGTAGAAGAGAAGCATGCTGAGTGCATTAAATGACCTGAGGAGGGCGCTCTAGGCATGCTGAGTGCATTAATTGTCCTGGGGAGCGCTCCACAAAGCAGGTTTGACTCAGCACTTGTTCACATTGCTAACCAGTTCATGATAATTTGACCATTTACCAACTAATCAACTTAGGGATGTAATCATTAATCACTTGGGCTAATTAATCATCATTAATAAATGATTAATGTACATAGGTGGAAAAATGTTCTAACACATCTGCATACAATAATAAGATAATATATCTTCCATTATCTAGCCTCTTGAAATAAACATAATGGTCATAATGACATCTACTATAACCTTGTTCTATCATAAACTTGTTAAATTTCAAATACCATTGCCTTGGAGCTTACTTCAAGCCATACAAGCTCTTCTTCAACCTGCATACTAAATTCTCCTTCCCTTTGACCTCATACCCCTATGGATGCTACATATAAATATCTTCCTCTAAATCCCCATGGAGAAAGGTTGTTTTTACATCTAACTGTTCAAGATGCAAATCTTCTACTACAAATAGACTTAAAACAGTTTTAATTTAAGTCATTTTAACAACAGGAGAAAATATTTCATCAAAATTTATACCTTTCTTTTGTGAAAACCCCTTTACAACAAGTCTGACCTTGTACTGCTTATTTCCTCCATCTTCTGCCTTCAACCTATAAACCCATTTATTCTGTAATTCTCTTTTACCTACAGGAAAATGAGCCAAATTCCAAGTCTAGTTTCTTACCAATGAGTTCATCTCCTCATTCATGCCTTACTCCCACTTCTTTCTAGTTTCCACCAACATTGCTTCTTCATAGCGTTTTGGTTCACTAGAGTTAGACATTAATAAATAATAGAGTGAAGGAGAGTATCGTTCAGGGGATCTAATTGACCTTGTAGATCTTTTAACACTTGCAGGATTTTGAGTTACCTATTGTTGTTCTTGATTTTTTGGCACCTTTGGAACTTCATTTTCTTTGATTTCATCAAGCACTATGTACTTTGTGTTTTCATTTTCCTGTTTATTTCCATGCAACTGATATTTATACACGACCTTATCCTTGAATACCACATCTCTAATCCTAATGATTTTGATATTTTCATAATTCCATAAGTGATAACCAAAATCATCAACCCCGTATCCAATAAAGGTACATTTCTTGGATTTAGCCTCAAGCTTTGTTCTATTTTCTTTATCAATATGGACAATTGATTCACAACCAAAAGTTCTAAAAAATGATTAGTTTACCTTTTTACCTTTCCATGCCTCCTCTGGAATCCCACCACCCAAAGCGCTTAAAAGCCCTATGTTTATTAAGTAAACAATAGTATCTACAGAATCTTCCCAAAACTATAAGGGAAAGCCTACATGCAATCTCATACACCTTGCAGGCTCCATGATTGTTATGTTCATCCTTTCTGACACAACATTTTATTGTGGTGTTCCTGAAACAACCCTCTCTCTAGGAATCTCATTTTATTAATAGTAACTATCAAACTCCTTGCCACAGTATTCACCTCCATTATCATAACTTAAACACTTTAACGTTTTTCATGTCTCATTCTCAACCAAAGCTTTATGTTTCTTAAAAGTAGAAAAAACATCATATTTTTGTTGAATGTAGTAAACCCAAGTTTTTCTAGTTGCATCATCAATAAAAGTAACATAATAATGAGATCCACCAAGGGATTGTACTTGAGTCGGTCCCCTTACATCTGTATGCACAAGCTCTAACTTTTTACTCTTCTTTTGCTTCTCAACCTTGAGAAATCTAACTCTATTATGTTTTCCATAAACATAGTTCTCATAGAATTCCAAACTTACATGCTTCATATATGGCAGCAACATTTGTTGTGGAAAACATTGCACAAGTGTGCACTCATCCACTTGTTAAGGGGTTAGGCCTTGTAGGCTGCAGCAAGGCCTCAGTCCTTAGAGCCCCTATGGTGTGTGGTTGGTTGTCCTCCAAGTGATCTTGCAATAAATTATTAGCGGAATTCACATAAAACAAAGGGACTTGAATAAAATGAAAAATAAAAATATATGGGGGGAGAATGAAAACTCCAACAACAATCCAAGGTATGCCAAACCAGTTTCTATTTCCCAATGGTCAAGCTGTACAACACCTAGGAGGTGTGGTCTTCAAGGGAAGCCAACAATCTCCCTTAGGGAGGCCTTTTTTGTCCAAACTATATGCTAAGTAGATGGTAGAACAATGGAGAGGAACTCTTACCCCTTGAAGGAAGGTGGAAAAGGAGCTTGGGAATGCTTACAATGATAGGAAGAGGTGGGCTATGAGGAATCTCCAACACAAATCCAACAGCATAACCTTGATCTTGATTTCTCTCTACAAAATGCATGCCAATGGCTTCCTTATATAGGCCAAGAGGTGTCCAACAAACAATTAGATCCAAATGTGAACTCATATACTCCATGAACTAGTTCCTAGGTAAATAAAGGGGGATATTGAAACCAAATTCAGCAATTGTGGCACACAGGATGGGCGCAAAAATTCACTATAGGAGGATAAGGGAGAAGGTCTAAGAATAAAATATGGATTCCTTATGTTTGCATACCCAGAGAACTTAATGATGATGATCAAAATGGTAAGTAAAGGTCCAAAAATGGTAAATAATAGAGATCAGAGATCAAATCTTGAAGGTTTGATGGAAAAATGAAACCTATGATGTTTCTAGTGGAGTCGCCAATTTCTATTCTAGAAAATTAGTACTACGGATAGTTAAATCTACTCGAAGATTAAACTAAGTTTAAACAAGATTAATCTAAGACAAAAGTGAAACAAGTGGTTTTTTACTCTCCTAGATCTAACACAATACATAATCTTTGAAATGCTAAGAGGATAAGGAATCATGAAACTTACCTCAAATTCGTTGGTTTTCTTAGGTCCCGCTTCACACTTGATCTCCAAGGATTGAATTTGTTTGAACAAGACAAGAAAAAACACCTCCAAGCACTAGATTTAATGGTTAAGATCTAATTTATACAAAAAAATATCGTGCATCTAACTAAGGTAAGAAACACGATATGGAAGAATAAGACAAGTTTGTATTAATGAAATATAAGAAGACTATTACAAATTTACCCTTGGTGTCCAAGAAACAACTTCCACTTCCAAGCTTTTCCTCTTGCTACCTCTGCAAATCCCTTAAGACCATAGGTTTGATGGCTCCAAAATTTTTCCCATAGCTCATGGATGGGCTCCTTCTTATGGGATTTGGGAGGCCAACCACTAGGAGATAATAATGGACCTAAGTGAGTGGAAGTTGGATCAAGGAGGGTGAGGTGAGATTCAAGAGGAACCTTCATCCCAAAGATATATCTTTCGAATCCAAAATCCAAAATCCAAGTGATAAGGTGGTTAAGGGCTTTTCGTTCCCTCAACACTGAGCATAGCGCGAAAAGGGTATAATTTATGCACCCCTATAGGCATGAAGATCGCGAAAATGTTGTAATTTCATGCCTTGCACCACTAGTAGTGCACGAAAATATGGTTAAAGAGGACTCCATGAGGTGGAATTCGACCATGAGGGGTTGGATTTGCCTCCAAGGAATATTAGGGAGGGTACCAACATAGTGGAAATGAGTCTTAATACTTTCTAGGAGGTACGACCATTAGTTTTTGCATGGTGGTATGACATGAAGACTTGGAATGTTGCTCAAAGTGGGACTTTGAGGTATAACAATGGGGTGTGGTTGGTTTTCCTCCAAGTGATCTTGCAATATATTATTAGTGGAATTCACATAAAACAAAGGGACTTGAATAAAATGCAAAATAAAAATATATGGGTGGAGAATGCAAACTCCAACAACAATCCAAGGTATTCCAAACCACTTTGTATTTCTCGATCGTTAAGTTGTACAACATCTAGGAGGTGTGGGATTCAAGGGAATCTAACAATCTCACTTAGGGAGAAATTTTTTTTCCAAACTATATGCAAAGTATATGGTAGAACAATGGAGAGGAACTCTTACCCCTTGAAGGAAGGTGGCAAGGGAGCTTGGGAATGCTTACAATGATAGGAAGAGGTGGGATATGAGGAATCTCCAACACAAATCCAACAACATAACCTTGCTCTTTATTTCTCTGTACAAAATGAATTCCAATGGCTTCCTTATATAGGCCAAGAGTTGGCCAACAAACAACTAGATCCAAATGTGAACTCATATCCTCCATGAACTAGTTCCCAGGTACACCAAGGGGGATATTTAATGCCACCAAGTGTGTGAGGAGCCGAATTTGGGTTCTTGGAGGTGATGGAGCCTTCAATGATCCACGGGAAGTAGGTGGTCCCACCGTTTTGACAGTAGCACGGCTATCGAATTAATATATGTGTGAGTATTGCATGGGAACTAAACTAATAACCTACGCTATAGTGTGGGTTAGAAATGGTTCAGTCATGCGACCTCTTGTTTTTTACTGATCTTGGGCATTTTGGACTTATGTTTTCTTTTGTATTTTTTGAGGATTCTTGTGGTAAGCTATATTCTTTATGTTCATAACACCCTACTGGAAGAATTGTCGAAATTTTGCATGTGTGGAAAATTTAGGCGTTAACAACTTCCTTGAGTGGAGAATCTGCATCCCCTTCTCACTCATGTGGCCAAGCCTATGATGCCACAATGTTGTATATGTTTCTATGGAAGCTAAAAAGATAGAATAATTAGTATTATGAGCACATAAATACAATGTACCTATCCTATCTCCTTTTCCTATTACTAGTGATCCTTTAGTGATGTTCCACCACGTTTCTCCAAATGTAGATAAACAACCGCCATCTCCCAACTACCATGTTGTGCAGTAAAAATACCTATGATAGGGAATTCAAGAGATCATCAACCTACATGTAATTTAGTTATAGAGGTAAGATAGTACACAGGTGCATCAAGCAATACTTCTTTTAATGGAAAAGAACTAAGATATAAAGTTAAAAAGAATACATGAATAACTGACGTTCGATCCAAGCTTTCAAACTTTAGTCCCCTGCTCCACTGCTCCAGATATATTACCTGCAATAAAACATATACCCTTCTCAAATATTTTGACCAAATAGAAATGAATGTTTAATAAGAAAATCATATATTAAAGACATGAAAGATTCAAAGACATACATTCATCTAATGGACAAATATTTATGGGAAGGAAAGTTTTTGTATTATTAGAATTAAAGGCAATCAACTAAACCTATACTGCAACTAGCACCGTTGAAACCTGACCCTGGGTTCCTGCTCCTCTTCCTTCAGTGGAATTTTCTCCAGCATTTCTTTACCAAAATTGGTTCTCCCTTTCTCAAGGCCCTCTCCTTGTATTTATAGCAAGGCTGAGAGGATAGACACGAAAGGAAATTGGTTAGGGAGGTTGTGGTAGTTAATATAACTACCATAACTGATATCTAATCATCTTTTAATATTTGTTTCTCATGATTTAGAGACACCCGCGATATGTCTCTTGACAACTAGCGAGTGAGTCATGAGTATAGTGTCCACTAGCAACATGTGGGTGCATCTTTTTAGGTAGTACGCATGGGTTTTCAATATAGACTGTCGAGGTTAACCCATGAGTTTGTTGATATGAGAGCCGTGATTATATCTAAAAAAATGTCACCAAAAAGGTATGTTTAAGGATAATATTACAAATTCAAGGCCAAAGCATCTATGATCAAATAGGCTCTTCCATCCATAAGGTCCTTTTGTGTGACCGATAAGGCAATGTAGTCACAGATGGATAAGTTTCGTTTTGACTGATAACGATTCCCCCTAATGTATGAGTTCAAAGGGGAAGACGATGGACGGAATACATTACAAACCAGGAAGTGGAGGAGCATAGGAACCATCGGGACAAGGTGGCAAACAGTACTTGAAACAGAAACAAGGTCAGTGAGAAATTACAATCTTAATAGCAGGAGATGTTCAGAATGTTAGAACATGATCTCCAATACATAACTGAAATGATGTATAGCATGGCCACTGAAATACAAGCGTGGATCCATGTCAAAAGGAGAACATAGCCATAGCAACAAATTGGATATATGTCTCATGATGAGCCAATATAAGTAGGGCTCGGTCTTGTGCAACTTGGGTGATATGAACAAACTGTATCATAAAACCAAGGTCTTCAAATCAACCATCGATAGTACAAACCCTAAACAATGTGAATAAAGGAGTTGAAGTCAAACATGGAGGATCTCGTTTGATTACCAGTCAATGATGAAAACCGTTAACAAATGCGAGGACACTCACCAATAATGAAAATGGGTCCAAGGTACCTAGTACATCCTTGCAAGTGTGAATAATAGGTCTTGAAGTCGAACACTTAAATAATATGTCGAGTAAGGGACATTGATGTATCCTTATTCATCTCACATGAGGAACACTGAGATATTGAGTAGAAACAAGATTGAAATAGGAGATGGACGACATGAGGAGTCAAGATGAACTGCATAAAGGCCGACACAGGGGTAATCCTTGAACATTGGGCACTAAAGGTAAGTAGTTTAGGCAACTTGGTTTTGATAGGAAACATGATATAAGTTTTTCATGTAGGATACATAATAAACACTCCATATGAACGGAAGAGTAACTAATCAGAGGAGTATACAAACTCTGGAATCGGGTTAAATCCTAAAGTCGAAAAATAAGACCCATTGACACATGAAAGTGATGTGTTCAAGGATGGTTTAGACTTGCTGCCAAATAATAAATGAATAACAAAAATTTCCCTTCTCTTCTCTTTTTAAATGTATTTTCTTGTTTTAACGAGCATGAAAAGTTTGAAAAGAAAGCTTGATATTGTCTCTCTTGATAAATTTTAATGAGTACAAGAAAGTAAAATCAATAATTCATCTTCATTTTTTAAACAAGCTCGAAGAGGAGGGAGAAGAATGCTTGATATAGGTCCAACCATGTGTAATTTAACGAGTCCATGGGAGGGAAGCTCGAGACTTGCTTCATGTTTTAACAAGTTTGAAGAAGAGATATAGTAATACTCGATGAGGTATTGATCTGTGGATGTTAATATTGAGCCCAGATATATTCGTTCTCACCGATGTTTTCAATTTTAAGGATTCTAAAAAACTTAAAAAAGAACTCCATACTGTACTTTTTTGTAAAGTTATCCTCCTCATCCAAAAAAGTGTAAAATTATGGGAG
Organism: Larix kaempferi; assembly: GCA_027924585.1. Lineage (NCBI taxonomy): Eukaryota > Viridiplantae > Streptophyta > Pinopsida > Pinales > Pinaceae > Larix > Larix kaempferi. The sequence goes on from BSBM01000608.1 coordinate 4,395,329, forward strand.
AGAGGACTCCTCTAGTTGACAAGACCGGAGTATACATTTTTTGTAAATAATCCACAAAGATCCCGAAAAGGGGGTAAACTTATATCTAGGTGGATGTATGTTCAATTCCTTTAACGAGTTTGAACACAACAAGTATGCTCAACAATCTTGTTAATTTTAATGAAGTCTAACAAGAACGTGAAAAAACTCCATAGGGATGGGAAACTTGGGAAAATGAGGTATAATGTATAATTTCCCAATGATATCAAGTGACGAAAAGGGTTTCTAGAAAGAATCAACGACAATGGATACCAAATGGTAGTTCAATGGTGAACAAAAGAGATCAAAATGACATAAAATGACGAAATATAGAGTCAATGTACTGATCCAACCGACATGTCATAAGAAGTCAAACCTTGTATAGAACACCAATGTGAACTCAGTAGTGAGAAAATTGCCTTCTTGTGCTTTTACCTAATCAAAACAACTTGAAAAGGTCTTTATGATTAAGAAAACCAACAAACAACAATTTGAAACTATATAGAATGGGTAATTTTTTTAAAAAAATTGAATAAATAGTAACAAATTCAAAACATAACCCACAATTACCATTTTACCATTGGATAAGAGGACAAAAGAACTATTACTTCAAATTCTGATTGAGATCGTTCCAGGAGTCGAAATTAGAAATCGTCACTTGCAGGTAACTCATCTCTCCCTTCTTTGCAAATTTGATCCATTATTTAAAAAATTTAGTGGTTTTTTGAAGTTTTTAGGCAAGTTTAATTTTTTTGGGTTGCATACCCGTGGGTCTGCCTTTTTTAAAAGCGCGGGTAAGCGAAAAAGGTACGAGTTATCTTGAAAGATACTAGTGGGTAATCGCCTCTGTATGAGAAAGAAACCCATGGGTGGTGTAGTTTAAAAGGAAAAACTCAAAAAATTAATGTATGAATGGTTTTTTCCAATGTAGGATGGTGCTTACCTGGAGGGAAAGGGAACATGAATCTATGGACATGATAGCATTGGGATATCCATTCCTTTAAATGCATTAAGGAGATGTGGATTTCCCAAAAAAAATTTCAAATCTAACATGTGAGCGCAATCTCACCTCCTCCAAATGCTCATGCAATACTGGGATATGGATCATGGCATGTTTAATATCCAAGGGGAGATGCTAGATATCACTGTGGATGATATCTATTTTATCACCGATTTGTCCCTCTGAGGTGAGGTTTTTAACCTCAAAGGTACATTCAGAGGGGTTGGATCCCTTTCAATATAGGACTACATAAACACCTATTGCATAGCCGGAACTAAAAAGAGTGGTTGTCAGGTGCCCATTGGCCAAATAGCAAGTTTCCCACTGAAATTGATTCTTAGCATTATAAATAGGATTGGGGGAAGTGCAACACAACACTTGGAATCCTGAAGCTATATGCAGATAAGCGTTTAATGTCTACACAAAAACATAATTGATTGGTGCTCTGGTCTATTGGTGAACATGAAACACCAACTGACAGAATGTAAAATAGGGAAGAAGAAGAAATTTGGATATCGTAGTATATTGTGTACCTTCTTCAACAGAGATGGTCCATGCCCTTAGTTCGGGGATGTCTCTACCATCTTTGAACCCCTATGAGCCACTAATGACTCGATGGGGTGACATATTCCTTCGTAAGGGAGCTGGTGAGACTAGTGCATCATACTCAAATGAGGACTATCTTGGGTGGTGGAGCCGCCAGGTGCCAGTTTTCGAGTAGTTCCCTTATGCTGGTATGGATTTTTGAGGAGATCCTGAGCTCATGTTACCGCCAGGAGCAGCTTGGGGAGACATAGGTACCAGAAGTTTTTTTTAAAATTTATTTAATTTTAAATATTTTTTGTATATATATGTAATTTTTTGTTTTTAATGAGTGAGAGTACTGACAACATGAAAATTATGTAGATGTGGGGCCATCAAGGCCAGTTGGACATCCCAAAACATCTTTGAGACCAACCGATCCAGGTGGTACTGATGCCATGGTGAGGAGTATTGAGGGAAAGATGAGTCAATTGACCCATGATATTCCTACATATAGGATTGAGTGGATGTCACTAGAGATACAAGAACATTTGGTGGGTGTGCCCCTTGCATGGATCTGGTTTCTTAGGAAAGTAGCCAGGATGGTGATCTGCTATAGGGAGGCCTTGGCAGAGTAGGCTGAGGCTCCTGCCTCTCCATAGAGAGAGTGACATCTATTTTTGAAGTTGTTATTACCTTTTTGTATATTGTGACATATTGACATATATTGACTCAAACTCATATTATTTTTTGGACCTTATACATATATACAATACTGGTTTATATACATGGTTTGCTTTATGTGTGTTAATGGTTTATTTGACTGTGCATGATACAAATGCCAGTCAAGTATATAATTTGCGTATGCATTAGCTAATGTATTGTGATTTCTTGAAATATGTTGATATGAAATGAAATCAAAATGTCTCTCAAGCAACCTAACTCGCAAAAACGGACGTAGCAAAGAAGGATCCCTAACCCAATACTCACCCGTCAACTGAGTACAACTAACTGTGAATAGAGTCTTACCTCCAAACATGAAATGCCATGATGAATAGCATCTCAGAGTAGTTCAATAACTGCACTGTATTCAACTATATTGTTCGTCGTAGGGCCCAAACAAGCACCTCCCAGGGAAACAAGTTGGCTTGTGGGTGAATAGATTACCCAAGTAGCTGAATCCAAGTTACGAGTGTGACGATTGGCGCCATCAGTGAATCCTAGAAAAAACTCGCTTGTCATCTGAAGCACAATCCAGAAGACACATAATCAAAATCTAAAAAGAACTAACTCTACAAAAATGTACATCTATAGTAAAAGAAAAAGCATACATGCCTAAGCGTAATACTTTTTCAAGTAGAGCCCATTTCTAGGCTCGGGAAGCTTAAAACCTTCATAATCCATCAACTCATATGAACATTTCCTTAATACTTTAGAGACAATATAGGGTCCAAGCCACATAACCTTGAACTTGCATGCCCCCAATGGCTCCTTGTCCTGATCGTAAACCAAAAAAAGGTCTCCTTCAGAGAAAACCCTAGGTTTGACAAACTTGTCATATTGGTGTTTAACTCAGTTCTTGCGAGCTTCATTCGGAGTGAGCGCATCATGACGCTACTAATCCAAATGTTCTAAATGAAGCAATCGTTCTTCCAAATTAGAAGTTTTGGGTAGTAGTTGGATATCTAACTTCAATGATGGAATCTCGCATTCAATCAGTGTGACTGCCTCCTGCTCATGAACGAGTTGGAATGGTGAAAAACCAGTAGCAGTCTTGATATTAGAATGGTACGCCCAAAGATCCATATATAACATGATGTTCCAATTTGACCTACTAGAATTGATGGTATGTTGAAGAATAGTTTTCAAGGTTTTATTGATTGCTTCAACTTGACCATTCGTCTGTGGATAAAATGGAGGCGAGTGTTCTTGTCGAAAACCTAGCATAGTAGTTAACTCAATCATCATGTAGTTTTGGAAATGTCGTCCATGATCAGTGACGATATCCTTAGGTATGTCGAACTTGGCAATAATTTGATTGAAAACAAAATAAGTTGCAGTTTCTCCATCTTCTTTCACAGTAGTCATTTCCTCGTCCCACTTTGTAAAGTAGTCAACTACAACAATGTTGTTTTGATGTCCCCTAGCAGAAACTGGGTTACAAGTCATGTAATCAATCCCCCATTTGGTGAAGGGACCCATTGTGATAACAAGGTGAAGAGGATCCAGATGTGCTCTCATTTTCTTTGTGAAAAACTGACATGGATGATAGTGTTTCATGGATTTCACGCAATCTTTGAATATGGTGGGCCAAAAATACCCAGCACGCAATAAATTTTGGGTTGTTTCCAAACCTGAAATATGACCTTTACAGGCTCCACTGTGAGCATCATTCAATACAAAATCGGCTTCATCGATGGTCAAACAACGGAGTAATATCGAATCTACCCCCTGTCTATATAGCATATCAGATATAATGAGGTAGTTCTTGGCATGATACCTAAGCTTTCATTGTTCTTCCCTAGATAAAGTTGGAGGACACTTCAAAGTCTGGATATATATTAAAATGTCTCCATACCATTGATTGTAGGTTGCAATGAGGAAGATATGTTCATCAGGTAATGACAGACCTTCTTCATCATGCGTTACATCACTAGGAAACTCAGCTATAAGTTCTACAAATACCAAAGAGTTTTTGACTTAGCAAATTGGAAGGTAAGATCAAATTCTTGCAAGATGACAATCCATTTGTTGAATTTACCCTTGATTATGCATCAGGTTAAGACATATTGGAAAGGATTGACCTCTTCTATGACAGTGGTAGTTCGTAATAGAATATAGTGATGCAGCCTTTGAATTGAATACATTGCGGCTAATGCCAATTTCTCGATGAGAGAGTACTTAAGTTTAGGAGTTACGAGTGCACGAGAAAGATAATAAATGACATGCTCTTGAAGTTTGTCATCTTCTTGAACTAAGACTATGCCAATAGTAGAAATAAATGCGGCCAAATATAGAAGAAAATCTTGAGTATAATCCGACGGACTCAACAAGGGGGATGACAAGAGTGCCTTTTTCAAAGAATCAAATGCATTTTGTGTAGCCTCGTCCTAGAAAAAATGGGTATCTTGTTTAAACAATCGCATGAAACCTCTAGTGATCTTAGCATAGTTGATAATAAAGCATCTAAGAAAATTGGGCATGCCATGTAAACTTTGAAGTTGTCGGATAGTACGAGAAAGAGGCAATTTAACAATGGCCTCAACTTTCAAAGGATCGACCATAATCCCTCGATTAGACACGATGAAACCAAGTAGTCATCCAGACTCAACGCATAACACACATTTTTTAGGGTTTAACCGAATCTTGTAGCATCTACATCGTTCAAATAAGAACCGTAAGTGTTCGGGATGATATATTCTCTTCTGAGATCGCACAGGTAGATCATCCAAGTAAGGTTCAACCACGTGCTTTATGTCATGGAAAGAAAAGTTCATAGCTCACTGGAAAGTAGCCCCATCATTCTTCAATCTGAATGGTATTTTCCTATAGGAAAAGGTACCCCAGGGACATATGAAATCCGTTTTATGTTGGTCTTCAAGTTTGATTTGAATTTGGTTATTTCCTAGAAAACCATCCATGAAAGAAAACATTTCATGGCCCACACATGCATCGATAATTTGATCAATAAATTGTGGGATAGTTGTCTTTTGGACAGGCTTTGTTGAGATCCCTAAAATCTGTACATACACATATGGTACCTTTCTTTTTATCAACCAAGATTGGGTTAGATACCCATTTCATCATGTCAATAGGATAAATGAAGCCAACATTGAGGAGATTTTCAACCTCATCCTTGATGGCCACAACTTTCCTAGGGTTAACTAGATGAATCTTTTTCCAAACTGATTTTACATTAGGATATGTCGTAATGACGTGTTCGACAATAGATGGGTCAATGCCTAGAATCTCCTCATATGACCAGAAAAAAACATCACGAAATTCTTTAAATAAGTTGGTATACAAACTGATCTCTTGTGGACAACAATTTGCTCCAATGAAAATATTTTTCATGACATTTGGTTTAATGGAAATATTGATTGGGATAGTTGTTGAAATATTTGTCATATTATCTTCAGCAAAAATCCCCTGTTTCATTAAAGGATTAATGGACCAGTCAACATTTCTGCCAGGTCTCATTGAAAACTCTCCATTCTCGACTTTGATCATATATGGAAGGAAATAGGATCTGTGATGCATATGTTCCCAAGGATGATCTAGACCTACCATGGCTTCTAGAATAGCCTCATCTGATGGTAAAACAATGTATAAACAATTGAATGAATGGGTGGAGTATATTTCCCATGCAACTGCATAATCGATACTTGACTCCATGGAGACCAAAGGAGACAAGATATAATCTATCGCAAATTTTTTTGATGCTTGGTAAGTCACTTATGTGACGGATAGGGGCACAATTGGTTCCTCTAGAGCAGATAGGATCCAAGGATCAGTTGTTTGAACAATAGTGAAGACCTCTTTGGATAACACATTAGTGTTACTTGTTGATCCAATATAATTCATAGGAGCGGGTAAATCAAAGGTGCCCATCAAAGATGAGTACATACCTACCCCTAAACTATCACTAGGTGGACGGGCTTGATAAATCCATGGGATATTAGAATCCGAAGGAGTTGTGTTTTTTTTTTCGGGCATAGGATAATTGGTCAATCATGACAATATTTCCTTCATGGGGGAATATAAGTACCCGAAAAATGGATGAAGGAATGGCTTTCATTTCGTATGTCCAACTTCCCAACAGAAAATTGTAGTCAAGAGAAGCATCTACAACTTCCACCTCTACTGAAACTACCTTACCTACAAGTTGGATCTCAAATGAGGGTAATATTCCATGCAGATGGAAGGATCTACCATAAAAAGCAGTAAGTAATGTAACCAAAGGGGCTAACTCAGGAGATCCTGGGGCTTGCCAACAAAAAATAGACATTACGCACATTGACACGTCTTCATCTACTACCATTCATCCAATGGTTTTGAACCATGAACTACTTTGATTTGGAAGGCCACATGATAGGGAAACCAGGTTTTGACATTTGACATATCAAACCTAGCTAGCATATTTGATGAATCCATACTGCCTATTCCCTCCAAAAGTGAATTTTGTTGCGATGGGAAGCTTTGCAGAACTTCTAGAGCATACACAGAACATGGTGTTTGGGCTAGGTCCTCTACAACTGATTAGTTTGGAGCGACATATACATTAGGTTTGTGTGCTTCCCATTTGTAGACACCTTTTGGTATCTTCGGCATAGGATCTGTAGGTCTCTCTATATGAAGAGGAACATCAGGGTGTAATTCTTGGATCTCGCTTGCAATAAAGCATGGGATTTAACCATATTGATGTAGTATTGATCATTCTGTGTAGCACGAGGAGTTCCCCTAGTATTAGAGATGCCATAAGTTGGGATTTGTACTTTGGGAAAAGGATCCTTCAGGACAGCTAGTTTCTTTTGACTTAACAGCTTCTGGGATTCATCCATTAGAGGAAATTGTTGAGTGAGGTGATTTTATTTACAAAGTTTGTAAGGAAACTTCACCTTCTTGTTTTCTCGCTCTCCCTCCTCGGAATTGTTGGTAGTTTTGGGATTTTGTTGGTTTCCTTCCCATTTCTTTCCCTTTTTCTTATTGTTGGGTTGTCGAGAACCATTTTTTATTTGACGGCACATTTTGTACAGTTTCTGTTTGTGAGGGGGAGGATGCAACAGTAGTTTATTCCAAAGCAGAATTCTTTATAGAGAGTGAATGAACCTGATTCGTCAAAGATTCTAATTCGGATGAGTTAGCTGAACTCACAATGCCATAAGCATGTGGTCCAGGTTTATTTTTTCCAATATCAATGTTTGACCTAGGTACATCGGGAATGATTTCATAAAGGATCCTAGCCTGTGCATAAATCAATTCAAGTTGTTGGGTCCTTAGAATGGCTTCTTCCTCAGAAGTAACCCCAAAAGTTGACACATATTTAGAGATGTAAGGTAAGAGTGATTTCAAGAACCACTCCAATAGGAATTCCGGGGGAATCTTAACTTTAATGAGCCGTTTCTGTCTTCTCCACTCCCGAATGTGATCAGATAAGTGAGTGTATTTGTTTTGTCTGAAAGTAGATAGAAGATCTGTATCGACATCATACTGGACAGGAAGCTGGAAATGATTCAGGAAAACTGTCGCCATATCACAAAATTTGATATAAGCTCCAGCTGTTAACTCGATATACCATTTGGATACAACACTAGTCAAGGTTATTTAAAAGAGCCTCAAATGAATAGAGTCATCATTTAGTGAGTTCGAGAAGCACCACAGATGAAATGTTGTAACATGGTCCCCTGGGCCTTCACCAGTTTTTCCTTCAAACTTTGGAATGTATGAAGGGAGTTTGGTTGGGACTGGAGGCCAACAACGATTATGTCACACTGGGTCATTCATCAACTTTGAAAGATTTGAAAACTTCAAGGTTGACTGAAAAGGTAAACGAGGCCTTGCCGATGGCATTTTCTTTTGTGGAATCTGGTAAGGATAACTACAAAAACCATGACTCTAATAAGGTTGGTTGGGGTTGCCCCCATCCATTAGTTGAGGTGAAAAGTGTTCTAGAAATTGCTCCATCCTTAAGATAGTGGATTACTTCCTTGTGTCCCAGTCCATTGCGGATGAGTGTAAGTACTTCCGAATGGAGTATAAGTGTTACTACCTCCTCTACCAAAAAGTGAAAAAGGAACAATCCCTACAGGCACATTTGAATTTTGAAAATTCGAAGAATGTACATTAAATCCTGTAAATGGATTGAAATTCGATATTTGTGAAATGGAAGGGGTAGGTGTTGAGACCAAAAATGGTGCAAAAGGAGCAATGTGCCCTCCATGCCAAGGAAAACCTTGATTGAAAGGAGATAATATGGGATTAACTTGGAACTATTGGATGAAAGGGAATATGTATATGGTACAGTAGGTATCCCTGAAAAAGGAATATTGGATGTGCCAATAGTGGATCCAAAATGAATGGATGTCAGTGTAACATGAGTATTATATGTTCCTGAAGGTCCAACATTGAAACTAAAACAAGTGCTCAGAGCAAGATACATCGACAACGAGCTTGGTACTAGGGTATTAATGTAGGGAGGAGACAAACCTCCAGGTATGATAGCCAAAGTGGGATTATGTGGAACTCCCGATACATATCCTATATTATCCATATTAAGTCTAGGTGTAAATATATATACACTTAACTCAAGTAAACCTAAAGAAACAAATATTTCTAAGAAAGGATCATTTAGTCCAGTTAAAGGAGGGTTGAAGTGTCTTGCAAAGTCTTCTATTGGAAAATATTCAACATCGATGATCTGTGAGACTAATGAAGTTTGGGAAATGAGTTGAGGTTCTCTAGGGGTTTCAGTTGTGATAGTCAATTCAAAAGAACTAGTCGAATCTATTATGTGCCATTGAGGTGGCGATGGAGGCTCCACTGTGAGTGGAGGAAGGTTTCTCAACATTCTTGACTTACAAGGAAGTTGGTCCTCCACAATTACAACAAAAAATTTCTATGTAATAAACCAAGGGGGCACTAGAACTATGATAAACACACAGCACACCGCTCCAACATTTCCTATAGTGATCCATACCAAGCAAACAGATAGTCTCCCAAAAGGAAGTTTGGGATTGTTAGCGCCTAGAAAAATCCAATGGATAAATGAAGAACAGTTATCTTGGGTCCATGGTACAGTCACAATGGGGCCAAGTGCTAGAATCACCCAACCACATTCCCAAATAGCTGTAGAGGATTTCCGCCCAGATCTATCCTAGGTGAAGTGAAAATATCCTTTCACTCACACCTGTGTAGAGTCCTATTGGTCAAGATATTATGGGTACCATCAATGAAAAAATATTCTGGGGGGATAGATGCAGGTCAAACTAACATAGATGGTTAGGATAACTAAGTCCAAAATACAAGAGCACACAAGGTACTAATGGATCCATGTACGTGTATCAGTCTTGGTAGATGCTCGATTGAGAATCAGAGGGTATTCCCAACTAATAAACCTCAGACAACCTCATGCTTAACTCCGGTTTGAGTGGAGCTTCCTGGCACACCTTTTACAAAAGTGGATTTACCTAAAGATTATGCACTATGATTTTGAGTTAAAACGGTTTTGGATAGTTTAAGATGATTTGATCCAAAACCCTAGCCTAAGCTAGTTGGTGTGTGTTCCCTAGAAAGAAAAGTTACTAAATAAATTTTAACTCAAAATGTCATTTTTAGGGCTTTTACTTACTTAGAAAGGAATGATTGTGTGCAAGATGGTTACAAAAAAAAAAAAAAAAAAGTGTATAAAATGCAACTTCTTTTCAAAAATTTATTTGTGTTTATCTTTCAAAATTAAAATCTTGGAAAGTAAACCTAAAATCTAATAAATGCTTTTTACTTTTTCAAAGAGTTAGCATATACAACTAAAATCTAGAAAAATAAATGCTCTTGCTTAAAGAAAGTATTTTCTTTTTAATTTTCTCTTTAACAAAACAAATGGAAAATAAGTATAAACAAGACAAGAACACTATACAATGCAAGTATAAATGACTATACTTAGACCTAAAAAAGTCAGAAAATATACCCTCACAAGACTTCTGAAGATAACAAGGCCAAAACGTTCTTCCAAGAAGCAAGAAGTAACTAAGTTCAGTAAAGAGACACTATTGTAATCAACCAATAAAAAGGAGAAACAATATAATCAAAGAAGATATCAAACTTCCTTTTCAGAGACCAGTGACCATAAAAGGAAAGATCCAAGCGTCAACCAAACACAAAATGGATTTGAAAGACCTAGGTATGTCTAACAAGCAAATCAAAGAAACCAAAATAAATCTCAAAAAGAGTAAAACAAACTCAGTATAAACCTACAAATAGGTATAAATGGTCAAAAAATGAACAGAGAAGACTTCCATCAACCAAGTACAGACCTCAAGCTCAAACCCTAGCACAAAACCTAAAAAATCAAGAAATAACCACAATTGTTAGTAAAAGCACCACGCGGGTGTCCCATTGGTCCATAAGTCAACAAATCATGGATATAGGGAAAAATCCATGACTGTATTTGAGTATAACTAGCAAGTCTGCCTTGATAAAAAACAAAAACTGAAAGAAAACTCAACCGATACCAATTCTGAGTCACTATCAGGGATACATACACCCTATAAACTCTCCCAGAGATCAACATAAATAATAAAAACTGAAGAAAACTAACTAGGATTCCCAAAGAAACAAGAGGAACTCCCCAGCGGAGTCACCAATTCTATTGTGCAGTAAAAATACCTATGATAGGGAATTCAAGAGATCATCAACGTACATGTAATTTAGTTATAGAGGTAGGATAGTACACATGTGCAGCAAGAAATACTTCTTTTAATGGAAAAGAACTAAGATATAAAGTTAAAAAGAATACCTGAATAACCGACGTTCGATCCAAGCTTTCAAAATTTAGTCTCATGCTCCACTGCTCCAGATAGATTACCTACAATAAAACACATACCCTTCTCAAATATTTTGACCAAATAGAAATGAATGCTTAATAAGAAACTCATATATTAAAGACATGAAAGATTCAAAGACATACATTCATCTAATGGACAAATATTTATGGGAAGGAAAGTTTTTGTATTATTAGAATTAAAGGCAATCAACTAAACCTATACTTCAACTAGAACCGTTGAAACCTGACCCTGGGTTCCTGCTCCTCTTCCTTCAGTGGAATTTTCTCCAGCATTTCTTTAGCAAAATTGGTTCTCCCTTTCTCAAGTCCCTCTCCTTGTATTTATAGCAAGGTTGAGAGGATAGACTCGAAAGGAAATTGGTTAGAGAGGTTCTGGTAGTTAAGATAACTACCGTAACTGATCTCTAATCATATTTTAATATTTTGTTCTCATGATTTAGAGATACCCGCGAGTATGTCTCTTGACAACTAGCGAGTGAGTCATGAGTATAGTGTCCAGCAACATGCAGGTGCATTTTTGTAGATAGTACCCGCGGGTTGTCAGTATAGACTGTCATGGTTAACCCGCGAATTTGTTGATATGAGAGTCGTGGTTATATCTCAAAGCATGTCACAAAAAAGGTATGTTTAATGAGAATATTACAAATTCAAGGACTAAGCATCTGATCAAATAGGCTCTTCCATCCATAAGGTCCTTTTGTGTGACCGACAAGGCAATGTAGTCACGAATGGAGAAGTTCCATTTTGACTGATAACATACCCTGTGGAGATCATATTTCTTTTCATAGAAGGAATATGCCTTACATCTTTTAGCATCCATTCATCTCCATTCTTTAACATTATCCATACCTTACCCATTCCAACAATTTTACATGGTTCATCATCACCCAATAAGACATGTCCAAAATCACCTAGAACATAATCATGAAAGAATTTCCTATGGTGTGTAGCATGACATGAATCCCCTGAATCTACTACCCAGTAATCACTAGTACTATCTAATGCAAGAATCAAAGCATCTTGTAACACATCACTTGCTACATTTGCTTCCTAAGTAGTCTCCTACTGACCATCTCCTTTCTTCTTTAGAGATCTACAGTCTTTCTTCAGATGTCCTTTCTTTCCATAGTTCTAGCACTCTATATTTCTCAGTCTAGACTTGGATCTACCCTTCCTAGGATTCCCACGATTACCTGGGATATTTCCTCTCTCCTTTTGTCTCCCCATTCTCTCCATGGTCAACACATTACTTTATATCTCACCTATGATTTTCCTTCACATTTCCTTACTAAGAATAACACCAACAACATCATCAAATTTCAAAGTGTTTGAACTGGAGACAGAGTTACTTACATCCATGACAAATCCATTCCAGTTTTCTGGCAATGAGCACAAGATTAGAAGAGCCCTAAACTCATCTTCAAATTTAATTTTTACAAAACTTAGTTGATTAGTAATCATATTAAATTCATTTAAATGGTCAACAACAGACCCACCTTTTGACATCTTCATATTAAATAAACACTTCATTAGAAATACCTTGTTGGAGGCAAAGGGTTTTTCATACACTTTATCCAATGCACTCATCAGACCCTCCATTGTCTTTTCTTTTGAAATATTGAAAGCCACCGATGAATCCAGGCATAGTTGTACTTTTCCTAGTGCCTTTCTGTCAAGAACCTCCCATTCTTTGTCCTTCATACCCTCCGGTTGTTTTTCTTTTCCTCCCAATGGTAGGAATAGATCCTTCTAATACAGATAGTCCTCCATTTCATCTTCCATAACTAGTAGTTTTGGCCATTAAATTCTTTGACCCTAAAATTTCCTTCTTCCGCCATTTCTCCCACTCAAACCGGGAACCCTTCTTTCCTGCAATTTTATGTGCCAAATAGGCCTTTGTCTTTAATACCAATTTTTAGAAAAAACAATATTGCGGAACAATAGCATAACATAAGATGCATAAATAAAACACAATACAAGAGAGACACGAATATACATGGTTCACCGAATCTGAGCTACATCCATGGAGAAATTGCTAGTCCTTTTAGTAATCCATCCATCAAATGAAAGCATACAACCCCAAAACATATGTTACAACTTCCTCTTCACTCTCTCACAGTCTCTCTTACACAATCATAGAGATATCTACAATACTACAATACTGCCACACAAATCCATATTACAATGCCTTCCTTTTAAAGAGGGATTACCATGGTAAAACACCACGGGATAGCCTATACCATGGGCCCATAAATTACACATTATTGACCAAGCCATGACTATGAAAATACAACATTTTACAAGGCATTTTTTTCCAAATTTTCACTTAGTGAGCGCTACCCCTAAACCCCCTCCAGGGGGGGCTCCAACCTCCCAAATCAATCATCACCCCCCTGGACCCCCCATGGAGACTATAGTGGGGGGTGGAATCCCCCCCCACACCCCCCCGTCATAGTTTGGGATCCAAACACAGCTAAAACACGACCTATGAGTTAGGAATATCAGGATCCACAACTAGCACTAGTTTGGATGATTCTTCCCAAAGACTCCCATTCGATCCAACCCCATTTCAAGCCATATAAGGGAGGAGGAAGCTTCTGAAGAAAACCATAAGAATCCGTAGGTGAACTCTCCTCCTGTCATACATATGAGAAGAAGAGGATTTGGTCTCTTTGAATCTATCTTGGGTGAAGAAAATAGTGATTCATGTACTGATCAAGAAGTAGAAGAAGAAAATGCAATGGAAGATGAGGAACAACCCATCATCTTTTACTTTCCCATTTGAGGGGTAAACTGTTGGTGTCCATTTTGTCACCACTTTTGATCATAAAACACACTCTGATTGGCGTTATTTTCACTATTTTTCTATGATAAGTTTTTCTTTCCACCATTCAGACCACCAATCAGATCAGGTATGCATACGTTCGCACATCACATGAATTTTGGGTAAGAATTGTCATATTGTGATTTATTGATGTTTATTTGACATTTCTCGACTTGCTTGGCAACTAGATTTTGTTCTGCGGGAAATGGGTTTCAAACGAACCTCCATTCAGACGTGTGTTGACGTTGCAAACGTTCAGCCGCATCCAACACGTCGTTCAAACCTTCATTCAGCCTGCAAGATCGTTAGTTGGAATATTTCCGGTCATTAAAGGAAGAAACATAAAGGTGGGTTCTGCTAGAAATGTGGTTGTCGTCGTTGGTGAGCCCCTGTTCTAGAAGATTTTCCATCCTACTTACCTTGTTTGACAACACACCTACAGCTCACATCAACACTCTAGAAGCTCTATCTTTCATATTTCGTCCAGCTTGATAGCATGCACCTCTGCCCACGTCGACGTTCCAGAAGCCCTCATCCTCCCACGCTCAGCTTGACAGCACATTTCTCTACCCACGTCAAAGGAGGATAAATGTCTCAACGACCATGTGAAGGAAACCAACGCTTTGGAACCTGGTAGATGCCTCATGCGGTGTCGTAAACTGTTATGGGGTCATTCCTTGGCCATGTGCTATCATGAGTTGTTAAGCAGAGTAATTTTCTGGAATTAAGACTTCCTATTATTAGAGAAGTTGACCACTAAAGGGTCGACTTGCTCCCCCATTTGTAATTCTGTATATATAGATGTCTTTGTGACCGAGACGAGTTAGTCTCTTTAGTCTTTAGTCTTTTCAGCTACAAATAGATGCAGAAATGCAGTAACTCTATTTTAATTTAATATACCTATGTTCACGTTTTTATGAAAGCATAGTAGCATGCGTGGTGATTTATTGATTAAGGCGAGCCTCTGATTGCTAAGAAGGGCCCCTCAACAACCAGTGGTCTTCCATCTGTGTACATAATTTGTCTTTGTCTTCTGCAGATATGTTGTGTTATTTGTTTAATTCATGTATTTATTTTGTATATGATATCTTTGTCTTGTAATATGTATGTTGTTTTGCCACTTATGTAAATGATACCTCTGTTTTATGAAATGGAAATCTTATTTGCTATTCACATTAATGATATTTACATAATGTAATTAGTGACCGGTCATGCTTAGTTTGCTTAGTTCGCTTAGTTTGCTTACATTGTTTAGTTTTCTTAGTTTGCTCTTAGTCCTGTTATTTACAAATACCTAGAGTTTAGTTAGCTTAACATTCCAAGTTCAGTCGTAGTTAGAATTAGTTCTGTTAGTTTCTTTCCTGTAGTTGTAGGTTGGTTTTATTTATCTCAGTTTTGTTTTATTATGCCATAGAAATAGTTCATTCCTTAGACAACGATTAGAATAGGTTACTTCTTGTTATCTTAGCTCCTAAACACTCTATTCATTTCTTCCTTGCACTGTAGCTTCATATGCACCAGTTAGCTGACGTTAAGATCATCCAAACTGCTTCTTTCCTTAGTTTAAATTGTTTTCCTCCATCCGGACAGCCATCTGGATCATCATATGGACCTTAATAATTTCTGCATTGTTTTTATGCTTATTTAGAATCTAGTTTCTTAGGTCTTTGAAATGTAATATTTCTTACATTTAATTAGCCTCCTTAGAAGTAATTAAGATCTTTTTTTATACCACTTAGAGTTTTAATTAAGTTTGTCATCATCCTTTGTTGTCATTCTATATTTCCTTAACCTTACTTCAGTTGCTTTACAAGTTATGTTTCTCTTATGTCTGATTCATTAATGCTTTACTGTTACAGAATTTATCAGTTTCATTCTTAGTGTAGTTTATCATATTTCATTAAGATTAATATCAGATTAGGTTTAGCAATTTCATTCTCCAAGTTATCTCAATCTTGAATCATTTCTCCCGTTCATACAGTTAATGAAAATGTTCATGAAATAGGGTTTGGTTCATAAATAAATATCTTTATCAAGTTTTCTACTTGCTTCCAAATCAAATTTAGTTCAAGTAAATATCTTTATTAAGTTTTCTACTTACTTTTAAATTTCATTAGTTTTATATCATTTGCTTATGGATAAATGATAGATCAAGATGTTTGAAGTTAATTGTAGTTATACAATCTTTAGTTTGCATTTATTTGTAGAAGTTAAACTAGATTTGTTTCCATTTTGTTTCGTTGTCATGTTTGAAAGTCACTTCGATACATTCGCTCCTATTCCCATTACATTTGATACACTTCCTCAGAATCCCTAAGGAGAATGGAATTAGGTAGTTTAGTGTAGTCTTGAAATATTAATTGAATGCATGAATAGGTCTTGAATTCACTTAGTCATTTGTAGTTTTGCTTTAATTTATTTGTTTCATAATTAGTTGTCAGTTGAATTATCTCATGGATAGGTTTCTGAACTCATTTACAATTGTTTCTAATTCCTAGTTTAGAGTATTTCAGTAGTTTTCAATTTCATCAAAGTAGTTTTGTTTTTTATTCAGTATTGCTTCCTAAAATAATATCACTGTTTTTATATATTTCAATTATTATCCATAGAGTAGAGTAGTATAGCTTAATACTATTTTGATCTGTTGGTTTAATTATTTCATTTGTTGTATTTCTGAAGTTTGACTCGTTTTTCATTTTGAAAGATCTTTCGATCTTTTCTTTATTAAACATTTCTAAGGTCTTCCAAGCCGAAACTTAGGTCGCATTCTACCTCAGCATATACTGTGCCACAACTCTAAGATTACCAAGCCTGGTCTATAATTAAATATTTTGGTGATTCTTTAATAGAGTGTATACACCTCAACGTTTTTGCGCCGCTGCCGGGGAGTTGTAGATAGGTAGAACTCAGTTGTAAAACTTAGTGATAGATTTGAATTCTCCTCTTTGAAATTTAGAAATAGGTTGGTGGTGGGTGAACGGTAAGATGAGAGGTAAGAATCCACACATCTGTTATAACAGGCATCCCCAAAACCCAGCAGTAGTAGTGATGCAGTTGGATTTTATTTCAGTTAAAGTTTGTTTTCATGAATAGGTCTAGAGACTCAAAAGGTAGATTTATTAAAATTAGCCCTCCTACTAGAATCCCTACTAAAATTCCTACTAACCTATACGGGGGCCATGCCACCCCAACTACTAACTCAATAGAAAGGTATCAGAAGACACCTAAAGGGGATAGTCCTACTTGGAAAGAAAAGGAAATCATTTCTGGAAATAAATTAGGGGAAACCATAGGGACATCAGAACAGTATGTTCATAAATAAATTCCACTAGAAGAACCTCAAGATCATATTGAGATTGAACTTAGACAAGAGGAAATTCGAAAGGATAAAACTTCAGAACCTCTCAACCCTCCATTAGTTCAAAAACCCAAAGACACTACCTTTTCAATAGTAGGTGGTCCAAACTTAGTAGAATTTATTGATCCTACACAATTAGATACTCTTTTTGAAAATTCTGTGAACATAGTTATTTCACAGATTGAAACAACAACGGTAGGACCTTAAAAGTTGGACTCCCACGTAGCTGGTAATTCTCCTCCTAAAAAGAAAAATACTGTTCCTGAAACAGAACGTTCGGATATCCCATATTCTCCAAGAAAGGATCCACCTAAGTATTCTCTCTTTGGAAATCGAATCTTGATGGAGGATGAAAATGAAGATCATGTCCGACAAGATGAAGAAGAGGGAGAGGTTAGAACTGAAGGTACTTTCGGATTCCTTATCTTAGACACTGCACAAGATATAACTATGAAAAACATCCCTCCTTCCTCACTACCAACCTTTTATGGAAAGAGTAGTGAGGATCCGGATACATTCTTATTCGAATTTGACATTTTGTGTAGGAGTTATAACTACCTACAAGATGACCAAAAGCTAAAACTCTTTCCTTCCACATTAAAAGATTCTTCTCTTCGAGGGTTCACGGGGTTAGGAGAATCTAGTATAATAACTTGGGAAGACATGAAGATTGCATTTCTATGGAAATATCAGGATTACTATAAACTTAAGGACTCTCGCAATGATATTTTTAAAATACAACAACTTGAAGACGAGATCCTAGAAGACTATCTCGAAAGATTTAACTATGTGTTACATAAATCTAAATATAGTGATCTTCGGGAGGATGCAGTAAGAACACTCTTACTCAAGGGAATATCAGAAGAATTCTTAGAAAACCTTAATCTCATGGAAGCAGGAGACATCTCTCATAATCCTTTTTCACAGATTTGTGAGCTATGTAGGAATTACTCTAAGAGCAGAGGGAAAAGTGGAAGACACTTTCGAGAATCTTATGCTAGGAACCTAAAAGGAAATACATCCAGTCCTAGTGGAGTTACAAGGGTAGAGTTGGGACACCTATTGGAAAATTTCAAAACAGATATCTTAGGATCCATGGGCTCTTAATTAGATGCATTATAAGCCAAAAAGAGACAGGATGAAGAGCGTGCAGCAATGAGTGTTTTCTGTCCTAGGGGTAGAACTAAATATCCCCAATGAGAATGTCCATTGAACAATGTTTCAGTTTGTCACCTTTGTACAAAAGAACATCTGACTGATAATTGTCCATCGTTTCCTACGTTGCAAGCTATGTATAAGAGTGGAAACTTTGGTGAATCATCTAGGAGGCCTTGGAAACCTATACATCAATCATCATATCAAGATCCATCATCACAAATTCCACCCTATTACTATCCTTATCAACCTTCTCAACAATGGAACGCTTTAGGTTGGAAAAATTGGCCACCTTAGTACCCTCCTCAGAATGCTCAACAAAAACAATGGCCACATGGATGGAGAGGAACAGCTTATGCTCAACCATCTCCTCCTATGCCTAAATATCGTTACCCACCTAATATTCAATAAATCTTTCCTAGATTTGTACCTCCTTCATTACCCCCTATCCCAAATCAACCTCACCATTTACAGAATATGAATCCTCCAAGACCCACAATATTACTTGCACAACCGATACCAAATCCTAACAACAAACAAACCCAAGCTCTTAATAACATTGGGTTGTTACCTCTTCCATCATATGCCATCTCGACCACACCAATACATGAGATTCAACTACGGTCTGGAAGAGTTTTGAAAGATCATCCCAAGTCATCAGTTGTTATCTCAGAAGAGAATGAAGAAGAAAACATACCTAGTGAAGTTTTGAATGATGCCATTCTTGAAGATGTGGTTATCCCTAAATATTCAACACACAGTCATTCACATCAAGAAGTAATTATAGGAGAAAAAATCACCCCCATATCCGGAGCGTCTAGTAATAGAAAAACATGTAACTTATCCAGAGTATGATATCATTAACGAATTGAAAAATATTTGTATTAAAATCCCTTTATTACAAGCCATTATGGATATTCCAATCTATAGTAAAGTAATAAAGGAAATTTGTATTAAAAGACCAGGGAGAAAACAAAAAGACCCTCCGATGATTCATGTAATAGGAGAAATGTCAGATTGCATAGAAAACCAACCTAGAATCCCAAAGTATTCAAATCCAGGAAACCATGTGGTGACTGTTATCATCAATAACACCGCCATAGGGAACACACTTATCGATCTAGGAGTTTCTATTAACCTGATGACTACCACAGTTTTAGAAACTCTCCATTTAGGACAGTTTCTCCACCCTACCCCAACAATGCTAGAATTAGCAGATTGCACTATGGTTCAACTTGCTGGGATATTATATGAGATCACTGTATCAGTAGCTTCATGGGAATATCCTGTGGAATTCATGGTTAGAATCAAAAGACCCTTCCAAAGTTCATCCCATTATTCGAGGAAGACCTTGGTTGGCTACTGCCAATGCATTCATCAGATGTAGGGATGGAGAGATGATTATCTCTGATGGGTTATCTACAAGAAAATTAGCTTTATACCTACTAGTAGAGCTAGTAACTGAAAACCTATTTTGGTTAGATTGTCCTTTCGGGGATGAGAACTTGGAATAAATTTCCCTTGTTAGTGATTTCTCCTGGGCAGATCACGAGAAAAATACTGAGAATGTGTTGAGCCAATTTATCTCTTCCACAACATGTATAGACTTTCCTCAGTCTTTTTACCAACTTGACCAAATATTTGGAGATGAATTCCAAGAAAACATGAGCCTCTCAACATTTACAAATACACCCTGTGTCTTCGCAATCGAAGAACATCTAGGATCCTATACCATACCTTGCAAGTTTAGTTCGGAAAAAAATCTACATATAAATGCAGGTTTAGATGAGAGTCATCAAAAACAATTACTAAAAGTTCTCAAGAGTCAAACTGAAGCATTCGCATGGGAATACACCGATATGAAGGGTATACACCCAGATACCTATATTCACCACATTTACACAGACTCAAACATACCCCCTTTCAGGTAGCCCCAGAGAAGAATGAATCCAATCCTAAAGGATATAGTAAAAGATGAATTACAAAAAATCCTTAGTGCTGGTTTCATTTACCCAATTTCCAACAGTAAATGGGTGTCTCCTCTGGTGGTAGTTCCAAAGAAAGTCACAGGGAAATGGCGTATCTTTGTTGACTTTCGAGAATTGAACAAGGCCACTCTTAAGGACTACTTCCCTTTTCCTTTCATTGACCAGGTGTTAGACACCTTATCAAGGAAACAATATTTTTCGTTCCTTGATGGGTATAGTGGATACAATCAAATATTAATAGCACCTGAGGATCAAGACAAGAAAAACTTTGCTTTTTCTTGGGGGACATATGGCTATCGAGTGTTTCCATTTGGAATATGTAATGCACTTGCTACTTTCCAGTGTGCAGTATTAGGAATCTTTGTTGATCTTATACATGATTGTGTAGAATTTTATATGGATGATTTTACAGTTTATGGTATTACCTTCCAAGAGGACCTTGATAACCTCAAAACAGTTCTTATTTGGTTCCAAGAAACGAACTTATCCCTTAGTCATGAAAAATGTCAGATGCTATTAACCGAGGGCATAGTTATGCAACATCATGTCTCTCTTCAAGGTATCAAGGTGGATCTTTCCAAGATAGAAATACTTGTTAATCTTCCTCCTCCAAAAACTCCGAAGGAAGTAAGAAGTTTTCTTGGCCATGCAGGCTATTATAGATGTTTTATTGAAAATTTCACTAAGATAGCTGCACCTATGTTCAAGCTACTCATGAAAGACACAAAATTCCAAAGGACTGAACCATGTCAACATGCCTTTGAAACTTTGAAGGCAAAGCTATCAGTGGAACCAATAATCAGGGGCCCCAATTGGTCCCTTCCCTTCCATATATCCACTGATGCTTCTGATATATCTATAGGGGCAGTCTTAGATCAAAAAGAGGTACAAACATCACATGCCATTTACTTTGCTATTAAAACTTTGACTCTTGCAAAATCGAAATACACTGTTACTGAAAAAGAGTTTCTAGCAGTAGTCTATGCCATCAACAAATTTTGTCATTATATCACAGGATATGAAATTTTTATACACACTGACCACTCTGCCATTAGATTTTTAATGAATAAACCTATTACCAATGGCAGAGTGACTGGGTGGCTTCTTTTGTTACAAGAATTTAACATCACCATTGTTGATCATCCCGGTCGAGAGAATGTGGTAGTATATTTTCTCTCTTGAATTCAAACTGACGATAATGCTAGTCATGTCGATGATAGCTTCCCAGATGAACATTTGTTCGAACCCCATGGTTTGTAGATATAGCCAATGATTTAGCAACTGGAAAGCTACCAAACCATCTCTCTCCACTTGAGAAACGTAGGATCATAGTTCAAAGTTCTAATTATTCTTGGGTGGACAATTATATTTTTCGTACTTGCCCTGATCTCATCATTAGATGATGTGTACGAGAGGATGAGATGGCAGATATCCTTCATGCATGTCATGGTGGACCTTGTAGCGGGAATTTTTCTGACAAAAGAACAACATACAAAGTGTTGCACTCTAGGTATTATTGGCCAAGAATTTTTAAAGATGCTTCCAAGTATGTCAAAGGGTGTGACAATTTCCAAAGAATGGGTAGACCTACACCATCCGATTAGATGCCTTTACAGCCCCAAGTTATGATTGAGCCTTTTGAGAAATGGACTCTAGATTTTGTTGGGACAATTTCTCCTATGTCTCGCAAGAAGAAGTAAATTCTAGTTTGTACAGATTATGTCACCAAGTGGGTAGAAGCTAAAGCCTTATTCTGAGCCACAGAGAAATCTGTGGTAGAGTTTATATATGGAGAAATATTTACCCGATTCGGTGTACCTAGGGAGATTGTAACCGATCAAGGATCTCCATTTACCTCCAAGTTGATGAAAAAGCTTACTGACAAATATGGTATTAGACATTGTAAATCTTCACCATATCACCCACAAGCCAATGGTAAAGTAGAGTCCACCAACAAGGTATTAGAAGCCATCTTGACTAAAACTATCCAGTTACACCACAAAGACTGGGCCGATAGGATTCCAGAAGCCTTGTGGGCTTATAGAATAACTTGGAGGAATACCACTGGCCATACACCTTATGAACTTGTTTATGGTAAACAAGTTCTTCTACCTATTGAATTTCAAGTCAAAACCTTTTGTATGGCTGCACAATTAGGGATGAATCTGGAAGAAGCACAGAGACAATGAATCCTACAGATAAATGAATTAGACAAGATTAGGCAAGATGCTATTCAATGCACAATTTTAATACAGAACCAATGCAAAAAGTGGCATGATAGTTACATCAAACAAAAACAATTCAAAATTGGGGATTGGGCATTACTTTTTTATTCAAGATACAAAAACTTTAAAGGTAAATTAACTATTCGATGGATGGGTCCTTACGAAATTGTTACAACTTTTGATAATGGATCTGTTAAAATTAAGACAATTGATGATTCTCAAATTTCCTTTGTTGTAAATGGACATAGACTTAGACTTTATCATCAACCAATATCTAAACAATATTTTGTGCAGAATACCTTCCAACAAGAGGAAATGGAGTTGGTAGAAGAGGAAGTCATTCCTCCTTCTCCTAGTTCTTGAATTATTTTGGGTTATCTTCATTTGTATATATGTAAATATATTTTTGTTTTTCAATAATAAAGAGTCATTTCTAACGACTGATTGCATTTATATAGGAAATTCATTTTTATGATCAGTTTATGGAATTTTGTCAGTTAAATAGGAAGACTCTTTTCCTTTTTCTAAATTTTGTATGAATTTTTCTTTGTACATATGCTTTTGTTTTGAATAAATTTGAATCATCTAACAAGTGGTTTTGCAGTTTGATTACAAGAACCTTATCTTTATGATCAGCTCATGCAATATTATCTAAAAAGGGAAGTGCTCTAAAAGCATCATAATAGATCCTAACTCCTTCTCTTTCAATTATTGTTGAAAATTGAAAATTTATAGTGAAAGGTTAAAATTTTCTTTACAGCATTTAAAAAACCACTTTCTTTTATGATTCTGCATATGGTATTTAATTCAGAAATGTACATTTCTGATTTATCATTAGAACAGTTGCTTAAGGCCTACTTTAATCATCATGATTTTCAAAAAAAAAAAGAATCTATCTGACACCTATGGACTACTAGTTCATCCTAGACTCATTATCAAAACTTGTCTCTTAAAGCACCTTTAAAAGGTATCCCAAAAGTGAGTGATATTTTCTATTTTCTGGGGAACATTACTAATCTTTCATGAAGAAGATGTACTGAGAGGTCAAAGAATAGCTTTAGGTTATTATCTTTTGACACAATCTATAATCTAGGCCATTATAAATAAAGTTACTCATAAGGTTTGCTCTAAAATTTGAATTATGTGTTTAACAGGCTTAGCACACTCTAGTGCCAACTGGATTCCTTACTAAAAAAAATTATCATTATACAAAGAAAACCTACCGGGGTACTGAACAGGCTCGCTAGCAGCGGATCCATGCTAAGTAAAATCTTAAATAAGGAAGATCGGTAAATGAAAGTAAACCCGTCGAGGTACTGAACAAGCTCGCTGGAAGCGGGGCTATGCTTGCATGGTACCAAGATAAACCCGCCGGGGTACTAAATAGGCCTGCTGGCAGCGGGCCAATATTGGCTAAAAGAGGTTTGGTTAACGCATTGCTATGCATATGGCTCATAAAAACCCGAGTATACAAATACATGTTTAGGCCAATTATTTATATTATCATTAGAGAATGGTCGTAAGTTGGACTTAGACCTTGTCATCTAATTCAAACAATACCTAGAGTATGACTATCCTAGAAATGGGACCCATAACCATAGAAATTTCACAAACTCTAGGGTGAACCTTATCTATAATCTTTAGATGACAAGAGATCTTTTAAATGAGTCTTGGATGACTGGTTTTCCTATGGCATTTTTTGCATCCATTGCACTATCATTCTTCATATGGTCTTCTTAATCACTGTTGTATTTTTTTTTATGAATGTACATATCTGAATCATCTCCATTTAATAGTTAATATTTCATTTTCTTACGAAAATTATCTCAGCATTTTTAGAAGTTATTTCCTGAACCATGTATTGAAAATATTTGAATATTAATCAATTTTTCTTTCATGGCTTGAGGACATGCCATATTTTTGGCTTGGGGGAGACTCGGAACTGTTTTACCTTCTGAATATTTATAAATTCATTTATCTCTGACAAATGATAGGTGTTTTTAGGATAATGCAAAAAGCATAAGGAAAATTGTTCTAATGAATGACAAATAAAGAAGAACATGACTAAAGTTCCAAAAAAGCAGGTTTACAACATCTCTTCTGTACTGACAAGTCCCAAAAAAATTGTCTGCATAATCAGCAGTAGGCAGATCCATCAAAGCATATTTTTGTACAAAAGTCAGTATGAAGGGTTGAATGAAGGGTCGAATGATGATCCGAATGAGGTGACGAACGAGGAAAATGGAATAACGATCTGAATGAAGTGTCGAATGAAAACTTAGCTTGTAATGATATTAATAAGTGTGCTAAGATATTTAAAATTTTGATTTTTACTGATATATCTAATTAACTAATCATGTCAAGGATCAAATTAAATTCCATCTTTGCATACCCATTTCGTTTCATCAAATGAATTGATTAACCATCATATGGATATCATACGATTTTAATCCTCCATTAAATTTTATCGCGCGATCTATCGTTTCATTTATTAAGTCATCACAATTTTTATGTGTAATTCGTGTCTATATTTTCATAATGAGGATTACGTTCAACCTATCCAAAGTTTCACTTTGGACATGGTTTAACATATCATAGCTATACGAATTCACTAACTCACACAGTTCCATGATGGCACACGACTCAAGGTAACTGAATGATAGTGTATCATTCGAACGTGCCAAATCTTCCCCCACGATCATTCAGCCGCTCAAATGGATCTCAATTTAAACTGACCCTTGCGTACGTTTTGCTTCATCTTGCTCATTTTCCATCCACCCTGAACCTATCAAGCTCCATCCCCTGCAATTTCACACATCCTCTCTATCCATCCACATTGTTTGACCTCTATTCAATATGCCAATCCGTTAGAGCCCGACAGTTACCAGGACCTCCTCTGCATTCCCAAATTTAAGGCATGTCATGAAGTATTTTTGCGAGCCGGATGGGGTCCATTTCTTCACCTTCTTGATGGCCATGATGCCGAGGTTTCACTACTATTTTCTAAGGGCTTCGATGGTAAGACATCCAGGGTCAGCCATCTCACTTTTTCGGTGATGGAAGAATCCATTGCATCAGCCACAAAACTTCCCAGGGAAGGACCCCGTTGGCACACACATCTTTTTCTTCCACAAACGAAGCTCGAGTTTGCTCTTAAATCCAACCATCATCATGTTGCTGGAACCAAAGGGTTCCACAGAGAATGGGTGAAGCCTGAATACCTTGAGCCATTGACTGCCATTATTTATTTGATCACTTTTGAGGGTAAGTACACTGTTTTCAAAGCTTGTCACTTTAGGTTACTGGCACATTTTCTTAATGGCTAGGCTCTCAATTTCCCCTTCTATTTCCTGAAAAGTTTAGAGAAAATGTCAAATCAAGTGAGGAAGAATACCATTAACCCCTGTGGAAACTTATATCACCACTGCTTGATTAAAATCTTGATCACTCACCAGTTGGAAGGAAAGGGGAAAACCTAGGAACGTTTTGTCTTTGAAGTCTTGAACCCTCATCTAGTTAAGAAGCCTACGGTCAAATCCCCTACCTCTCGTAAATGTCATCGTTTCCTAACCCATGCTAATGAGCCAGCCCAAACCTCGGCCCAAGAAGAAAAGGTTTCCAAGTCCGTACGATTTAGTGAAGGTGCCTTAGGAGAAATACACCTTGTTTCTTCATCATCTCCTGAGCCTGTCCACAAGGACACAACCACGGAACCTCCATTTTTCTCACCCATACCCACGAAATCGAGGAAGGCTAATCATGACCAGACTGATGAACATACCGTCGTTCAGTCCATCAATGAGTCCATCATTCAGTCAATACATTTGGACAACCTTGACGACCAAGCAAATGACCCCGTCTTTGAATCACCTCTCCTCGCATTGGCCAACTTATCAACCAGTTTACTTGAAGACCCTATCTTGGAACCTACCTCTACACATATTGAAGATAAGACCCCTGAGGCACACATTACATATGCTAATATCGAACCATCTCTAATGGGATCAAGCCCTCAAAAGGACCCTGCATCTCTTGTAGAAGCATCTGTTCCACTCCATCAGACTGTGGACAAATTATCCAAATACATAGAAGAGTTGAGGAGCCAGAACAAGAAGTATGTCGAGATTATATCCAGGCTTCATCAAGAGAACAAGGACTTACGTTTTCAGGTGAACTATGTGGAAGATTTAAATGAATCCAAGACATCCTCCAACCTTTGTCTTTGGTTGAAGCAGGATACTTTGAAGGACCAGTTCCATAAGGTTAGAGCTAAATCCACTTCTTCTTCCAAGTCAAAGGCAGATTCTATTGTAGCTCATCCTTCTTCCTAAATTCTCTTTCTTTTTGCTCAGTGGGACCTGGCATGTCTCTGGTTTGGGGGAATGTTGGTGTCCATTTTGTCACCACTTTTGATCATCAAACACACTCTGATTGGTGTTATTTTCACTATTTTGCTAGATAAGTTATTCTTTCTACCATTCAGACCATCAATTAGATCAGGTATGCATTAGTTCACACATGTAACATCCCGTAAAATACTGAAAATTTTAAAAATTTAAAAATAGCAATAATTAATGAATTTGTTAATGCGAAACATATAAAAATAGTTAAATCTATTAACTAAGATAATTAATAACGATGACACGTCGAATTTCTCAAAACAAAATATGATGCTAGTTGTAAATGTTATTGCAGACTAAATGGATGCTAATCTATGTAACGAAAGATATTTTATGATCATAACATAAGAATACAATCTTCAAATCTGCTTTAGTTCTAAATGTTTGCATGCTGTACATAGGTTTGTATTATTATAATTTTCTTGGTAATGTGCTGACAGTTTGTTTTGAATGATGACGAAGGGGTCCTACGAGGTACCTTGAGGCTTACTTAGCTATGGTTAGCTAAGACATTTGAATCCTCTTTCCATGTCTAGAACGTAGGTAAGAAATTATACGACAAACATGAGTTAAGAGTACATGTGTCTTTCAATTCATCGTCAATGTAATAGGAAAAATACTAAGTACTTCCTTGCAAAACAAGTTACTGGAGGTATGGATATTTTGGTTTCAATTCTTGTTTATGTGCTGGCTTACAAAATTTTCGGTGCTATTAAAATCACGTCGTCCTTTTGTTTTTACATTGCTATATTTATTATCTACAAAAAATCATCCTAATATGATTTTTGTCATTAACATCAAGTGGTGATACTTTTGTCCATTTGTCACATTATTGAAATCTTGTGAAAATAGTGCTTATGCTATGAACTATCATTATATTGTGCATTAATAGAATCTTAAACTATACCTATAGTCTTACTTTCATCAATTGATAATAATATATGGTTAATATATGAAATATATAAACTTTACCTGTTAAATTTTCAGAATTTACTTCAATATGATCTAGGATCTTAACAAAGAGAATAACATGTACAACAAATCTACAGCATATCAATCATGGACACAATAATGCAAGCACACAAGAGACACATAGTTTACTTGGGGAAAACCATAAAGGTGAAAAACCCCAATAACTTCCTCAGAGATAGATAGAGCAATGATACAACCAGAATACAAGAGAGTATTCTACTAGCAGCAAAGCCTACTCCTCCACAAGTGCGCCACTCTCCCAAGTGTGAGTGAGAGAATAAAATGTGTAAAATTAGAGAGACACACTCTCTATTTATACACTAACTTGACTTGACCTTTACTCAACTCAGTTGGCCTCAACTTAACCACTTAACATAATGCTGACTGGGTCGACCCCCACTAAGGTGGTCTAATAACCCTTTGACCCACATGGCCGACCCCCAATAGGGTGGTCTAATAACCCTTCAAGTATAAGTTACGACACTTACAATATAAATGATGACACTTCCGTATAGAGGAATAATAACATCTCTATAGGAATACAATATACATATATGTGAAATACATTCCAAAGTTACATATACATCAACATTCCCTCTTAACTAGGAAGGTATTTCTCGACACAGGTCTTCTAGCACAAGTCATCTTCTCTAGATCATCGCCACTGCTATTGTTCTCTCAATCAATCTCTGAATCTACTCATCATCGGAATTTCTACAGAACCAGTCCTTTTTCATACTAGATGTAGGCCCACCACCTGCAGGTCTTCGTCATCACTAGCCATACTATGGAAATCTCAGGACTTATTACGTGCATCACAAAACCTTAAAAGAGTCTCTTGACTAGCAAGAACCCTAAAGAGCATCTAAGGCCTTTTTCATCCTGTCCAGATCTCCAGGACTTATTACATGTGACCCCACCACAAAACCTTGAAAGAGAATCCCAGGACTGATTATGAGCACAAGGCTCAACCTATCGAATCTCCCAGGGCACAAATTACATGTGGTCACCACAAAACCTCGAAAGAGCATTCCTGAACTGATTACGAGCATAAGGCTCAACCTATCGGATCTCCCAGGGCACAAATTACATGTGGTCATGGAAAAACCTCGAAAGAGCATCCCAGGACTGGTTACGAGCACACGACTCAACCTATTGGATCTCCCAAGGCACAAATTACATGCCATAGGACAAAACCTTGAAAGAGCATCTGCTAGATATCCCAGGGCACAAATTACATGCCATTGGAAAAACCTTGAAAGACTATCTACATATCTCCCAGGGCACAAATTATATGTCCTCCCAAGCAAAACCTCGAAAGAGCATTTGCCATATATCCCAGGGTACAAATTACATGCCATAGGCAAAACCTTGAAAGACTATCTGCAAATCTCCCAGGGCACAAATTACATGCTTATTTGCACAACCTATTCCATGACCGTAGAGTATCAACCTGATACTCACCATACATCATCCTGATGTACACATGATCATCCTGATCATATCATGCATCTACCTGATGCATACCAAGTATCTACCTGATACATATCATCATACATGATCCACTTGATCATATAGTGTATCCACCTAATACAAATACAAATACATGATACATATCAACATACATGATCTACCTGATCATACAGTGTATCCACTTGATACATATACAGATACATGGTCCAAGCATCCAACATGATGCATATACAAAATACATACAAGTGATCCAATTGATCATATCCAGCATCCAACATGATGCGTACATACATATAAATGATCCAACTGATCATATATAGCATCCAACATGATGCGTACATACATATACATATAAATTATCCAACTGATCATATCAAATATCTAACATGATGCATACACAAAGCAGTAATTGGAGCATCGTTCTGATGCTCATCATCCATGATCCTCCTGATCATCATAGCATCGTCCTCTTCAGATCATCTCATCGTCCACAAAGCACAGCTCATATGCACATCATCTAGCACTTACACCACCGACATGGGAGAACACATCTACTGCCATTCAGGGAAGGCTCCAGCCATTACTTTTTCACCATGGGAGAACACATCTACCACCATGTGAAAAATCGCTCAGCAATTACATCACGACCAAGGGAGAACACATCAACCATGTCAGGAAATCTCATGTGCATCTGCATCTTTCGGACTCATAACTTCCCTTTGGAAGGAACCTTGATCTGAAGTGCACCAAGCCTCTCTCTGAAGTACTCAAACTACACTCTATCCAACGGCTTGGTCAATACATTTGCAACCTGCTCATCCATCACAACATACTCTGCTTTGGTTGTACTCAGTGCTACGTAGGACTGCTTCCTGCTAAACCAAGAGATCACACCTGATCCCATACTGAAGCAGCACCTAGATGTTCTCTTCCTAACTGCAACACTGCCTGCCCAATCTGAATCAACATAACCCTGTAGGTTAAACTTTTGATTCACATCATGCTTGATCCTATAATCAAACGTAGCCTTTAGGTACCTCAAAATATGATTTACAGCAACCAGGTGAACATCTCTCGGATCCGTCAGGAACTGGCTCAATGTGTTCATTACAAAGCAAATATCTGGTCTCGTGTTTGTTATGTACATAGAGGACCCAATCATCTGACAATACATCGTGACATCAACTGGAACAGATGAAGCATCACACAGAAGCTTCAGGTTCGATGCCATAGGTGTGGCCATATCCTTGCAGTCCATCATCCTGAACCTCTTCAGGATCTCTACTGCATACTTCCTTGTCCAAGGAAGATTCCATCTGCACTCTGCCATACCTCCACGCCAAAAACAATTAGTGCGTCATCCCCAAGTTCTTCATCTTGAACTCGACAACAAGCTTCCTCTGCGTGTCAGCAATCAAACTATCCTCACCTGTTACAAACAGGTCATCCACATAGTAGTATCACTGGATTGCCTTCCTCAACCTTATAGTGAAGGTTGGAATCCACTTTACTCTTGGTAAAGCTTAAACTGGATAGAAAGTTGTCTATCCTACCATACCAAGTTCTGCACATATATGAATCCCTTTCATGTGTCTCAGAACCAAGTGGCTGCTCCACGTACACTTCTTCTTCAACTACAGAAAGTTGTCTTGAAATCCATCTGGTGTATCTTCCACTTCATCACTGTAGCCAAAGCAAGTACTGATCTAATGGAAGTGTATCTAGCTACAAGAGAAAAAGTCTCTATGCTACCACCTGCAACATGCTTGATCTTGTAGATCCTCTTGGAAGTCACTACAAACTCCCCTTTAGGTCTTGGGATTGCATCCTAAACATCTTCATGATCAACTGGTACTCCTCGATCATGGCAATCTTCCTAGATCTTGGGAACTTCAATATTTTCAAGAGAAAACTTTGTTGCTGAACAAATGTTGTAGTCCTTCTTTTGTAGGTGATGGTATACGATCTTTCCTACACAACAAGTTAAATTGCATGATTAGAAAACAATTCATAGTTTTCAGAACAAATTCTTACACATTAAGAAATATGTCATACAGTCATGCAATTATCTTAGCCAATGCTTCAATACAACATTTATCCATATCCTGTAACTTTCTAGATGCCTTCCAATCTCTACCAGAACATTGTTAAGAGTGTGCACAACTCCCAACATGTCAGCAAAGAGGTTTCATTCTAGATAAGTAGCAATGGAATGTTGTACAGTTCCATATGCCACTTACCCATGTATATTAGTAGTATATTGTTCATCAATGCAACTATTCTAATATGCATAATACACAACCTAATTCTTAGGAACATAAGCATATACATCATTAAATAACATTATGTAAGAAATGAAAATTCAAATACTTATCTTTGTTTGGTTGCTGGGTGGACTCCCTCTGAATCTTTGCAACTCCATTCTGATGTGGAATGTGAGAAGTGGTCAACTCCCTTTGAATATCTGCATCCATGTAGAAACTACTGGAGTGTGCTCCCTCTTGATCTTTGCTTCCTGGATTACCTGTCCTTGAACTTATATACATTCTCGATCCCTATGCATGCTTGTTAGTATCATCATTGTGTTATCCTCTAGGTATCATACATAATCAAACATTCATTTGTATAATCTTAATATTATCAAAACACAATAATCTCAAGCATGTATAGTCAGTATCAATTCAAACACAGATAATAAACATTAGTATTCAAGGTTTCAAGGAAGTCTTCTTTTATTCAAACATATTCTTATTTGATCAGAGGACTCTTCTGGTTAGTTAAATCATCAATCAAGATAAGAGATATAATATGCATAAAACCCGTGATTACTCAAACCTATACCTTCATGATTCTTCTGGTTAGTCATATCATCAATTATGGTAAGAAACATAATATGCATACAACCATGACTATTCAAACCTATGACATCATGAATAATCATTATCAACAACACAAAAGTATAAGATCCTAACACAAGGTAGGATTCTAGCTTGATATAGGAAAAACATAGTTGGATTAGCATGCTAGCTAGTTATGTCTAACATACCCGCATAATGTCTTCTGGTTCTCTTCAGTGACTTGTGCTAGTAACCTGCATATCTCATAGGTTAACCATTATAGAACCAAGTTATACATACCTCGTAAATGGATCTTCTATGTGATCCATGACAATGGATAAATCTTTGTCTTCATGTCATCATGATCTTGAACAAGAACATGATGTGTATTTCTTGGTGTACCTTTCATGTTAGTGGACAACATAAACCTCATACAACACCATAATGCATTAGTACAATCATAAGTGTCAACACCCTAATGAATGCATTCATAATTTTGTTAAGGTGATACGACAAGTCTAAAATCAAGATTGTTTTAACTGTAATAACATGAAGACAAACATATCATAAACTTAATCATGAACAAATCTCGAGACATACCTGGATGAGTCATACCTATAGAGATTGCTTGAAATCTTCTTATGTAAGGCCTTAGCCTCATCTCCCTCTGAAACAGGAACTTCTTCACTTATGCAGGTGACCAATCCATCCTCTTCTAGGATAAAACCAATCCACTTGATTTGCAGGAACTGGATCTGGAGCTGTATTAGGGTTTGTCAGACAAACCCCAAAAATTCAAACTTTGAATTTCAAACTTCCGAAAGGATAGAAATATGCGCCTTGATGAGCTGATCAAGCTGGTATGTTCAGAATTTGAAAACTGCAAAGTTTCACTCCTCAAGTTTGCCTTTGAAACTTTCGGATTCACTGGACGTGACCTCGAGCTGGGGTTTGATGAAGCCCACTCTTATTCCCAATCAAAAGTTTTGATCCAAATCTCTAAGCTTCTATTTTTATGAGGAGCTTCCAGCCGTTGTCACAGATTTCAAAAATTCCCATTTTTGCAGAAGCCCTAATTTTCCACTTTTCTCATCAAAGTCCCGAACTAGGGTCTGATCAAGCCCGACCTTCTGCCCAACCAAAAATTCTGATCTTGGTCTCTAAATTTAGATTTTGATGAGTAGCATTCAGCCGTGGTCTTTGATTACAAAAATTCCAACCTTATCCAAAACCCTAAATTTCGGAAGCCATGAATGAAGGTGCTCAAAAATAATTCTATTTTGACAGAAATATGTACCTGATTGTTTCTGGTGTAACTCTAAACTTTTCGATCCACAGGGTCTGAAATTTTTTTTTAAGATAGCCTGACCCGTTATCTTTCCATCCCGATAGGTTTGACCTTAATTGGATTCTATGAGAGAGATTTATGCCAAGTGTCGCAACGTGACCTGTTTATGGGATAATACAGGAGAGCGAACTTGTACGGCGTTCCACTTGTCATTGGTTCACTTTTGGCCTCTTAAAATTTTTTCTACAATATTATAGTCTGTTTACTACCTTTCACATTTTACGCAATTTCATTTGGACCTTCGTATCCCAATTTATGACCTTTTTTCCAAGGTCAACTATTTTTGACTCAGCACTGGAAGAGGCAGAAACCCTATATTGTACAGATCATAAATCACAAATTACAATGAATTAGAGGTTGTCCTTTGGAAACAAGGTACATTGGGATCTAATATTCGACCTGTAAAAGTTTCAGATCTAAAAACATCTCCAAAACGGATTTATAGTGAAAGTTCTACGATGACTGGTTTTTTCTATATCAAGCCCTAGCATCGTAAGTGTAACAAGTGTCATACATGCCATATCATGCCTTCTTTCAGGCTAGCTCTGATACCATGTTAAATTTTTAGAATTTACTTCAATATGATCTATGATCTTAACTGAGAGAATAACATGTACAACAAATCTACAGCATATCAATCATGGACACAATAATGCAAGCACACAAGAGGCACAGAGTTTACTTGGGGAAAACCATAAAGGTGAAAAACCCCAATAACTTCCTCAGAGATAGATAGAGCAATGATACAACTAGAATACAATAGATAGTCTTCTCCTAGCAACAGAGCCTCCTCCTCCACAAGTGCGCCACTCTCACAAGTGTGAGTGAGAGAATAGAATGTGTAAAATGAGAGAGACACACTCTCTATTTATACACTAACTTGACTTGAACTTTACTCAACTAAGTCGGCCTCAACTTAACCACTTAACATAATGTTGATTGGGATGACCCCCACTAGGGTGGTCTAATAACCCTTTGACCCACATGGCTGACCCCCAATAGGGTGGTATAATAACCCTTCAAGAATAAGTTATGACACTTACAATATAAATGACGACACTTCCGTATAGAGGAATAATAACATCTCTATAGGAATACAATATACATATATGTGAAATACATTCCGAAGTTACATATACATCAACATTACCCTATATGACTATACATAAGCTATAGAAATGAAATATAAACATTATATAGTGACTATGCATTCACGCACATACAATAGCTTATAACTATTAACATGATGCTTGGTATAAACCTTAGGAACTATTATGAATTTGAACTATGGATCTAACAATGCAATGATTATGATTATGACAGGGAAATAAATTTTGGTACTTGGCATACTTCCAAACTGTCGATTTCAAGCACTAGCATTTACGTTGCCTACCTACTAAGTGAAATGGAATCTTAGTTGGATGGTCTTCATGTGGTAGAGTTTACAATGAGCACCATATGATGCTGAGCAATGCCTTACTCTAGCCCTCGATCTGCTGAATAGGAAACTTGGTAGATGCAACAATCAATGTGGTATTGATTGCAATGATCTCTTGAATCTAAGCATGCCCGACTGGCAGCTAGTCCACCGTTGATCCTTACAAGATCTAGGGCTTGGAATGAAACCCTAGTCTTTTGTTGGTAAGTAATGAGGAATGGTTTTCCTGGTTTTCATTTTGCGTTTAGTGGTAAGGTAGAAGGGCCGATAGTGTTACTGCAATGTAGGGTTTAGATTTTTACTATTAGGAGGACTCCTTCCTCAGTTTCAAACCTTAGACCTGTGATAGAGAGTTTATACGATATAGTATTATAATCCTAGTGAACTAGAGCCACGATACAACCATTGTATTTATGGGGAGGTTCTTTTGTCAGTTTGTTTAAGTGTAATTCGAACTGGAGTTCGATTCTCCCAGTCCTAAAATAGTTCTATGAATTCGAACTCGTAATTGCTACAAATTCCATCAATCTTTGTCATTTTGTTGGTGTAGTGTGTCTAAGTCCAGGAGCTTCAATGCTAATGGTAAGTTTTCGATGATAGTGACAGTAACATTGTAATACTTACTTTATAGTTGCGTTTTTCTTGTTTTTAATCCTTTCAAACTATGATTGGTAGGTACTACTTCGTCGGAGGGTTTCTATGAGCAAAACTTGGAATGGAGATGTTGCAACTACTTCCTGGTAAGCCTCGGTGGTTCTTAAAACCTCGTAGGTACCTTTGGCATGGTTTAGCTGGTGAATGCGGTGTGCCGAGAGTTGGAAATACAACCTTGTTCGGAGTAATGGCCGAGTTTTAATGTTTTAGTTTGATCAATACTGTAAAGAGAATAAAGCCTCAGTATTTAGTTTCTATTCGGCTCTGTAATGTCTTACTGCGTCATTTAAAAATGACCTTGAACTTGTTTTAGTGTTGCTGGTTGTTAAGGGAAAGACCCTATGTAAATTTGGAACCTCGAAAGGTCTGCAATGTAAAATCTATTGAATTTTTACTATAGTTTTGAACACAAAAGTCATAGAGCCAAGGGTTTGTTAAATTTTTAGAATTTACTTCAATCTGATCTAGGATCTTAACTGAGAGAACAACATGTACAACAAATCTACAACATATCAATCATGGACACAGTAATGCAAGCACACAAGAGACACAGAGTTTACTTGGGGAAAACCATAAAGGTGAAAAACCTCAATAACTTCCTCAGAGATAGATAGAGCGATGATACAACCAGAATACAAGAGATAGTCTTCTCCTAGCAGTAGAGCCTCCTACTCCACAAGTGCGCCACTCTCCCAAGTGTGAGTGAGAGAATAGAATGTGTAAAATGAGAGAGACACACTCTCTATTTATACACTAACTTGACTTGACCTTTACTCAACTAGGTCGGCCTCAACTTAACCACTTAACATAATGCTGACTGGGCTGACCCCCACTAGGTTGGTCTAATAACCCTTTGACCCACATGGCCGACCCCCAATAGGGTGGTCTAATAAACCTTTGACCCACATGACTTATACAGGGCCGACCCCAACAAGGTGGTCTAATAACCCATCAAGTATAAGTTAAGACACTTACAATATAAATGATGACACTTCCGTATAGAGGAATAATAACATCTCTATAGGAATACAACCACTTCCGTATATACGAATAATAACATCTCTATAGGAATAAAATATACATATATGTGAAATACATTCTGAAGTTACATATACATCAACACTCCCTCTTAACTAGGAAGGTATTTCTCAACACAGGTCTTCTAGCACAAGTCATCTTCTCTGGATCATCGTCACTGCTACTGCTATCTCAATCAATCTCTGAATCTACTCGTCATAGGAAGTTCTACAGAGGTAGTCCTTTTTCATACTGGATGTAGGCCCACCACCTACAGGTCTTCGTCATCACTGGCCATACTGTGGAAATCGCAGGACTTATTACGTGCGTCACAAAACCTTAAAAGAGTCTCTTGACTAGCAAGAACCCTCAAGAGCATCTGAGGCCTTTTTCATCCTGTCCAGATCTCCAGGACTTATTACATGTGACCCCACCACAAAACCTCGAAAGAGAATCCCAGGACTGATTACGAGCACAAGGCTCAACCTATCGGATCTCCCAGGGCACAAATTACATGTGGTCACCACAAAACCTTGAAAGAGCATCCCAGGATTGATTACTAGCACAAGGCTCAACCTATCGGATCTCCCAGGGCACAAATTACATGTGGTCATGGAAAAACCTTGAAAGAGAATCCCAGGACTGATTACGAGCACACGGCTCAACCTATCGGATCTCCGAGGGCACAAATTACATGCCATAGGACAAAACCTCGAAAGAGCATCTGCTAGATATCCCAGGGCACAAATTACATGCCATTGGAAAAACCTCAAAACACTATCTGTAGATCTCCTAAGGCACAAATTATATGTCCTCCCAAGCAAAACCTCGAAAGAGAATTTGCCAGATATCCCAGGGTACAAATTACATGCCATAGGAAAAACCTCGAAAGACTATCTGCAAATCTCCCGGGGCACAAATTACATGCTTATCTGTACAACCTGTTCCATGGCCACAAAGTATCAACTTGATACTCACCATACATCATCCTGATGTACACATGATCATCCTGATCATCATCACTGCAACATCCTGTTGCATGTCATCTGGAGCAACATCCTGAAACTTGTCATCCACGATCATCCTGATCATATCATGCATCTACCTTATGCATACAAGGTATCTACCTAATACATATGATCATACATGATCCACCTGATCATACAATGTATCCACCTGATACAAATACAAATACATGATACATATCAACATACATGATCTAGTTGATCATACAATGTATCCACCTAATACATATACAGATACATGGTCCAAGCATCCAACATGATGCATATACAAAATACATACAAATGATCCAACCAATCATATCCAACATCCAACATAATGCGTACATACATAAATGATCCAACTGATCATATCCAGCATCCAACATGATGCATATACAGAGCAGTAACTGGAGCATCATCTTGATGCTCATCATCCAGCGCTTATATCCATAGCCATGTGTAGGATCCTCCTTCCAACATACTTGGAATGGCTTCTGCAAATGTGTCCATCACTTCTTCCTCGAAGTGTCATCAATCTGAAGAACACCAAGCCTCTCCCTGAAGTACTTGAACTTCACCCTGGCTAGTGGCTTCGCCAGCAAATCTGCAATCTGCTCGTCCGTCGCAATGTACAAAAGCTTCACAGCTCCTCTCTGCACCATATCCCTGATATAGTGATATTTTATCTCTATGTGTTTCGACCTGTCATGAAACATTGGGTTCTTGGACAGCTTAACACAACTCTAGTTATCACAAAAGATACTAGTAGCATCCAATGGGAGATCAAATAACTCAGACAGTAGCATCCGTAGCCATACTGCCTCACAACTAGCTGAACAGGTTGCAACATACTCTGCCTCAGCTGTACTCAGTTCTACGCAGGACTGCTTCTTGCTGAACCAAGAGATCACACCTGATCCCATACTGAAGCAGCACCCAGATGTGCTCTTCCTATCTGCAGCACTGCCAGCCCAATTTGAATCAACATAACCCTGCAAGTTAAACTTTTGATTCACTTCATACTTGAGCCCATAATCCATTGTACCCTTTAGGTACCTCAGAATATGCTTTACAACAACCAAGTGAGCACTCCTCGAATCCATCAGGAACTGGCTCAATGTATTCACTACAAAGAAAATATATGGTCTCGTGTTCGTCAGGTACATCAAGGACCCAATCATCTGACGATACATAGTGATATCAACTAGCTCAGATGAAGCATCACACAGAAGCTTCAGGTTCGATGCCATAGGTGTGACCATAGCCTTGCAGTCCATCATCCCGAACCTCTTCAGGATCTCTACTGCATACTTCCCTTGTCCAAGGAAGATTCCATCTGCACTTTGCCACACTTCCATGCCAAAAACAAATAGTGCATCATCCCCAAGTTCTTCAACTCGAACTCGGCAGCAAGCTTCCGCTGCGTGTCGGCAATCAATCTATCTTCACCTGTAATAAACATGTCATCCATATAAAAAAGTAGTATCACTGGATTGCCTTCCTCAACCTTGTAGTAAAGGTTGGAATCTGCTTAACTCTTGGTAAATCCCAAACTAGATAGAAAGTTGTCTATCTTACCATACCAAGTTCTGCACATATGTATGACTACACCATTCAAGAAGGCTATCTTGAAATCCATCTGGTGTATCTTCTATTTCATCACTTTTATATTTCTCTATGCTGCCATCTGCAGCATGCTTGATCTGATAGTTCCATTTGGAAGTCACAACAGACTTCCCTTCAGCTCTTGGGACCGCATCCCAAACATCGTTCTTCATGATCAACAGATCATGGCATTCTTCCCATATCCTGGGAACTTCAATATCTTCAATAGATAATTTTGTTGCTTGAACAAATGTTGTAGTCCTTCTTTTGTAGGTGAAGGTATACGGTCTTTCCTACAAAACAATTTAAATTGCATGTTTAGAAACATCTCATAATTTTCAAGCAAATTCTTACACATAAAGAAATATGTCATACAGTCATGTAATTATCTTAGCCAATGCTTCAATACAACATTCATCCATGTTCCACAACTTTCTAGATGCCTTCCAGTCTCTACCAGAACACTGTTAAGAGTTTGCACTACCCCCAACATGTCAGCAAAGAGGTTTCATTCTAGATAAGTAGCACTGGAATGTTGTACAGCGCCACAGGCCACTTACCCATCACATGCATATTAGTAGTATATTGTTCATTAATGCAATCGTTCTAATATGCACAATACATATCCTAAGTCTAGGAACATGAGCATATACATCATTGAACAATTTTATTTAAACAAACAAATATGCAAGAAATGATAATAAAAATACTTATCCTTGTTTGATTGTTGGGTTGACTCCCTCTCAGTCTTTGCTTCTTTTTCTACAACTCCATTCTGATGTGGATTGTGAGAAGTGGTCAACTCCCTCTGAATATCTGCATCCGTGTAGAAACTACTAGAGTGTGCTCCCTCTTGATCTTTGCTTCCTAGATTACCTATTCTTGAATTTATATTCATTCTCGATCCCTATGCATGCTTTTTAGTATCATCATTGTGTCATCCTTGAGGACTCATACACAATCACACATTTATTAGTATAATCTTAATACTATCAAAACACAATAATCTTAAGCATGTATAGTCATGATCATTTCAAACAAAAATAATAAGCATTAGTATTCAAGGTTTCAGGGAAGTCTTCTTTTACTCATGCATATTCTTATTTGATCATAGAACTCTTCTGGTTAGTCATATCATCAATTATGGTAAGAAACATAATATGCATACAACCATGACTATTCAAACCTATGACTTCATGAATAATAATTATCAACAACGAAAAAGTATAAGACCCTAACACAAGGTAGGATTCTAGCTTGATATAGGAAAAACATACCTGGATTAGCATGCTAGCTAGTTATGTCTAACATACCTGCATAATGTCTACTGGTTCTCTTCAGTGACTTGTGCTAGTAACCTGCATGTCTCATAAGTTAACCATTGTAGAACCAAGTTATACATACCTCGTAAGTAGATCTTCTATGTGATCCATGACAATGGATGAATCTTTGTCTTCATGTCACCATGATCATATGTTCTTGAAATAGAACATGATTTGTCTTTCTTGGTGTACCTTTTATGTTAGCAAACAACATAAACCTCATACAACATCACAATGCATTAGTACATTCATAACTATCAAGACCTTAATCAATGAACATCTTCTATTAAGGTGATACAACAAGTCTAGTAATTAATCAAGATTGTACTGTAATGATAAACATATGATAAACTTAACCATGAAACATACCTATAAGCCGTACCTGTCAAGATTGCTTGTAATCTTCTTATGGAAGGTCTTAGCCTCATCTCCCTCTGAGACAGGAACTTCTTCACTTATGCAGGTGACCAATCCATCCTCTTCTAGGATTAACCCAATCCACTTGATTTGCAAGAACTGGATCTGAAGCTGTAATAGGGTTTGTCAAAGAAACCCCAAAAATTCAAACTTTGAATTTCAAACTTCCGAAAGGATAGAAATATGCGCCTTGATAAGCTGATCAAGCTGGTATATTCAGAATTTGAAAACTGCAAAGTTTCACTCCTTAATTTTGCCTTTGAAACTTTCGGATTCACTGGACGTGACATTGAACTAGGATTTGATGAAGACCACTCTTCTATCCAATCAAAATATTTGATCCAAAGCTCTAAGCTTCTATTTTTATGAGGAACTTCCAGGCATGGTCACATATTTAAAAAATTCCCATTTTTGCAAAAGCCCTAATTTTCCACTTTTCTGATCAAAGTCCCGAACTAGGGTCTGATCAAGCCCAGACTTCTTCCCAACCAAAAATTCTGATCTTGGTCTCTAAATTTTGATTTTTATGAGTAGCATTCAGTCGTGGTCTCCAATTACAAAAATTCCAACTTTCTCCAAGGCCCTAAATTCCGGAAGCCATGAATGAAGGTGCTCAAAAATAATTTTGATTTGACAGAAATATGTACCTGATTGTTTCTGGTGTAACTCCGAAATTTTCGATCCACAGGGTCTGAAAATGTTTCCTGAGATATCTCGACCTGTTATATTTCCATCTTGATAGGTCTGACGTCAATTGGATTCTCTGAGAGAGAGTTATGCCAAGTGTTGTAACGTGACCTGTTTATGGGATAATACAGGAGAACAAAATTGTACGGCATTCCACATGTCACTGGTTCAACTTCGGCCTCTGAACAATTTTCTTGAGATATCTTGACATGTTATATTTCCATCTCGATAGGTATGACCTCAATTGGATTCTCTGAGAGAGAGTCATGCCATGTGTCGCAACGTGACCTGTTTATGGGATAATACAGGAGAGAAAACTTGTACGGCATGCCACGTATCACTGGTTCAACTTCAGCCTCTGAAATTTTTTCCTGAGATAGAACAGTCTGTGTACTACCTATCACTTTTTAGGAAATTTCATTTGGAGCTTCCTAGCCCAAGTTATGACTTTTTTCCCAAGGTCACCTGATTTTTACTCATATCTAGAAGAGGCAGAAACCCTATATTGTACAAATCATAAATCACAAAGTACAACGAATTAGAGGTTTTTCTTTGGACACAAGGTACATGGAGGTCTAATATTCGACATGTAAAAGTTTCAGATCCGAAAACTTTGCCAAAATGGATTTATAGAGAAAGTGCTACGATGACTGGTTGTTTCTATATCAAGCCCTAGCATCGTAAGTGCAACAAGTGTCATACATGCCATATCATGCCTTCTTTCAGGCTAGCTCTGATACCATGTTAAATTTTCAGAATTTACTTCAATCTGATCTAGGATATTAACTAAGAGAACAACATGTACAGCAAATATACAGCAT
This sequence comes from Larix kaempferi, assembly GCA_027924585.1. Taxonomy (NCBI): domain Eukaryota; kingdom Viridiplantae; phylum Streptophyta; class Pinopsida; order Pinales; family Pinaceae; genus Larix; species Larix kaempferi. Next base: position 4,437,973 of record BSBM01000608.1, read on the forward strand.
ATCAATCATGGACACAATAATGCAAGCACACAAGAGACACAGAGTTTACTTAGGGAAAACCATAAAAATGAAAAACCCCAATAAATTCCTCAGAGATAGATAGAGAAATGATACAACTAGAATACAAGAGATAGTCTTCTCCTAGAAGCAGAGCCTCCTCCTCCACAAGTGCGCCACTCTCCCAAGTGTGAGTGAGAGAATAGAATGTGTAAAATGAGAGAGACACACTCTCTATGTATACACTAACTTGACTTGACCTTTACTCAACTAGGTCGGCCTCAACTTAACCACTTAACATAATGCTGACTGGGCCGACCCCCACTAGGGTGGTCTAATAACCCTTTGACCCACATGACCGACCCCCAATAGGGTGGTCTAATAACCCTTTGACCCACATGACTTCTACAGGGCTGACCCCAACAAGGTGATCTAATAACCCATCAAGTATAAGTTAAGACACTTATAATATAAATGACAACACTTCCGTATAGAGGAATAATAACATCTCTATACGAATACAACCACTTCTGTATAGATGAATAATAACATCTCTATAGGAATACAATAAACATATATTTGAAATACATTTCGAAGTTACATATACATCAACAGGGTTCACTCGCTTCTGTAGAACAATGGCTCGTTTGTACTGAAATGTTATAGTTTTGTTTAAATAATGGTTTGAGAAATCGTTCGTATAAACTGTTGATTTGGTAACGATCACTGTCTTTGGTTGAGAGTAGTAGGTTGTAAGTCTGTTGGTAGATAGACCTTGTACTTTGTATCGTTTTTGAAATTCAAGTTTGAAATAATAATGTGGTAAAGTTTGGTCTGTTATATGTTTTTTTTAAATGGCTATGTGCCACAAGGTTCGATTTTGTTTCAATGAATGAAACCCTACCCTGTAGGTTTCGTTGGCAACCTTGATTGTACTAAGAATTTGAATTCGAGAACTAGGCCTTAACTTGTGTCTCTAAAGGTTTCGACACTGTGTATAATTCTTGTTACGTTTTGATAGATGACGATACAAATCCAAATCACGCCTTCTGATAAGTAATGTTCACGGGGGGTTCACTCAGTGAACTTGTTACATAGCACAATCGTTCGTAGGATATTAAAGAATATCCCTAATTTCACTAAATATTTGAAAATGCCTCCTAAAATTTTATTGTTGAACCCCCTCCCAATATACCTTTCCAATTAAGAAAACCCCTATTTTCACTAGATAATGTAGGTATCCATTTTTATCAACCCATTTTTAATACCCCCTTTATATCATATTATCAAGGTGTAACAAACATGATCCCTAATGTATCTTAGTATAAGCAAGCAAGATTCTAAAGAAAGTAGTAGTATAATGCTAACAGTGATCCCACTGAGATTGCAAGGGCGACTGATCATTTTGTAGCATTGGATAGTGGAAGACCCAATGAAATAGTAATGGGGAAGGTAAAATGAGTAAAAGGAAACCCGCTAAGAGATCAATGTAACAAAGAATGTAAAAGACATATAGTCCAATAGTTAGTGCAATGCTTAGAAAACATCAGAATTACAGATGTTTCAAATCACAACCTACCAATCTACCAATTTTATATCATGTAAATACAAATATATCCATAGAGAGCTCATGTTTTCTATAAGCTTACTAAATTAAACTCCATAAAAATACAAAATTGAAACCCTTTCATGGATGGACTTCCCTAACTTCCTATCAAAACAAACATCATTGATGTTTGAATCCAAATGAACATAGAAAACTTCCACTTACTTTCCAATAACACCATATAATCATGTGCATATCTTGGATTTGGGTCATTCACAAAATTCACTGAATTGCCTCTACTTCCTCTACATTTATTCTTGCAATCAAGGGAATTAGCAACATTTAGTTACCTTTTTGTGGGTTAATACATCAAATTTTTTTTATCTTTACAGGAAAGGAAAAAAATCCATTGTTAAGTTTCAATCATGCAATAGATATAAAGATACACAGATGGTGAAACTTATATGATACCATTTCATGATAATGATAACAAATAAGGTATGCAAACAAGGATTTAGATTTTCACCTATGTTCATGTCAATTCCAATACAATATTAAGAAGGATGCCTTGCATATAAGAATTGAAATTTCAATTATGAATGTGCCAAATATAACTCAATCTAACAACTATTATTAACTGGCAATGTGAAAATGTTAAAGAAGAATACAAAAAGTTAAAAGAAATTATTAGTCAAGAAAGATTGTTCTAACTTTTATTGGTTCTAGTGATCCAAGAAAGATTGATCTCACTTTTCTTTCTTGTGGTGGAACAAGGTCTGATTGAATCTCAATACCCACCTAAACCCCAACCTAAAAAATGAAGAGTTATATCTTTTACTATAATGCCTACAAAAAATACAATATAATTGTTCATTTCGAGAACTCTCCATTAGCTACATCTCTTAACTTTGGAGTTGACGAGGAACCAAATGCACACTCAAACATACTCAAGATTTTCATAGGCTACAATGTGACTTATATCTAGAAAAAAACACACTTTGGAAATTGGCTTCATATAGAACAACAAAAGGCATAATGTTACAAGCTTTACTCACTTTTAACACTAGCAAACTCAATCTCAATTATGGAGAAAGTGTAAAATCTTGCATTCATATTCATAAAAAGTGGTAACATTGACTTTAAGACATCACATCAATAACATTCTACATAAAAGAACAAAATACTAGGGTGGTTAACTCCATGCCATAATTGTAGGGTGAAAAAGTCATGCAGGCAACTAGAGTCTTGGGCGAATTGCCAATCCATGAAAAGGTAACTCAAAGTTCATGGATGAAGAAAGCAATGATTATCCTAGGTACTTGGGTCGTGAGTAGTAGCTAAAAAAAGGTAACTAGAAGTGTCTCATATTATAGATGTAATAAGAGTGAATAAAAAATCCACGAAAGAGGGTCGTCGACTAGAGATGTGATAATAAAATTTAAGGTATTAAAAGAAAACGTGTATATACTAGTAGAAAATAGAGAGAGAGGTACACCATTATATCTCAAAGGTAGCTCCACCATAATATGTCTTGCTATCTAAAGTATGTAATTGTTCTTTCCATGAACAATACCAGAATCAACATAACACAAATGATACTCTGGTTTTCTCAGTATATGCATCCCTCGTTTAACAATCTTTTTCCATCTAGAATTTCCTCTTAGTGCCCCGACCAATTCTTCTATGCGCTGAGCAGAATCAAGAACAAGAAGAATAACTTCTTGTCTCTGGATTAAACTACAACAAAATGCAATTTTTCACGAAATTGTTCAACTATCCTCATTTAATTTTCTATGTTGCTAATTGGATAAAAATATTCAAAACAAGTGGCAAATATTCTGCAGCTACACTTCTGAGACTTGACAAAGCAATAGTGACTGCTTGTTCATACAGTTCATCCTCCAAGATGAGGTTAGAAAAAGCATCAAGAATAGGAACAATAAGTTCCAAATCCTCCTGCAACATTTACTCAAGAGAAGATACAACCATTCCATTATTTTGGTCACCAATTGTATATGGAAGAAAGCAGATCATTTCTGTCGTTAATGATAATGGACAAATGGACAACACGTCTAACAGCTTTCTTGTTGATGCTTCACCATCGACTAGAAAATCAATCCATTCAAATTGATTTAATATTAATCTCGGAATGTCCTATTTTCAGGAGATAGAATCTTCATCAAAGTGTTCAAGGAGCTTTTCCAAAAAGCTATTGTAGATTTAATGAGTTTGAAGAGGTGCTACTAAGAGCAATACTCTTGCAATGCTATCAAAATATGATAAGATGTTATATGTTGCTACACTGTCTGATGTGCATATAAGAATCTTTTTGAGATTGGTCGGATCTTGAATGTAGTAACTGAATCCAGCCAAAAACTTATTGGCTAAGGCTGGTTTTGACTGAAAATGAAGCTCTAATCATTGTTGATGATTGTGGACATCAACTAGTGTGCAGTCCAAGAGAGTGAATTCTGCTTCCGCCATTATAGCCAGCATGGCATCCATATCACTTTGCTCGACATGGCGCTTCTTCTTCGATGAAGAAGGGTTAAAACCGCTACTGTAAGGGTTAAGGTGCTTCTTGGAAGAGCTTCGCTGCAATGGAGCCATCGTTCCGCAGCACACCCACATGGTGGATTTGAAAAACATCAAACTGCAAGATGTTGATCTGTAAAGGCCCATCCGATTTATCTTTCTGATTGATAAGAATCCAGTGGCCTTACCTTATTCTGGTTGTGGATAATCCATTTGGCAGTTCAACGATATAAGCTAAAGGGCTGCTCTCAGGACAATAATACCTGCGAAAGCATGCACGTTACTAAAAGTCCTCGGCTATTTTTGCACTGAATTTGGCACTATGTAGCAGAGCTTTTTATTTACTCAAATCGTGTTGACATTTCTGATTGTGATATCACCCCAATTTATTAATCAGAACCAAAAAATTAGGGATCATTATTCTACTGTAACCTATCAAATTCCTATTTCATATGATTTCTTTCACCTATCAAATCTATATTTCACATAATTTTTTTAAAAGTAAAGTACAATGTGAGGATGGGAATTTTGCTCGGAGAACCATCGCACAAAGAATAGCAATTAACAAATATACACGGGATCACAAATATTGGGTTAACACTCTTGATTTGATTATAAAATAAGCACTCCGAACAGGTTAGTAGAAGAAAGTAAACCAGAACTGATAGACACCAGGCAAGGGGAGAGGAAAGGATCCATCAAACCAAAGGATGTACCAAACGATGCATTAGACCATAGTGCAGCTTGTGATTGAGGCACGTGAAAATCTCATCAATCTAATGTATGGTGTGTGAATTGTTATTAGTAGGTCAATCTAATGTATGGTGTGCGAATTGTTATTAGTATGCAAATAACTCTAAAAAACCAAACATCATTTAGTTTAAAAAACTGTAAAACTCTGTAAAATTGTAATAGTCATTGCAGTCACTGCACATAGATAGTATATAGGTTAAGTCAGCTTATTTTTACATACCTCCTTATATAGATCCCCACCTCAATTCCATTCCCCCTTTGAATGCCTCAATGCCACTCCCGCTCTAAATGACACTCCCTACCCCGCCTTAACGCTACTGATCCTGCTCCACTTCCACTTCTGCACCACTTCTGCACCAGAGAAAAAATTGAAAATGCAATTGAACTCCCAGAATGCTCCCAAAACGCTCAACTTGACCACAACAAAATGCTGGAAACAGAGACAGTCCATAAGTCGGAAAGAAAAATAGTTTGCAAGATGGACCACAAGAAATCGACTCTCTCCCGTAGCTCGGAAAGAAAAATAGTTTGCAAGCTGGACCACAAGAAATTGACTCTCTCCCGTAGCTTGTCCCCTTCGAGGACCTTCGCCTACTACAACAACTTTCTTAATTGACATTAATTGACAACAACAAATCTCCAGTTCCGTCAATTCCAGTATCGTAGGCTTTGTACCACAAGATCTAGCACACAAATTGACATATAGCGATCAGATGGCATGTGGATCTGATGGTTTTAGTTTTTTTATATGGCGATCAGATGGCCCATGGCCTGTGGATGTGATAGTTTTAGATTTTCTATAAATGAGAAAATTTGTATATCGTAATTATTTCCCCTTTCACTAATCAAATATAGATCTCTTATGCCAAACAATAAGGTTGAACAAAAAATTTATAATAATAATAATAATAATAGTAAGTGGGAGAAGCCACTTCAAACTTCTATATTCATGCACTCTTTATGTTTTCGGGGTTCCTTTCTGTACGTTACGACACCTGAGAAGCCACTTCAAACTTCTCTATACACGCGTTCTTTCCGTTTTTGAGGACGGTGGCGATTGGCGATGAATTGAAAAAGTTCCTTTATGTACGTGAAGACAAACATGTTTATTATTATGGCATTGAATACTCAGCAGTTTTGAAGAATTACATGTGCAATGAAAAATGAAAAAGAAGTTTAATTTGATATTTATCTTTGCTTATTAAATTAAAAAATCATAAAATCTTTTCATATTAATTTCATTTTTTAAAAATTAAATTCTTAATTTTTTAAATAAAATATTTATAATTATTTTTAAATTTTCAAAACAATAAAATTAAGAAATCATAAGAGTCTTTTCATATTAATTTTCTTTTAAATTAATTCTTAATTTTTTAAATTCATATTAATTTTATTTTTTAATTAAAATTTTATTTTCTTAAATATGATATTTATAATTATTTGTAAATGTTCAAAATAAACAAATAAAAAAAGATACAATTAAGAAATTTACTATAGAATTATATATTACAAATAATTAATAAAAAAATTGAAATAAAAATAATTAAAAAGTTTCAAAATGTAAAAATATACAACTAAAAAATTTACTATAAAATTATATATTACAAATAATAATAATTAATCAAAAAAATTCGAATTTAAAATTAAATTATTTACATTTATAATTAAAAATTAAATGAAATTAAATAAATATAAAAAATTAAAATTAAATTAAATGATTTAAAATTGAATTAATTACATTTATAATTAAAAAAATAATAATTGCAGCTTCTATATATTTCTAAAATATAAATGATTGAAAACATTGAATTTATAATATTGAAATGCATATTATTACCATTCGAAAATAAATGGAATTGAATTGGAAAATATAGATCTGTGCAGAAATAAAAATGTTTTTCTTTTATTATGAAATAAAGGAATGCTATACATCTGTTTATACTATGCTGTGCTATTTCCTGCGTTTTAAACTTATGATTGAAATGGAAAAATTTAAAATAAATACTACTGTGTTTATCCATTCATTTAAATGGCATTCTGCATATCACTCTTCTCTATTAATTTTACTTTTTTGTACTAGAGTACTATATAGATAACAATATGGGAAAAATACAGAAAAGAATTTAATCATTCATCTAATTTACTTAATTATCCTTAAAACATATCATCTTTAAATCAGTAAGTAAAATAGTTTCTTTTGTATAACTATAAATATTAGTTCTACCATGCAGAAAATAATTTAACTGTAGACAATAAGTCAGAACAATGGAACCGGGTTGACTGTAGGAGAAACAAACAGCCCAAGGAACCTGTTCCACCCAACCTATTCCTAAAGACAGCCAAATTACTTGCCTTAGGACACCTGAGCCTGTTCATTGAACCACCAAGAAGGAGAAGATTATGGAGAAGCTTAGTTCATCAACTTGCAGTAAGATATAGATTTTCTAGTCATAAAGACTCAACAGTCAAAGAGACCTGCACCAACACCTCTGGTTTTACTTCTCAGAATAACTAGCAGACTCACAATGCACTTTCACATAGCCTCCCTATTTGAATCTCTTAGTGATCACCTGATACACTTGAGGATATATTTCTCCAGAAAATATTGTGGAGCTATCTACTCAATTCGAATTTCCTTATCTAGGCTGCCTAGGCCTTTTAGTGGTTAACCTAGTCATTAATGAGCCATCATCTCTCTTCCACCCACCTGAGGGACAATGCCACAAATTTAGGGGTAGTTGTCCCATAACCAACAACTAGTGGTGGAGTGCAAATGTTGCCATCTGTCCCATGCCTTCTAACAACTTTCATTCCTCCTAGTGGGTCAGTGAACACTCATTTAACAGTTCCCTTGGGTGTTTGTCTCCTATTTTAATTTATTAAGTAAAAATAATTAGTAATTACAATCATCCTTGACCAAACTTGGTCATAATTACAAAACTTTGTAATTATAATTTAACATAAAGTATTTTGCAAATAAAATAAATATTCTCAAAATTTGGGTAGGTGACATACACCCCCCCTTAAGTCTCAACATTGTCCTCGATGTTTTTTAATCACTCTCTAAGTGTTCCTAAAACATAGTTGGGTATGCTGCCTGCATACTACTCTCCAACTCCCAGGTTGCCTCTTTTGGGCTAAGGTGCTTCCATTGCACCTTTATTTGCCCAATGGTGTGATTCTGGAGTAGAGTTTCCCTCCTTTCGAGGATACAATCCGGTTCCACCTGAAAAATCGTTGTCTTGTCCCACCTGTACATCATTCCAATTTACAACATGAGTAGCATCGTGTACATACTTCTTTAAAAATGATATATGAAAAACATTATATATCTTTATATTTGGTGGAAAATCCAGTTGGTATGCCATGAGTCCAACCCTTGACAAAATTTCAAAAGGACCACAATACCTGGGTGCCAACTGGGCACAACTTCCTAATTTCAATGAACTCTTTTTCGGTCTTACCTTAAGAAAAACATGTTCACCAACCTGGAACTCTTTATGAGTCCTTCTAAGATCTTCTTAACTCTTTTTCCTATCTTCGGCAGCTTTAATATTTCTTTGTACCTGTTTCACAATTAGTTCTAATTCCTGCAACAATTCAGGTCCTAAAATAACTCTATTTACTGGGTCGTTCTAAGAAACGAGTATATCACATTTCCTACCATAAATAATTTCAAAAGGGCTAAGCCTGGATGATCCATGATAATGGTTGTTATATGCAGATTCTGCTAAATGCAAGTAGTCCTCCCACTTACCAAGCTGGTCCTTAACATACGTCCTAAGCATGTCTTCCAATACCTGATTCACCCTTTCTGTATGTCCATCCATTTGTGGATGAAATGTTGTGCTGAAGTTTAAGGTTGTATTCAACCCTTTAAACAAAGACCTCCAAAAGTTTCCTGTAAACTTAGAATCACGGTCTCAAAACTATCACTTATGGTATCCCATGTAATCAAAAAATATGTTTCATGAATATTGCTGCAATATATGGAGCCTTATGAGTATTCTTTACAGGTATAAAATGTGCTTCCTTGCTGAGTTTATCTAATACTACCATGATGGAGTAATTTTGTTTCTGATTTTTTGGTAGTCCGGTAATAAAATCTATGCTTATAATCTCCCATTTCTAGCTAGGTATAGGCAATGACAGTAACAGTCCAGCTAGATGTTGATGTTCAACCTTCACTTTTTGACAATCTAAACACTTAGCTATATATTCTGCTACGTCATCCTTCATTCTGGGACAATAATACTCTTTCTATAACATAGTGATGGTTTTCTGATAACCTGGATGACGAGAATAATGACATTTGTGCATCTCATCTAAAATCAAAATTTTTACTTTTGGTATGTTGGGTACATACAATCTGTTTTTGTACAATAACAACCCATTTTCTTTTAAACTGTAATCTGCCATAGAATTTTCAGAATTGCTATCTATTGTCTTTTCTTGTAATTTTATGTATTCTTCATCCATTTCAATCCCTTCAAACATCTGGTTTTCTAAATCTGTTGAGTATGTACTGATGGCTGAAATAAAATTTAACTTGGCTTTACAACTTAATGCATCAGCAACCTTGTTCGCTTTCCCTTTAATGTGCTGAATTTCAAAATCATATTCACTTAGAAACGTTAGCCATCTAGCTTGTCTTGTGTTCAAATTTGTCTGACCTAATAAGTACTTTAGTCCCATGTTATCTGTTAACAAGGTAAATTTTCTGCCAATAAGATGGTGACACCACATTTTTAAAGTGTGAATTACTGCTAATAACTCGAAATCATAAGTAGAGTAATTCTTCTCATGTATTTTCAGCTTTCTAGACTCGTATGCAACAGCATGTCCTTCTTGTGTTAGGACTCGACCGAGTCCATCATTACATGCATCGGTGCATACTATAAAATCCTTATTAGGATTTGCAATCCTCATAATAGGTGTTGTAGTTAGTAATTCCTTTAACTTCTTAAAACTGTCTAATCATTTCTGATCCCATACAAATTTCTTCCCCTTCTTCTGTAAGGAGGTTATGGGGTTTGCAATCCTTGAAAAAACTTCTATGAATTTTCTATAATATCCAGTAATACCCATAAATGATCATACATCTGACACATCCTTAGGAACCGGCCATTCATTAATGGCTTTTATCTTATCGGGGTCAACCGAGATTCCTTCCTTAGAAATTATGTGTCCTAAATACTAAATCTTATCCTTGTGAAAGTCACATTTACTAAACTTAGCATATAACTGATGATCTCTCAGAACTTGTAAAATAATACGCAGATGTTCGTCATGTTCTTCTTTACTTTTAGAATATACTAGAATGTCATCTATGAACACAATAGCGAACTTATCAAAATACTTGTGCAGAATATTGTTCATTAAGCACATGAATACTGTCGGGGCATTAGTCAATCCAAATGGAATGACTATGAATTCATAATGTCCATATCGAGTTCTAAAGGCTATTTTAAAAATATCCTCATCCTTCACACGAACTCCGTGATATCCTGACCTTAAATCAATCTTTGAAAATATCGTTGCTCCACGTAGCTAATCAAATAGATCATCTATGCGGGGCAACGGATATCGATTCTTGATTGTCATCTTATTCAACTGACGATAATCTATGCAGAGTCTTAAAGTGCCATCCTTCTTCTTAACAAAAATAACAGGTGCTCCCCAAGGAGACACGCTAGGTCTTATATAGTTTTTATCAATCAGTTCCTTCAACTGTGATTTCAACTCATTCAATTCTAGTATATTCATCCTATATGGAGCTTTAGAATTTGGTACCACACCCGGTATTAATTCGATGGTAAAATCTAGATCTCTCTTAGGGGGTAATCCTAGGATCTCTTCAGGAAAAACATCCTGGAATTCTTTTAGGACAGGTATATCTTCTAGTTTCAGTTTGTCCTCTTTAGTAATTAACTCCTCATTCACCTCATTCACTGCAAACATTTGACATGCTTTTCTAACTGCTCTCTTTACTTGCATAGCTGAAATCTGTCTAAGTGATGTCTTTTTGGAATACCTTTTACTTTTACTGTTTCTCCTTCATCATTTAAACAAGTAAAACTTTTCTCATAAAAATTCAAAATGACATGATGGGATTCTAACCAGTCTATTCCAATTAAGATATCATAGGATCCTAAAGGTAAAACATTCAACTTGTTTTGTGTCTTTAACTGATTCATAGATAAAGCACAACTTTCAATAAAATCAGATACTTTTCTTTTTGTCTTGGTTGCTAGTCTAACTAGCCAGGATTTATTGAATTTTTTTTGTTTTCAAATTAAAACTTTCTACAACATATGGTGATGTATAACTTAGGCTAGCACCTAGATCAATCAAAATAGTAACAGGGTGGTTTTGTAGCATACCTTCAATCTATACCATAGATACTTGATGCTCTGCTTACCTGTTGTCTAGAGCTGCATCAATTATGGGCATCTCCCTTGCCAAGTCTCCCACAGTAGGTTCAGTTTTTATGGAATTTTGTAGCATACATTCAATCTCTACCATAGATACTTGATGCTCTGCTTGCCTGTTGTCTAGAGCTGCATCAATTATGGGCATCTCCCTTTGCAAGTCTCCCACAGTAGGTTCAGTTTGTATGGAATGAATATTATTAGTTGTCTGCTTCCTCTTGGGGCATTCTGAAGCATAATGAGGACCTTGACACTCAAAACATTTGATAGGTTCCTGTTGACCAACGCGACTCCAGTTGACAGGGGTTCCATTTCACTGTCGACACATGCTGCAGTCTCCCTGGGCACCGGCTCGGGCAGGTTTTTATCCTACCCAGCAACACCTGCATAGTAGATGAGGTCTCACCCGATGTGTCCAGGAAGAATAGACGAAACCATGTTTTTGTCGAGGAAGGAGGAGGTTTGTGGCTATATGAACTAATTCTATTGCAACAGTACACTAGGATCTCAAACATTTGACATGTATTCATAACGCATTATTCAATCACAACATTCATTATCACCGCAACAGTAACAGTAAAGCAACATCGTATCAATGAAACATAGCATTATTCATGAAGTGCGACATTGCATTACCATAAACAAACAGAAAGAACCCAGGAATTGCACCAGAATAGTTTCATCATATCATATTATCACTGCAAAACCTTAGATACAATATCTCCTCAAAGATCAGGTCTTGGCAATATCTCCCAGATGCGTAGAAACATCCCAAACATGCGCTTTTTCTCCCGTTCTATTCCCCTCCTCATACCTACGATTCTTATCTATATATAAGCTTCCGCCATTACAATACTTGTCCACTTACTAACAACTCCCTAACCGACATTTGGACAAGTGACCCAACATCTAACTAACTTGGTACAAAACTGACCCAAAACCCACATTCTGCGGTATAACTAACTCAACATTACATAATATGTGGTCCAAATGACCAAAAACCCGCATTCCGCGCTACAATTGACCCACAATACATAACTAATCTTCCACTCATTGCCATGCACGTTATCTTCTCACCATTCACACCATCTTTTTCCTTGTCGCAGCATCGGAGATGCTGCGATAGAAATCTACCAAACCGCCTGCCAACAGGCCCCCAACACAATATTTTGGCTTTCCCCCGAGCCACGTCAACTGTTGGGCATAGTACACGTTGTCGTTTGTACTTTGAAGTCCTCATACGACTGTTCAACAGTTCTTGTTGTCTAGATCGCGCGGTTTTGTCCGGATTCTTTTGTGAAAATACTCACATTAGATCTAAGAGATGATGTAAAACTCACAAGAGTAATTATGATTAAGCAGGAAAATAGAAGAAGAGTAAACAATACAGTATAATGAGCAACATAATAATATGGTATAGTAGAACTTAGATAGAAGCAATAATACTTTACACACACTAGCTAATTAATCACAATATGGACAAATAAGTAGTACAAGCATGAGGATTCGAATGCTTAAGGTGGAAATTCGAATTAGCCTTCATGGAGTGATCAAAGGATCACTGGCGTTTCATTGGAGCACAACTAGGTGTCCTCATGATCATCAGTGGAGCCATCAATGCACAAGCAACTGTCAGCTGTCAGTCAAACTAAGTCTAACTGAGTGTAATAGGTGTAACTGAATGTAACTAGCACATGGAGACACTAACTGGATGAAGGAGGCTCAGTGGAGGATGCGGTAGGAGCTTACTAGAGTCAAAACAAACAGTTTAGTCTCACTGGAGGTCCATCAGAGTGATAAGGTCGGTAAAGAGTCAGTTAATCCTTAAATCAAGGAAGTAACTGTAGATAACTAAATATAACTGGATTGGTAGGTGAAAAAGGAGCCCTTGTCATGCAGTGGAGCAAAGGAGGGCGCATTAGTCACTGGGAGGACTGAAACTGCAAGGAAAGAAGCTCTCAGGGCTAGCTCACTAAGGGATAGGTGCTGGTGCTGATGACTGGAATGCATGCAAAATGCATGCAAACCCTAATATTTGCATGCATGACTGAAAATGCAAACAATGGAGATGCTGCTAGGACTAGGATGGAGTATAGGAATATCCTAACACCTTTTTCTACACTAATCATCGTCTCACTGTTATGTAAGTCTTACCCGAAAGTGGGCATCCTCCGACTTGTTGTCATGTATGTCTCAAACTCGTCCTCTAGTCTCGAGGAATCTGATGCACACTGAGGAGAATTTTATGACCAACGCTGAGGTGCAAACCAGGCCAACAGCTCTGGCACATATGTTTCGCATCGGTAAGCACAAGTTATAGGGACCCGGGGGCGATGACCCCCCCCTTTTGTGTGGTCGTCGGGACCACGAGACTTCGAACCATCACCAACTGCCTAGACATTTCAGATGAAACTTCATGCTTGTAACCTCGGGGTGTCCGAGGCGTAGCCTACTCCAAGCGCTCATGCACACTCGTCGTTCGGGCCCTCAACGCACCTAGTGTGCTACCACACGAAATGAAATGGATCATTTCCACAACCTCTTTGGAATTCCAAACTTAACAAAATGCCAGAACCTTGCATAGCATAACCCTTCTTAACTAAAACAATCTCTATGTGCTTACTCCCCGTAGGTCCTCTATTTATACAGTGCACTCTGTCATCCATCAGCCTCAGCAAGTCGTTGCACCACTGACTCGCACCCCAGGATAAACATAAGTCGTTGTGTGCCAATTATCCTAACAGCGGATGAATCGTACCTTTTCCTGGTTCCCTTTATGCAGAAATGTGCGAAGCATTGCTTGGGCCATGCCGACAAGGTGGATACTTCGTTCCAACCATGCGAACCATCCTGTTAAGTACAATCGACCATACTGCCTCGGTGTATCCCTAAGCCCAACTAGGCCATCATCTGTCATGATCGACTCGATTAACGAGCATATTCGTCAAAGCAGGAAAATGTCCCATCAACATTATGATTTTGGATGTGACCCAAGCACAACATTCCTAGGTGTTGCTAACAACCTCAAGCTTGCAACAGAAGCATCCCTGCTTCCGCATTCCATCCATGGTGGCACGACATCCACCAATCATCATGTTTTTTTTTGTTTTTTGTTTTTTTTATGCGACTCAGGCATTGCAGTGTTCCAAGCCCATGTGATAGGGCTTCAACCTATGACCATTTACCAGCTTGGGGAGCATTGCCCCATCCAACTGCTGCAACTGAACCGCTCCTCCGAAAGTAATACGACTGATGGGATAGGGACTAAGCCAATGCATCTACAACTTCCCTGGATGTTTCATAAACTTGTTGTAATACAACAGTAGCAAGTTGTGCTGCTGAAACTATTGATTTTTGATGTGTCGATCATGACATGCCTTCTGGTGATCCTTCTCAACCCCTTGGTGGAACCCAGCTATGAAACGATCTTCTTCCAGTTGCACCAATTGCGCAAGATGTTCATCTAATGCTGCGACATCATCCATGCCCATGATAGCCACAATTCGCAAACTCGGAACAAGATACTCCATTGGCATAATCACTTCTTGTCTGTACACCAACTTAAATGGTGTCTATCCTGTCAGTCGTTTACATGTGGTGTGATAGGCCCACAACACTGCTGGTATTTTGAGATCCCAGTCATCTCGGCTAGCATTACACACCTTTGTTAGTGCGTGCTCCAATACCTTGTTAAAAGCCTCCACCATGCCATTCGCCTGTGGATGATATGGTGAACTCTTCTTATGCTGTATCTGCAACTCCTTCGTCAATGCGTTGATGGTGCGATTAAGAAAGTGGCTGCCTTGATCACTCCGGAATATCTTGGGGCAGCCGAAGTGAGTAATAATGTTATCAAACAAAAATCGCATCGTTGTGGCCACGAAAAAATCAATTATAGGTGCCGCCTCGGCCCATCGGGTCAAATACTCGGTCGCCATGATGATATATCGTGCACCCGTGCATTTCCATGGTGGATTGATCAGTCCTACAAAATCCACAACCCATTTGGAGAATGGTTGCAATGTTATTTGAAGCATCAGTGACATCTCATCGCGTCCAGATGGTTTTCCAGTTCCCTAACAAACATCACAGGACCGCGCATTGTCTGTCATATCATTATGTAGTGTAGGCCATCACAGCCCCGCATGCAACACCTTACTAGCCGTCACCCGACTGCCATAGTGTCCTCCTGCTACTCCTCCATGTGCTTCATCTAGTATCAGTGCTTGATCATGCGACAAGACACATCAGCGCCCATTTTATACAACTCTCCTGCAATGAGCTGGAAGTCTGCAACCTTGACTACCAATTGCTTCTTCTGATTGGTGGTGAACTCATCTGTTGCAGTACCCATTGTCAGAAACTAGAGGATGTCATCAAAATAGTCAATAGCAATGCCAACCTTGAATAGTTGTGCATCTAGCAACCCGTCTTCAATATTGGTTGGTTCCTCCCCTGTATCAATCTGCAATGAATGATCAGGACCGACATTCAATCGGCCTGGCTTCACAGTGACTTCAAAATCGAACTCCTAAAAAAGAAGTATCCAATGGCATATATTCCCCCCCAACAAAGGCTTATTTACTAGGCATTTCAACACAGAATGGTCAGTGAACATTTTAAAGTTCCCACCCAACAAATAGTGCCTGAACTTCTGCAGTGCGTAGACCATTGCCAAACCCTCCCGCTTAGTGGTGGTGTAGTTTCATTCAGCGAACGACAACTTCTGACTAGCGAAAGCAATGGGGTGATGAAGATATCCTTTGCGAGGCTGAGCCAATACTACTCCCAATGCAATTGATGAGGAATCGACATGTACATGGAACTCCTTGCTCCAATCTGGAAATACCAGTATTGGTGCCGAAGCCATCTTCATCTTCAGTGTGTCGAAACTATCTTGACATTTCAAAGTCCATTGAAAGAGCGCATCTTTCTTCAGCAATTTCTCCATAGGGGCGGTGATCGCTACATATCCCTTAATGAACTTGCGATAATACCCCGTATTCCCTAGAGTCACTCGTAACTGCTTAACGGTGGTTGTTGGTTGCAAACTCAAGATGAGCGCAATCTTAGCCAGATCGACCAACAACCCTTGATTACACATAATATGACCTAACAATATCCCAAATGGTGCGCAAAAAATACATTTATTCAAGTTCAACGATATCTGGTGCTGTCGGCAGCGCTCAAGCATTAACCGCAGATTGGCCAGATGATCGTGGATCAACCCATAAACTGTCCAATCATCCATGTATACTTGCAAAAAATTATGAATAAAGTCTTTAAATGCAGCAACAATGACCTAGGAGAATATCATAGGTGCATTCTTCAAACCAAGAAGCATTATAGTGTACTGAAAGCAGCCCCATTCAATAACAAAAATTTTCTTTTGGTGATCTTCTTTGGCAATGCGAATCTGATGGTAGCCAGAGAACCCATCAGTGAATGAGTACATCTCCTGGACGCCCACCCCTTTAAGTACTTCATCAGTAAACGGGGTCGGAAAAGGGTCATGCAAGCAAGCATCATTCAACTTCCGCAAGTCAACACAAATGCGCGCCTCACCAGTTTTCTTGTCTTTTACCACCATAGGACTGATCCATTCAGACTCTTCCACTGGTTTAATAATACCAGCATCCAACATGCGATCAAGTTCCGTCTTGACCTTTTACTTATGTCGTGGATTTAGCTGATAAGGTCGCTGTCGGACGGGCTTAGCATCTGGTTTTAAAGGAATCCTCATCTCCCCTAAATCACCCAGGATCCCCTTCATATCGGAAAAATTCGTAGGAAACAAGTCTTGAAACTCATGGAATAAATCAGTGACCTTACTCATCATCTCGTCATCCCAATAGTCCCCAACATTTGCAAACTTGGGAGTGGCCTCTATGCCAATATTAAGCTTACGAAGCTTCAGTGGTTGACTGAATGGATTACTTGGCGTAGCAGGTGGTGCCACATCGCGACTTCCTTCAGACTCGGGAATGTTGATATCCCGGGGATCGTCCTCATCCTCAGGACCACTAGTGATGTTGTAGCATTTCATGAGAGACTGCATCTAACAGTATGTATTTGAATCGACAGGGTAGGCCACCGGAACAACCTTAAGTACCACATCGTAGATGAGCTGTAAGGCGTTATTGACCTCAGGGTTGGCATCTGCAAAAGTGAATGTATGAGTGAAACAGGCCATCAACTCCCCCCATGTTGTAATTTCTCTACGCAACTCGGCTGCAGTATGGCATGAGCGCGACATCTCATCTAAGGTATGGAGAAAACATGGATCCACTCATCTCTAGGTCATGCTACCCATAATCATTGGCATTCCATCACATGATCACTGGGAATATTCCGGCCAGCATACTTGCAAGTGTGATAAACCTCAGTATCACCGAACCGAACCACCATCAACCTTCGACACTATGACCAACCATCAATGGATTTCTTATGTGTTTCCCACCAGCATGCTGGAGCAACCTTCAGTGCTTCCTCCAATGCTAGCAATCACTGTGGTTCTGAGACTCGTTCTTCAAATTCCATCAAGAATTTGGTTAAGCCAGGAAACCCCTCATAGACGGGAAGTGTGACTATTTTTGTTGCAACACAACATAAAGATTACATAACTAAGCCACATTTTCGAAGTGAAACTTCATGCAAGTGGTTCTGCCAATGTTCTAATGCATCATGAGAGTCAGAAGACGCAGATCTCTCGCTGCGCCATCCCATCTCACCTTTGTCATTAGGGTGAATATAGTCTTCAGAAATATTGAATGCATGGTCCCATCCAGTGGGATCGTCATCTTTTACAGGCTCAATGTATCGGCCTCCTTCATCCTGATCCAATGGGGCTATGAATCTGAAATCGTGATTCACAAAGGTCGTCATGCGCTTTTTGAAGTTGATTATAGCTCCACTATCGTTAGCCCATCCAATCCCCAATAGCATAGGATAAGAGATTCCTCCCTCAACCACTTCAGTGACATCGAAGTCAGCATAATTCTTCATGCCCTCAATATCGACCATTAGCCATGGAACTCACCCAATGAGTGTTACTTTCGCATGGTTAGCCAACCAGAGATGCACAGGAGACTAGCTTAATGGGGGACTCCCCATTTTCTACCATGCCTACTTGGTTAAGATGTTGAAATCCGAACCAAGATCAAGAATTATTGAATCGACATCATAATCACCAATCTGGATGTTCAATCTCATCTCCTTGCCAGTCTTCCATCACTGTAGAGAGTTTATTTCCATCTCCTGCCGTCCTTTCAAAAATCACTACAACCATCCCTCAATCTCAACCAGGGCAGCTGGATCCCGGGCCAATAACAAACAACTTTCCAGAAATCGTTGCAATGTTCCCAATGGTGTCGACGGACCGCTCTCCAATGCAGTGTTAAAGACAGGTGGCATATCGCAAACAACAACCTTACCATGGTCTTTTTCCAAGGTGCGACGTGCCTGAAGGAATGCCTCCCATTCAGCATCGATGTCAAATGGTACCATCTTCTGGCCTGCCAACCGAATCATCAGTCGCGAGATATCTTCTCCAGTCATTTTTCCTCCACGAGTTACAATAGCCACCAAAGCATCTTGTGGTCGTGGTTCTGCAGAAATTGTTGCAATATTTGCACCCTGCATCTGAGTCTATTGCAGATTCCCCTGTGGGTTCATATTTGGATTTGCGTTTTGATTTGATCGTGGGGGCTGGTTCTGTATTGGCTATTGGACTTGGTTCTGGACTGGTTTCTATACTTGGTTTTGGGCTAGTTGCTGCGGCTGGATCTGATTCTGTATCTGCAAAGAATTCCCAGCCTGCCATCATGCAATCAACTATGGACAATTCTCAATTGTATGATCATTAACAAAATAGAACGTACACTGATTCTGTAGTAGTGGACAGTATCAATGATAATTCTCCCACACTACACAGTGATAGCATTGAATAGGTCAATGACCACCTCGTCCTCCTCCGCGACCAAATCCTCCACCTCGTCCGCCTCGGTATCCTCCTCGTAATCTGCCCTGCTATTGGTACTATGGCTACATAGGATTCTGTTGCATGCCTTGTCCCTATGGTGTATATTTCGGTTGTTGGACGTACTGTTGCTGTTGCGGAGCCATTTGTATTGGAGCATATTGTGGCACAAACTGCATCTGCGGTTGAGGTAGTGGCTGGACAACCTGTGGTTGCAGTTGTGGTTGTTGTACGGTATGCTGATCGTCCTTGATGTAGAATGCATCACACATTCTTTCTTGTAGCAACCCATATGCATGACAATCTTTGTCATTGTGACCCATCGACTTGCAAAATGTGCAATAAATATTTCTCGGGGTTGTGACCATTTTCTACATATAAGGGAAATTGTCGTGACTGTTCCCATACACCTGGAAAATGCGACACCATAGCATGTTGCCTCCATTCAATAGATTTGGTGCACCTGACACCAAATAATTGTAGAAATCCGGGCAATTGTCCTTCGTATGCCCTTCTCCTCGGCATCACGTACACCATACTTCATCGCGTTGTTCCTTGCTCTTCTTCAAATCTTGCAACTGTATAGTCAAGTTAGCGAGCTGTGTCTGTATTTACGACATCCCAACTACATTATCTCTAATTGGTGACGCCTCTAATCGCATTGCAATCTCTAGAGCTTCACTTGGCATCGAGATGTTTTGTTGCATCAACGAAAGCCGAATGTGGGATAGCAGTGCCATCATGAATCGCTCTTTATGTTGGACGGTGCTCATATCAAAACTAACTTTTTCCATCATCGTCTTGAATCATTGGTCGAAATCCTATACTGTCTCATTGGGATACTGCTTAATTTCCTTCAATTCTGTGATGTATTGAGCTTCGGACTTGGGCCGTCTAAATTCTGCAATCAGTCCATCCAAAATCTCATCCAGTGACTTCTCTGGGGCTCCCATAGGAACTAGAATAAACTTCATGAACCAATCTAATGAATGACCTCACGGAGATGTGGCTAACTGTCCTTTCTTAGCATCAACATCAGTGATCTGTTCCATGGTCCATACCGATTCACACAAAAACCAATACTGTTCTGGGTTGTCTGTCGCACTTCCATGGAACAATGGTAACTCAGCATCATCGCCCACCATTCTGGGCTTCCTTCCTCCTTTCTATGTACTACTACCAATTAACTTCTGTGGAATTGACGAACTTGGCAACATCGAAGTGGTATTTCTTTCTATTTGTGAGATAGTGAGCGGAGGTGTGGGTACGTTGGTGCCAGGGTGTGGTCCTGCCTCTATCCTGGGCATAGCCTGGTTGTCCCTGTTAGGACAGTGAGGTTGATTCGTCCCATGCGGTCTTCCTTCGCGGTTTTGCGGTTTGATCGCAGCAGGACCTTCTCCTGTCCTCTGCCTCTTCTCTTGTCGAAACCTCGCTCCTCCTATTCTAAGACCACTTTCTTCCTCGGCTTTTCTCACAGTCTCCTCATGGTCTACACCCATCTACCCCTTACCATTCCATGTACCATTCCCCAACAGTCGCGGTACCCACAGCCTCTTCCCACCAAGCTGTCTACTGATCAAGATGCATCTTCAATATACCCTTTTCGTAGATTAGCATCTTAATCGATAGTTGGAGTGAAAACAGAAACCTTCCCCTTGGTTTGCGAAAGAAATATCTTTTAGATTCACTATAGGATTTCTGCGTGTCAATCGCAAATTCAATGATATATCCCTCCAAGATTCTATCGAGCCAAGCTTCGACAGCTCGCGATACCTTATTATTGACTTCCTACAGCTCCTGAATCAGTTCCGTGGTCCAAGCTGTCGGTTCACCACCCTGGAAATTCCTCTTCTGGAAGGTCAGCTTTGACAACCATTCATATAGGATGACTGGGAATTCACAAAAAAACCATTCATGCGGACCATCGTGAATATATTTCCCCACCCCATGATCTACTATCAGTCGCATGTTTCGGCTTTCTTCTTTAGCAAACTCCTACAACTTCTGATAAAACCAGCTCTATATCTTTGGATTTGTGGGGTGCCACAACATGTCCTCCTTTCACTCTTCACACGGTCCCGACAATGGAACCATTTGTTGACCAACACGACTCCAGTCGACAGGGGTTCCACTTCACTGTCGACACATGCCGCAGTCTCCCTGGGCATCGGCCCGGGCAGGTTTTATCTCACCCAGCAACACCTGTAGAACATATGAGGTCTCACCCGAGGCGTCCAAGAAGAGTAGACGGAACCATGTTTCCACTGAGGAAGGAGGAGGGTTGTGGCTATATGAACTAATTCTATTGCAACACTACACCGGGATCTCAAACATTTGACATGTATTCATAATGCATTATTCAATCACAACATTCATTATCACAGCAGCAGTAACAGTAAAGCAACATTGTATCAATGAAACATAGCATTATTCATGAAGTGCGACATTACATTACCATAAACAAACATAAAGAACCCAAGAATTGCACCAGAACAGTCTCATAATATCATATTATCACTGCAAAACCTTAGATACAATATCTCCTCAAAGATCAGGTCTGAGCAATATCTCCCAGATGCACAGAAACATCCCAAACATGCGCTTTTTCTCCCGTTCTATTCCCCTCCTCATACTTACGACTCTTATCTATATATAGGCTTCCGCCATTACAATACTTGTCCACTTACTAACAACTCCCTAACCGACATTTGGACAAGTGACCCAACTGTTGATGTATATGTAACTTCGGAATGTATTTCACATATATGTATATTGTATTCCTATAGAGATGTTATTATTCCTCTATACGGAAGTGTCGTTATTTATATTGTAAGTGTCGTAACTTATACTTGATGGGTTATTAGACCACCTTGTTGGGTTCGTCCCTGTATAAGTCATGTGGGTCAAAGGGTTATTAGACCACCCTATTGGGGGTCGGCCCAGTCAACATTATATTATGTGGTTAAGTTCGAGCCTACATGAGTTAGGTAAAAAGGCAATTCAAGTCAAGTATAATTAGAGTGCGGGAGGCACTCTATTTACTCACTCACTTCTCACACATGCATTCAAGGAGGAGTGGCGCACTTATGGAGGAGGAGGATCTGGTTCTAGGTTGTGTATATCTGTTATGGTTGGTTGTATCATTGCTCTATCTATCTCTGAGGAAGTTATTGGGGTTTTTCACCTTTATGGTTTTCCCCAAGTAAATCTTTGTGTCTCTTGTGTGCTTGCATTATTGTCTCCATGATTGATATGCTGTAGATATGCTGTACATGTTGTTCTCTCAGTTAAGATCCTAGATCAGATTGAAGTAAATTCTGAAAATTTAACACCAACATCTAACTAACTTGGTACAAAACTGACCAAAAACCCGCATTCTGCGGTATAACTGACTCAACATTACATAATATGTGGTCCAAATGACCAAAAACCCACATTCCGTGGTATAATTGACCCAAAATACATAACTAATCTTCCACTCATCGCCATGAGCGTCATATTCTCACCATTCACGCCATCTTTTGCCTTGTCGCAGCATCGGAGATGCTGTGATAGCAATCTACCAAACCGCCTGCCAACAGTTCCTTTTGGTCATTAGTCCTAGTAGCATTGGGAGTATTTCTAGGAGCTGTAAAATTCTACTGTTGATTATTTCTGGAATTGTTCCCTTGGAAATTCCTATTCGGAAAGTATTTATTTTGGAAACCAAAATTTCCACTAAACCTGAATTTTTTCTTTTTTTGCTCAAAGTTGTTGGGTTTATGATTTTTCCAGTTAGATATCCCTTCTCTTTTCCGATTAGTGTCATAACAGAAAGTTGCTTTCCTCATAGCCTCTTCTAAGGTCTTTGGATTTTCATACTCTATTCTGTCCTTGATGTTGAAAGGTAGACAACTCCGGTATCTTTGAATCTTCGATTTTTCTTCCATGAGGTATGGCACATACCTCAACAAATTTAGAAATTTACTATTCATCTCTTTCATGTTCATAGTTCCCAGCTTTAAATCATAGAATTCCTTGGATTTTTCTTCATAGTATTGTTCAGATAAGAACTTCTTCTTGAAGTACTTTTTAAAAGTGTTCCAATTCACATCCTTGTCTTTGATGCCCTTCACTCTTTTGATGTTCTGCCACCAAATATATTCCTTCCCAATCAAGTTGTATATTGCCATGTTTGCCTTCAATGATTCTAAATAATCATAAATTTGGAAGTACTTCTTCATGCCATACATCCATGCTTTTGTTGTCTCTCCTTTCTTAGTTTCACCATTGAAGGTTGGGGGTTTGATTTTCTTGAACTCCCCAGAAATATGTTCATACTATTTGTGACTTTTTCTTTTGGGTTTGTAATCTCCCTCGCTGCTATCACTTGAATAATTACGTTTCTTTTTGTGTTTTTCATTGGCAGCTTCTAATGATGTTGAAATGCTATTTGCATCATCAGTTTTCATTTTCTTACCCCTATCTCAATGAGGTAAGTCTTCAATCTTGGAGGTATTTTAAATCCCTCTATCATGTTCATCAGTTGGGCACTGATCAAACAGTACTTGGTTAAGTTCCTCTTGTGTTTTTAGAATTTTCTCATTGTCTTGTTTTACATATCTGATTTATGCTTTTAACTCTTGGAATGCATGTAACAATTCTGATGAATTATCATTTAATTCGCAATGGACTTCTCCTTCATAATGTTGTCCCATTCTATGACTGTTGGGTCGAAATCTGTCCTCCATATGTTCAGCCGATCCTTCCATACTTGTAGCTTAAAAACAATTTCTGTATAACACAAATAGTGTTAAATTTGTATTAGTGAGTTTTCTGCTGTAATAAAATTTTATGTTGCGTGTTCTTTGGACCGTTTCAGGCCTAGAGTTTGAACATGAGCTCTGATACCACATGTAACATCCCGTAAAATACCAAAAAATTTAAAAATAGCAATAATTAATGAATTTGTTAATGCGAAACATATAAAAATAGTTAAATCTCTTAACTAAGATAATTAATAATGACGACATGTCGAATTTCTCAAAACAAAATATGATGCTAGTTGTAAATGCTATTGCAGACTAAATGGATGCTAATCTCTGTAATGAAAGATATTTTATGATCATAACACAAGAATACAATCTTCAGATCTGTTTTAGTTCTAAATGTAACTACATGCTATACATAGGTTTGTATTATTATAATTTTCTTGGTAATGTGCTAACAGTTTGTTTTGAATGATGACAAAGGGGTCCTACAAGGCACCCTGAGGTTTACTTAGCTATGTTTAGCTATGGCATTTGAATCCTGTTTCCATGTACAAAATGTAGGTAAGAAATTATATGACAAACATGAGTTAAGAGTACATGTGACTTTAAATTCATCGTCAATGTAATAGGAAAAATACTAAGTACTTCCTTGCAAAACAAGTTACTGGAGGTATGGATATTTTGGTTTCAATTCTCATTTGCGTGTTGTCTTACAAACTTTTCGGTATTATTACAATCACGTCGTCCTTTTGTTTTTACATTGCTATATTTATTATCTACGAAAAATCATCCTAATATGATTATTGTCATTAACATCAAGTGGTGCTGGCTATAACTGACGCAGAGGTTTTCTATAAAACCCAGATTCTTTGCAGTTTCCCTTTGACCAACAAAACCCCTTCGCACCGGCCCTTTCAGAATCAACCTGCAAGCAGGATGAGATCTCAACTGAGGTGTATCTATGGGGTAATGCAGAACCAGGTTTCCATAGTAAGTGATAAGTTGCTTGGACGGACGTACTGCGCAACACAACAGATGATATGTGCTGCGAGGTGAGACTGCGCAGCGATGGGCAATGCTGTGGTCTGCACCACTATACTCTTCTACCGCAGGACTTCTACTGAAGCTGCGAACAATCCAACTTTATTCTATACTTGGATTATCTTGAAAATGCTTAAGGAACTGAAATAAATATCACTCATCCATTCATTCAGGCGCTTAACTGTCTATCCTTCTAACATTCATTCATTAACTCAAGATGTCATTATTTGAACATAGCCGATTAATCTAATCCACTGTTATACATTCCTTAATTGCACGTAAGAAAGTACTTAACTAAATGACTGATTCACTTCCCTCATACACAAGAATAAATGTTCACCATTCAACTATTCATGCGAAACTTAACATATCATTTCCATACTTCTCTAATGGAAAATGCATATAAAAGCTCTCTCATAACAGTATGCAAGGAAAACATCTAAACATTCATTGATTGAAAACACAAGTAGTCATTCATTCATAAGCACAATCACATAAGGCGAGATTTAGCGTGGTTCACTTCCCCGGGTGGGAAGCTATGTCCACAAGAACGGTTGCTAATATATTTATTTTAAAAGGGATGGGGACAACCATTCTAGTCTGCGCACTCAGCTGCAGACTCTCCTTCCTCTCAAGTAGGCCTCTGCGCACACAGTTGCAGAGCCTTTACAATCTTTTTAGCTCAGATATATTTTACAATACAAACAGTCATAACCCAACTCACTGTAACCCCCAAAGCGTAACCCCATCCCATACAAAATTTTCTTCTTAAATACATCATGCCTCTAAGGTCATGTCTTTACAAAGCCAAAGACCTAAACCCAAAAACCCTTAGGGTTTACAAAACTGCGTCAGTTTCCCTAAACCGGCTTGCTGGCATCTGTTAGCGTCTGCTTCATCATGGCGGTTCTCCATGTATTCAATCTGTCGATATCGGCCTTCCTATCGCACGCGTGCCAATAGGTCACCTTCTCTAAACCATTCATCTCTAACAGTTTCTCCCACCAAGCGTGCGAAGCCGTCGCTTTTCTCAACAAACTCATGTGCATTCGCCGCCGGCTTGATTTGCTCGTGCCCACCGCTCGACACTCCTGGAGCATGTTTCCAAAATTAGACCATTACTAGTCCATCCGATACCTGCACCTGATTCTTGTCCAGCACTCCGGCTTGTTGGCTCCATGTGTCCTGACTGCTTCACATCAATTCCTCCTCACAGCGTTGGTCTTCGCGATGCTTCCAAAATTTAGATGTTGTGCACAGCTTCGCAGCCTGATCAAAACTTGGATGCTGCGCACAACTCCGCAACATCTTCAATACTTAGACAAAATTATATTTCTGAGATGTGCTTAGCTCAGCTTTCCCTGCTTATCAAAAAGGTGTTACCAAAACTTTGTCCCAACCTGGTCCCAACATGCCCCTAACACTTACATGTGGCTCGTCCCCGAGCCACTTGCTACTTCGATCATCTCACTTTGCTCCGCGGCTGGTGGAACTAACTTGGACGCAAATTCATTATATGTACGGAATAGCTACTCTATTGATTCTCTGGTATCTTGCTAAATTTGTTGTACTGTCTCAAGCAGTGCTGGAGTTATCTCTTCTCCAATCTGTCCCTGTACCTGCTCCTGGTTGTCGCGCAGTTCCTTCAGCTTGTCTTCTATCTGCTACGACACTGTTGTAGCATCCTCCAGGAGTTGTTGTGACTGATTATCCATCTTAGTCTCTTTCTCTCTTAATGCCTGGACTTGCTTCTTCAAGCCTGATACTTCCTTATAACTAGACAACCTCTCCCTGGGTGGCAGAGCCTTGAGCTCTGCGTCCAACTTCTCTAGTGCGGCATGCTTTTCTTTTGCCACGGTCTTTACCTGCAGTAGCCCTTGATCCTCTTCAAGGGCAGTGAATGCCTTTGAAACTTTTTCCAAGAGATCTTGGCACTGATCCATGCCACTCGTTATGTTTTGTGCGGTGTCACTGACGGCTTGCTCTCTTAACTGTTGCTCAGTTAATGGCATCTGCTTATTCAGTTTTTCCTTCAACATGGCAATATCGGCCTCATAAAAAATCTCTTTATCCTGCATCTCCGACTTCAAGGATCTCACCTTATCTATGATCCTCAAAACTGTGTCTCCAGGATCATCCTGGAGTTCTATACCTTCAATATCCTTCTCAACATTAAATATGGTAGTCTCCAAGTTTTGTCGGTGGTCCTATTCATTTCGTAGCTCCATTTCTGCGCTCAACTCGAGTTGCATGTTTGCTGCAGTGAGCTCCGCTTGTGACTTCATCGACTCTACCGTTCATTCATGCATCTCCTCAATGATCTGCGTGTGCATGAAGTGCAAGCCTGGTAAGGAGATTTTGGCCAGGTCGAGCTCTACCCACTTGACACCCTTTGTGTCCAGGACGATTTGTTCTGTCATTGGCAATGCAATAGCCAATGGGTCCACATGGACAATCCTGGTCTTTGATGGCAGTTTTATGTCTAGCTGCGGTGGTGTTTGCTGCGAGGTTCCTACAGACCTCCCTTCAGCTCTTGCTTCGCGCGTCCTCTTTTGAACCTTGTCCATTTTCTTCATAAGGCCTTGCAGTGCGAGCCTGGTCTTTTGCAGGTCATCCTGGATGACCTGATCCTTTTTGTCTTTGTCGGTCATGAGCTCTTGCATCTGTTCTGAGACCCTTTCTACTATCATGTCAAAGTAATCTTCCTTCAGTACTGTATCAAGATGAGTCTTTGTGACCTTCATCTTCTTCCGCGCCTTCGGCTTCTGCGAGGTCTCAGCCTCTTTCCGCTTTCCTGTTTCTTCAACAATCGGGCATGACAACGGGATTGGCAAGTCTTTGTCAGAGTCTGTCTCAACATCCATGACTTCAACACGGAAGTCGGTGGGCCAATCCTTCATGAGGGCTTCAATGTCCTCCTCATACATATGGTAGTTACCTGGGAACCATTCTGGCTTCTTCGTCATTACCTTGGGTGAAATGAAAATACATCGCATGTCATCCTGAAAATCAAGAATGCAGATGTACTTCGACGTTATCTGCTTTGTGATGCAAGATTTAGCGATGATCACATCATGCAGCTGAGTGTAATACTGATAGAAAAATTCAGTTGTCACGTTCTAGCATTCTGTGTTGATGTTTTCATAGAGGTTGACATAACGGAACCCTCTAGGATCATTGGTTTCTGTAATGACACCCACATAGTCCTTTGGCTCCTTCCATCTGGAAAAGGCGATGAGGATGATTAGCCATATAAAGTGGAACTGTCCACCATTCTCTTGGGTATCATTAAGTTCATCCAAGAACTCATTAAGAAGATACTAACACCAATTAAACTCGGTACCTTTAGCTGCTGCGTCACTGAGTAGCACTACGCCCGCAGGAACCTCCGGAGGCCTAGCTATTCTGATGATTTTTCCTGCGAGTAGCTAGTTGACAAATGTTTTCGCTCTGTCCTCAATTTCTTCTGTGGGAAAACCTCTTTTCCCTTTCACCAATGCATGGATTTTCTTCATTTTCTTGACAACTTCTTTTTCCTTGCTCTTCCCTTGGAAGAACTATTTGGGATCCTTACCACACTTGCTTAACCCGGTAATGCGGTGGATCAAATTAATGTTTATATTGACATTTTTTTCGAGCCACAGATATTCCTAGTGGATTTGTGCCATCAGTGTGCGAACCACGGCATTAACTTCCAACGAGCGATCAAAGTGTGGAAATCTGAGGAGGCTCAACAATCCTGACTAAACTACCGGAGTTAGCCAGCTTTCGGCAACTAAGTTAAATGTGCCCTTGGCATCTTTCTTCCAGCACATGTACTAGTCAACCTGGAAATATGGGTACTTAGGCGCATGGGGCTCTTCCTTTTGCATGCCTAGGAGTTCAAAATATTCCCACTTACAATCCAGAATCTTTTCGAGCAGGTTCTTGGCAACCTCTACATGTTTTGAGATCGACAACAATGTGATTTCATATTTAGCGCTCTTGACCAGTTTAAAGATTGGGGCATCCAATGCCCGTGGTGATATATACTCTAGTGTCAGCTTCAATGGTTCTTTCTGAGAGATCGATGATTTTTGCTCCGTCTGGCCCATCTTTAGAATCTTGCTTCATGGTGCTGTTATGTCTTTCCCTTTATCTTTCCCTTTGTCCTGCATGATTGGAGTATGGCGAGGTGATCTATGGGATCCTTGGCCTTGTTCTGTTAAAACCTTCTTGGCAGGGGTTTTCATTAACTTTGCAATTCCCCCGTGCTGAAAGACTTGGATTGCTTCTTGAAGTGTAATATCTTCTTCTCTATTTGGTGATTTGGACATTCACTGTCGAGAGTATGTAACTATTTCTGAGATATTACTAAGGATTTCTAACACAGGAATGGAGGCATGAAAAATTGTAAGTGTCTGGTAATGCTCGCAAGTCCTTATGTGGCGTTATTTATAGGTGCAGCTAAGTCCTCCCTACGCCTTCCAATGGCTAGATGAGCATTTAATGAGGTGTCCATTGGCCAATTTGAATGAATCCTTCGGTCCCTTCCGTCGTCAGTGTGTCCAAAATGGCTATCTTTCCTTTAAATGCTGAAGTGGTTGCTATAACGGTCATCTAACGACTATTTTCTCAAAAGTACTCTAACAACTATTTTTCTGAGTGTTGCACCAAGCTATGCGGAAAGCCATCTGTGATCCTGCGCAGTTACTTCGTAGTGCCAAAAATTTGTCAACTACGCGGTTCCCTTTTTCTTTTTTCTTTTTTTTTTTCTTTTTTTTTCCCTTCCGCACAGCTTCAGCAGTGCTGCACAGTACACACATTGTTCTACTTAACATACATGTATAGACTCCTTGACATTTCCAGTGTCCAATTTCAACTGTACCTGACACCTGGACATCTCTTCCTCTACTTATCATTCAGGATTCTACGAAGCAAGGCTGTCATGATACATCTTTAGCCTGCTTCCATTTATCAAAGTTGGTAAAGTATCTCCAGCTAAATTGGCTAACTGGACTGCACCAGTGTTGGCGGGAAAATCTACCCTATAGCAAGGAAACTAATGCTATCAACTTGGTTGGGGTGATAGGTAAGTGTATTGATGATATTACAAATGTGTTTATGAAAAGAAATAAACTATGGATTTTGGAAACACACCTTTCAATCGAAGTTTGATCCCAGCTTTTACTTGATCTTGTGTTCAACCTCCAAATCCACCTTCCTTCCAGTAAACCTGCAATAACAATACCTTTCTCAAAGCGTTTTGGACAACATATAAATCTTGAAAGAAACAAAATAATGTTTAACATTCAGCATTGACCAAAACAGATCCAAATTAATATGCCATTTCATAACACATTTAAGTTGGAACAAGAAAGACACTTCAACCTTTATTTGTCAAAAGTAGAATGATGTACAAGTATACCTGATCATGCAACAGGCTCCTGCAACTTGATTATGGGTTCTTGCTCTTCTCTGGCTTGGATGTCTTCAGCATCAACTCCTCCAATGCAATCTTCTCTCTTTGTCTCAAAGTTTCTCCATTAATTCATCTCATCATCTAGGTTCTAACCCCTCTCCTTTAATCTTCTTTATATTTATAAGATTGGAGAAGTGGTTTAGGTCGATGTACAGTTATGGAGGAAGTTGGAGGAGTTAGGAAACTACCAGCAACTAATCCTCCTCGAGAAATTAATTTATTTTTTAATCATCTTTTAAGATGTACGCGACTCTTGTTCAATGGAGTAGCGTATAGGGCGCTACCTTAGTGTTTAACAACTAGCGCTCATTCGATTTTAAATGGTGAGCGCTACTATGCTGAGAAGGAGTAGCGTATACTTGGATATGGGAGCTATTATGATACACTGGAGTAGCATATGGGTGCTAGTCTCTTTGAGTAGAGTAGCGCTCATATCTCAAAATGATATTTTTTGGGGTTTTCCAGTAATGTCAGGAAATGGAGTGAGTTAAAGTATCATCCAAGGTCAACATGCTCCTCCATCGAAGTTGTCCTTTTGTGTGATCAGCAGCTTAGGGTGATCACGGACAGAGAGGTGCAATTTTGACCTATAACAGATGCCCCCTAATGTGTGAGGTCAGAGGGAAACGATGGCCGAAATACATTATAATCCAAAGCCAAAGGAGGAGCAAAGAAACCGCAGAAAACAAGTCACAAGAAACCTGCAACAAAGATCAAGGTCAGCGAGCAATTACATTGTTGACATCATATAGATGTGTAGTGTGATACAACATGATCTCCGATACATAACAAGGAGATGTATATAAATCATGGCCACTTGGAATACAAGCGTGGATCCATGTCAAACTGAGAGATCATATCCATAACAACAAACTAAATCTATGTCTCATGGAGAGCCGAATATAAGTGAGGCTCAGTCTTGCGCAGCTTGGGTGATAACAAAATGAGGTGATGTCATCCAAAATCCCAAGGTCTTCATCCAAAACAACCCTAGGTACAAACCCTAACCATGTGAATAGATGAGCTGATAGTCGAACATGGGGGGTATCGTTTGATTACCGGTCATTGAGGTATACCGTTAAAAAACGCGAGGACTTCCACCGATAATGATGATGGGGTCCAAGGTACCAAGTACGATTTGCCAAATGTGAATAGATGGACTTGGAGTCGAACACTTGGGAATCCTGTCGAAGAAGAGACATTCATGTATTCTCATCATTCAACAGCGAGGAAAATTGCCACTGGTGACTGCAATCTCCAAGGTACTAACCGAAACTCTAAACTTCAATCCCAGAATAATGAGTTGATGTCGATGGGAAGAAGTCCGTTGGAAGGGAGGCCTTAAGGCATCCTCCATCATCCAACTCGAGGAACACTCAACTGGTAAGAGCTGATGTGGAATAATATGTAACAAAACTGACACTAGGAAGGCCGACACATGAGGTCAAGGTAAACTGCAGAATGGCCGACACAGGGTAGATCCTTGAACATTGAGCATGACACAAAGTGACTCAGGCAGTTTCTGACATAATGGGGTAAATCATAAGTCTGAAATGTAAGAGACATTAGCAGACCCTCCATATGGTTGGAAGAATAACCAACCGGGGGAGTAAATAACTGGGAGGAAAGGTTCACCCTGAGGTCAAAAACAAAACCCAACTGACAAGATAGACTCAAGTAGGTGCTGTGTTCAAGGATAGAACTTGACTGAAACTGCCTTTGACAATGAAGATATGATATGTCTTTCCCATTCCTTATTCTTTTTAGATAAAAGAATACCCTTCTTGTTGTTTTAATGAGTCTAAGAAAGAATGAAAACTCAATAGATCCAACCATGTAAATAGTTTAACGAGCCCATGGGAGGAAGACTCAGGACCTTCTTCATTATTTATAGAGTTCAAAGAAGAGATAGAAGATTACTCTATATTTACTGATCTCTGGATTTTAATATCGAGCCGAGATCTGTTCTTGCTCGCCGGTGTTTTCAATTTTAAGGAGTCTGAAAAACTTAAACAATAACTCCATATATCTGCTCGTGGATTTTAGTATCGAGCCCAAGCAGATTAATGCTCGTCGGTGTTTTCCTATTTATAGAGTCTGAAAAACTTAAACAATCCTCTTTTCACCTATCCGTGGATTTTATATCGAGCCCGAGTAGGTGAATGCTTGCTTGGTATTTTCATGTTTAGAGAGCCTGAAAACCCTAACGAGAGGCTCCAAAAAGTCCTTTTTCGTGCAGTTAGTCTCCTCCCCTGAAAAAGTATAAAACAATGAAAGGAGAACTCTTCTAGCGCATACAGAAGTATACCTAGAGTATACCTTTTCCGTAGTTAATCCACTTAGGCCCGGAAAAGGGGTAATTCTATACCTGAGTGGATGAGCCTTCGAGTACTTTAACGAACTCGAAGAGGACAAGCTTGCTCGGCAATCTTGTTTAGGTTTAGATATTCCAAACAAGAGCTTAAAATGACTTAAAGGTCAGCTTCTAGGATCATAGCTTCATACTCTGCCAAAACTAGGTCTTCAACAAAATATTAGTCGATGCAGAAAAAAATCTCGAATGATATATGAATTTGAAATATTTAGCTAGTTGACAAGGTCTATCATCAAGAAATTTTAAACTTAGGAGACGAATCTGACAACAATTAAGTGAAAATTGAGCTTGGATCAGTATTATACCATATTGTGTGTTTCAATTGATTAATTAGGGTTTTTTGAAAGTTTTGAAACTATAGAAAATTAACAATTATGGGTAAAAATCAAAATCCAATTTATATATAATTTCATTTTTAAAAATCAATTTTCAATTTGTTTTGTAGGGCAAAGATTGGGGCAACCTTTGGCAATTTTCAAATCTCCGTGGCAATCAAACTGAGCATCCAACCGTCAATATTCCTCCACCAAGTAAGTTAAAATCCACCTGACTTGCATTTTCATGGTTTATTTTTCAATTTTTGAGCAAAAAATGGCTTGCAACGTGATGCTCATAAGTGTTTCTGCGCGGGCGCTACTGTGTAACCACAGCAGTAGCGTATAAACGCGATGGGCGCTACTGTGTTGAAGCATAGTAGCGCCCATACGCGACTGTGTAGTATACACAGTAGCGTACACTTTGGCAAACCTTCCTACAAGCGCCGAGACTCAAAAAATATTGGTTTTTTGTGCAGGATGGTCCTTCAATGGAGGGAGAGGGAGCATGAGGACATGGATAGGTTGGCCATGCAAGATCTGGCTACCCTTCATGCTCTCCGAAGATGCGGTTTGTTGAAGTTTTATCGAACCGTGAACATGAGGGCCTTAAACAAACTGTTTCGAAGACTTATTCAGTATTGGGATGTGGATACCAACACCTTTGTCATCCGTGGGCAAAATATGGAGCTTACTGTTGATGACATATATTTCATTACTGGTCTCTCGAGGAGAGGAGATGTAATCAATCTAAAAGGGTCTTCTCGTTTGGGTGCACGATCTGTGCAAGAGTACGTGAATACTTATTGTGTTTTCAGAGCTGAGAAATCGGGAAGCCAAATCTTGATTTCAACTATTGATGGTCTCCCTTTGAAAGTGATAGTGAGCATGATCAACGGAGTAGCCGGTAGTGCATCACAACACTTAGCTTCCAGGAATTCTATGCATATTGGTGTACAATGCTTACACGGTCATGTTTATGATTGGAGTACTAGTTTACTAGAAAACATGAAATCTCAATTGACAGGTTGCAAATCCGGCACAATGAAGAATTTTGGGTACGGTAGCATTTTGTGTACTTTTTTCTTTGAGAGGATGCCTGCTATCAGTTTGGGAATGCCTCTACCTCAGGTTAACCCCCGTGAGCCTAGACTAGGCCGTTGGGGTGACATATTCCTCCGCTAGGGTGGTGGGGAAAGTCACTGTTGTTATCATACTGATGATTTATGGGGGTGGTGGGAGAGGTAAGTACCCGATTTCGAGCAGTTTCCATATGTTGGATTGGATTTTCATCATGATCCAGAGCTGGTGCTTCCTCCAGGTGGAGCCTGGGGAGATATTGGTATGTTTAAATTTTGAGAATTTATTTAATTTTTTCAAACTTTTTCAAGTATTTGATTTTTATGAATGAGTTTTGAAGTTCTAATCAAGTGTCATATGTAGATGTTGGGCATGTTCGTCTTGAGGGACATCCTACCATCTATGTGAGGCCAGCTGATATTACCGCAGTAGATGCTATGTTGGGAACCCTGGAGAGAAAAATAAGTCGGTTGACTCATGAGATTCTTGCATGCCGTATGGATCAGATACCTGTTGATATGCAGGAAGATGTTGTTGGGGTGCCCCAGCATGGTTTAGGGTGCTGCGGAGGGTTGCTAGGCTAGTCATATGCTATCGCAATGCGGTAGATGTTGATGAGGTCCCTCCTTCTCCATAGGAGAAGAAAAATTCTATGTATATATTTTTGAGGCTACTATGCCCAGCTTTTGTACTTTTATGACTTAACTTGATAAACTCATGACTCAAAACTCATATATTTTTTGATACGGTATCGGCTATATACAGTATCAGTTATTTACATGTGTATGTGTTTTAATTTTATGTGTCCAATGTTGTTTATGACAATGTGTGATGCAAATGCAAGTCTAACACATAGTTTGCTAATGAATCAGCTAAAGTGTTTAAACTTCTCGAAATGTGTTCATATCTGATAGAATGAAATTGTCTTTCCAATAGTCTAACTCGTAGAAACTGACGTAGCAATCCCGGATCCCTAATCTGATAGACACCTGTTAACTGAAATACAATTAATTGTGAGTCAATCCTTACCTCCAGGTATGAAATGCCATGACTGAGAGCATCTCGGAGAAGTTCTATAACTGCACTGTATTCAACCACATTATTCGTGGTAGGTCCCAAACAACCCCCCCCCCCGAAGAGACAAGTTGGTCAGTGGGTGAGTAAATGACCCAAGTTGTTGCAGCCAACTGACAGGTGTGGCGACTGGCGCCATCAGCAAATCCTAAGAAATGTTCAGTTGACATCTGGTACACGAAACGAGAAACACACATAAGCTTACGTAACGAGCATAACAAAACTAGCTTTACAAAAATATACAGCTATGTTACAAGAAAAAGTATTTCAGCCTAGGCGTAGTACTTCTTCAGGTAGGGGCAATGCCTGGATCCTCCTCATGAGGCCGGGCAAAGGTGTTATGGAAATCACGGAAAAGATTGGTATACGGAATAATCTCATCGAGATAACATCCCGTTTCAAAGAAAATATTTCCGTTGACCCTAGTGAAAATGTTCACCAGCGAGGTATGTAATCTATTTGCTTCAACAACACCAACTTGTGAAGAAGTGAAATTAGTATTCTCATCGGGTGGTGAACAAAATTCACCTTTCTCTAACAAGTTAAGAAAAGGAAACAAGAAGGACACGGGATCTATATGTTCACGAGGATGATCCGGGTCGGTCAGGGCTTCTAACATTTCTTCATCAAAAGGTAAAGTAATTTATGAACTGTCGAGAGAATGGGTCGGGTCTGGTGTATGAGTAGTGGCACAATATATGTTTGACTCAACAAACACCAATTGAGTCGACATATGTTCTGTTGTAGTTTGATGAGAATCCAAGTGGGTAATTTCTACAACAGGGGTGGGGACGGAGGGGTTTGTATTAGTTGGGAGAAACTCAGAATCAGTTGTTAAACTAACCATGGGAGTTTCAGATGATGAACCTCCCTCAGTACCAACGAATAAGGTAGGAGCCGGTAGGTCAAAATTGCCAATTAGTGATCCGTAAAGTCCTTCTCCTAAACTTTCGCCAACCGGGGTGGTTTGATCAATCAATGGAACTGTGGTTTCCGAAGAATTCTGTTGTTTCTCTGAGTGAAAGAAAGTTGATCGAATGTAACGATCTTACCTTCAAATGGGAACATAACCACTTGAAAAACTGCCGATGCTATAGCTCGCATGGCATAAGTCCAACTCCTGCCTAACAACATATTGTAATCAAGCGGAGCGTCCAAAACTTCTACTTCAACAGCAACTGTCTTACTGGCCAAAGTGACATCAAATGATGGCAAAACTCCATGTGGACAGAAATTTCTACCATCAAATGCAGTAAGCAGTGTGCTAGAAGGGGCTAACTCAAGAGAACCTAAAGCTTTCCAACAGGAAATTGACATTACGCAAGTCGACGCTCCCTCATCTACTACAGCTCGTCTAATGGTCATTGGACCATGAACGACCTCAATCTGAAGGGCAACGTGATAGGGAAACTGGTATTTGACATCAGTCATATCAAATCGCTCAGACATGTTGGAGGATTCCATACTCCCAATAGCTGCCAGAAGTGCATTTCGTTGTAAAGGACAACTCTGCAAGACTTCTAGAGTAGACATGGCACAAGGGGTCTGGGCTAAATCTTCAACCACATTGTAGTTAGAAGCAACCCGTGTGTTGGGATTGTGCGATGCCCTCTTCAAGACACCTTTTGGAATCTTGGGCATTGGGTCCACAGTTATGTGAAGTGGAGTGGAGGATTCAGGAATCTCCTTATCCTTTTTCTGCGCTTCTGGGGTATAGTTCCTGGCTCTAGTTTGCAAAAGTGCATCCGAATTAACCATGTTTATAAACTTTTGATCAACTGTAGCGTGCGAAGTGCCCCCAATTTTGGAGGTGCCAGAAGTTAAGCCTTTCCCTTTAGGAAATGGATCTTTCAGGACGGCAGGCTTCTTTTCTCTTAAGAGCTTCTGGGCTTCTTCAAGCAGAGGGCATTGGTGAGTAAGGTGGTTCTGCTTGCAAAGTTTACAAGGGAACTTAACCTTCTTTTCCTCTTTGTTACCCTCTTCGGCATTGTCTTTTTTGGGATTTTGTTGGTTCCCCTCTCCTTTCTTGCCCTTCTTTTTATTGTTGAGCTGCCGAGGGCCCTTTTGATTGTTCTGAACCTGATTGACAGGCTCAGAAGTAGAAGGAGAGGTTGTGATGGAAGAAATATCTGCAGTCGATTGTTTGACTGATAAGGCGTGAACCTGTTTAGTTAGTGCTTCGAAGGCTGCAAAGTCAACTGAACCCACTATGCCGTCAGCATGTGGTCCAAGTTTGGGTCTACTCAGATCAGTGTTCGATCTCGGTGCGTCAGGTATAATCTTGTACAGTAAACCAGATTGTGCATAAACAAGGTCTAACTGTTGAGTCCTTAAGATGGCTTCTTCTTCATTGGATACTCCAGATGTAGCTACTTCCTTAGAAATATAAGGAAGGAGTGATTTCAAGTACCACTCAAGAAGGAGCTCAGGAGGTATGTTGGCCTTAATGAGCCTCTTCCATCTTCGCCACTCCTTAATGTGGTCAGATAAGTGAGTGGCTTTATTTTGTCTAAAAGTAGACAAAAGTTCTGTTTCGGCATCATACCGAACAGGAAGCTGGAAGTGATTCAAAAAGACGATTGCTAGATCCCCAAAACTAGAGAAAGTAGCCGCAGGTAACTCAATGTACCATTTGGCTGCAGGACCAGTTAAGGTCCTTTGGAACAATCTCAATCTGATGGAATCCTCGTTTAATGAATTGGAGGAACACCATAAGTGGAAAGTAGTGACATGGTCACCAGGGTCTTCACCTGTTTTTCCTTTGAACTTTGGAATGTCCAAAGGTAACTTGGTGGGAACTGATGGCCATGTGGCATTATGACACACAGGATCATTTGTCAGTTTAGAAAGGTCTGGCAAATTTAAAGTTTCCAGAAATGGTAGACGAGGCCGGTAAGATGGTACTTGATAAGGGGAACCACCCATCGTTTGACCCATGAATTGTTGGTAGAGGTTGCTCCCAGCCATCTGGTGATAAGGGTTACCCCCGGCCATGTGCTGATAGGAGTTGCCACCTACCATCTGTTGATAGGGGTTGCCCCCAGTTAATTGTTGGTAGGGGTTGCCCCCAGCTATTTGTTGGTAGGGGTTTCCCCCTGCCATCTGTTGTTGTACGAAAGAGTTATTAAAATTTCCCCACCCATACGAAAGTGGATTAGTGCTTTGTGGGTTCGTCCACTGTGGCTGGGTATTAGCCCCGCCATATTGCTGGTTAAAAATGTTGCCCCCTCCCCCTGAAAATAAGGAAAACAGGACATTACCTGCAGGCATATTACCTTGATTAATATTAGGGCCCACAAAGGTATTGAAACCAGTAGAAACTGATGTGGACGGTGCAGTCATGGTGCCCATGACTGGCGTGTTTGCAGAAGCACTTGGTCCTACGATAGGTGAGGAAATCCAAGTACTAGGTATCTGATATAATGGATGAGAAGCAGAAGGTGTTGTATAGTTGGTCGTACTGCTAGGTCCAATAGTAGGTGTAGGAATAGATGCCATCGTTGTCGAACTAGGCATACCTAATGTACCAGTGTTGAAACTGAAAGATGGAGTAGACACAGAGGTTTGTGCCTGACTTGGTGTACCAGTAAAAGAAGGGTTAACTGTGTTGGTGTTCATACCTAAAGTGGGAGTTTGGGGAACTCCCTGTTCACCTCCTAAGTTAGACATCAGATGTTCAGGTAAGGAATTATCTGCACTGAAATGGGGCTGCTGGAAACCAACAGGTGACAGAAGCAGAATTCTAGTATTGGTTAAAGGAGGATTGAAAGGAGTGCTATACTCCGCAGAAGTAAGATCTTCCACCTCAACTGTACTAAAGTGTTTCTAATCTGTGGTACCTAGTAGTGGTTCCTCAGGAACCTCAATTTCAAGGTTTTCTGTTACAAGAATTTCTTCAGGTAATTCAGTTTCAGGAGTAATTTCTGAAAAAATACCGGGGTTTACCTGCTGTCGTCTAGCAGGATGTATAGGTTCTGTTCTATGTGGTGGAAGGTTTTGAAACCTCCTCGATCTATGAAGTTCTTGATTCTCCGTGATTATAAATATAAAATAACAGACTAGAACCTAGTGGCCACTACAACTAGGGGGCAAACAACACGCCAACTAAAAGAATCCTAAGTATCCAAACCAGGCAAACAAAGATGCCTTCCAGAGAAGAGTCTGGGATGATGAGGGCCCAAAACAGATCAACAAAGGAAGAAAGACAGTTACCCGGGGTCCACAATACAATGACTAAGGGTGCAAGCACTGGAATCAACCAACCGCCCTCCCAAAGACCTGCAAGGGGTTTCCTCCCACGTCTGTCTTAGGTACAACAGATATACCCTCTGCTGTCACCTGTGTATGAACCTAGAGTCAGATACTAAGGATACCACAACACCGAAAACTCCTGGGGGAACAATCACCGGTCGAATCAGAAAGCGTGGGCAGGGTAGCTAAGCCCGAAAATCGAAAGAGTCCCCAATACGCAATCCGATCCTGGCGTATGCTCGAACAAAAAGTAGGAGGAGTATTCCCACAAACTGATCTCGCAATGACCTACCGCATAGATCCCAGGCAAATTTTGAGTGAGGTGGGTTTACCTATGATAGTCTTACTACGATTTTTGCGCAATGTGTGATCTTGAGTGGTTTAAGGTGATTTAAACCCAAGATCCTAACCAAAACTAGTTGGTGTAGTGTATCCCTAAAAAGAAAAAATGTTTCTAGTTCATTTTATTAACAAATTTTAGGGCTGTTATTACTCAAAAAGGGTAGTGTTTTTGTGTGGCGTGGTTATAACAAGAAAACAAAAGTGCAATAATATCAAAACTTTCTACAACAAAGCTCTTTTCATTTTTTCATTTACTTCTTTCCAAAACTGAAAAATCGAGTAAACCTACTTAAAAAAAAATTGTTTTCTTTTTTGAAATTATACAAAATATCCTAAGTTATCTTGTAACAACGAAAACAAGTTCTATTTAAACTTAAAATACCAATTTTTTTGCTTTTTCAATAAACGAAAAAGAACTATATAAAAATGGGAAGCAAAATAAAACTTTATATGCAATGTGTGAAGTATGGCTAAAAAGTTCTTAGGCTTATAGTTGTCGAAACCCTAGCTCGAAAAAGACTTGATCTACAGGTTTTTTGCAAAGAAAAAACCTCTAAACTTGAGAACAAAGTGGGAGAAAACAAAGGAGAAAGACACAAAAGGACTGACCTAAATTTTCTAGCCCTAACAAGACCACTATGCGCAAGCAAAAGTAGACAAGCAAGCTGCCCTACTAAAACAAAGAAACTAGGAAATGACTCAGCCTACAGCTGTTTAGATGCACTTGCAACCAACAAAAGACAATAAGTCTAGGAAGAATGGAACTCGACCAAAATAGAAGACACCCTAGAGGCTCTACCAAGGACCAAACCCTAAAACAAAGGATAGGAGTAGTAGAGAGCAGACAAACGTCACCACAAACAGCAGATACAAGAGTATGCAGGTTTGTAAACTAGCAACACGCAGTCAGGGTCTAAAAAAGTGGAAGTGCTCAACACCAAACACCACCTAGTCTTCCAAAGAGTCAATAAACAGTCCAAAAGTTCCAAGGGTCAACAAGCAGTTCAAAAGATGGAAAAAAATTTAAGAAAAGTTTCTATGACTTAACCAAAAGTTAAAACCCTCATGCAACATTCAAAGAGATCCCACAGCAAAGTCAGCAAACCACCAAAAGGCTAAAAAAAACAAGCAAACCAAAAATAGAATGCTTCAGAAAGTGTACCCTACTGTGTAGTAGGGAAACGCGCGCCCCTACTGAAACGGGCGCTACTGTATATATAGAACAGTAGCGTATGGACGCTACTGTATATATAGCAGAGTAGCACTCATATCTCAAAGGCTTAAAAAATGACTTTGGAAGATACCAAAAACTGATGAAAGCAAACAAGAAACAGGCAAGGGATACCTATAAAGTTTCTCAACACATCAAAGAAGTCAAAACAATCTAAGGAGACAAACAAGAACAAGGTTTCCTAGAGCCAAAAACTCAACTTTCCCCAACGGATTCGTCAGTCTGTTGGTGGGAAAATCTACCCTATAGCAAGGAAACTAATGCTATCAACTTGGTTGGGGTGACAGGTAAGTGTATTGATGATATTACAAATGTGTTTATGAAAAGAAATAAACTATGGATTTTGGAAACACACCTTTCAATCGAAGTTTGATCCCAACTTTTACTTGATCTTGTGTTCAACCTCCAAATCCACCTTCCTTCCAGTAAACCTGCAATAACAATACCTTTCTCAAAGCGTTTTGGACAACATATAAAGCTTGAAAGAAACAAAATAATGTTTAACATTCAACATTGACCAAAACAGATCCAAATTAATATGCCATTTCATAACACATTTAAGTTGGAACAAGAAAGACACTTCAACCTTTATTTGTCAAAAGTAGAATGATGTACAAGTATACCTGATCATGAAATAGGCTCCTGCAACTTGATTCTGGGTTCTTGCTCTTCTCTGGCTTGGATGTCTTCAGCATCAACTCCTCCAATGCAATCTTCTCTCTTTGTCTCAAAGTTTCTCCATTAATTCATCTCATCATCTAGGTTCTAACCCCTCTCCTTTAATCTTCTTTGTATTTATAAGATTGGAGAAGTGGTTTAGGTCGATGTACAGTTATGGAGGAAGTTGGAGGAGTTAGGAAACTACCAGCAACTAATCCTCCTCGAGAAATTAATTTATTTTTTAATCATCTTTTAAGATGTACGCGACTCTTGTTCAATGGAGTAGCGTATAGGGCGCTACCTTAGTGTTTAACAACTAGCGCTCATTCGATTTTAAATGGTGAGCACTACTATGCAGAGAAGGAGTAGCGTATACTTGGATATGGGCGCTACTATGATACACTGGAGTAGCGTATGGGCGCTAGTCTCTTTGAGTAGAGTAGCGCTCATATTTCAAAATGATATTTTTGGGGGTTTTCCAGTAATGTTAGGAAATGGAGTGAGTTAAAGTATCATCCAAGGTTAACATGCTCCTCCATCCAAGTTGTCCTTTTGTGTGATCAGCAGCTTAGGGTGATCACGGACGGAGAGGTGCAAGTTTGACATATAACAACCAGTGTTAGTAACATGTATTACAGTATATGGACCAAGCCAATGCATCTTAAATTTTGCCAGGAAATTTCATGAATTTGATGTCATACAGGAGGACTAGGTCACCTACCTAAAAGCACTTGTTCTTTATATGGCAATCATGCCAAGATTTCTCGCGGTCTTTCTGAGATTGCTGGTGGAAGCCGACAATGAAACGATCTTCCTCTAATCCCACGAGGTGTAGCAATATTTCTTCTAATGTTGTACAGTTTTCCATCCCTGTGAACACAGCGATCCTTAGACTAGGGACAATATATTCCATTAGCATTATAGCTTCCTACCCATAAGCCAACTGGAAAGGCGTATGTCTTGTCCATTTCTTCCATGTAGTCCTGTATGCCCATAACGCAGAAGAAACGTGCAGATCCCAATCATCTCTATTTACATTGCAAACCTT
Organism: Larix kaempferi; assembly: GCA_027924585.1. Taxonomy (NCBI): domain Eukaryota; kingdom Viridiplantae; phylum Streptophyta; class Pinopsida; order Pinales; family Pinaceae; genus Larix; species Larix kaempferi. The sequence continues at coordinate 4,480,840 of BSBM01000608.1, forward strand.
AGTGAGTGCGTTCTCCAGTATTTTATTGAAAGCCTCAACAGTGCCATTCACCTATGGATGATATGGAGTACTACGCTGATGAAGAATGTGGAATTCCTCAGTAAGTGCCTCAATGGTCTTGTTCAAAAAGTGATTACCTTGGTCACTCATCAAAATCTTTGGACAGCCAAAATCTTGACAATATTTCTTCAAAAATGAATTACGCAGTAGTACTGGCACTACAGTCTTTGAATGGCTTTGCTTCTTCCCATCTGGTGAGGTAATTAGTAGCAGTAATAATATACCTCGCACCAGTTCTTTTTCCTGGTGGGTTTATAGGACCCACAAAATCAATTGCCCATTTCTCAAACGCCTGCAAGGTCAACTGTGGATTTAACAGCATCTCATCTCTTCATGAAGGTTTTCCTGTCCTCTGCTAGACATGACAGTTCCTGCAGTGTTCTTTGGAATCTTTGTGTATCATGGGCCACCATAGCCCTACACGCAATATCTTCTGCGCAGTGCCCCTTCCTACATAGTGACCTCCCGCGACCCCTGAATGCGCGTCTGCTAGAATAAATGGTTTCTCATGATCTAGTATGCATCTGCATAGGACTTCATCCGGTCTGGGTTTGTATAACTAACCTGCAATTATAGTGAAGTCTGCGGCGTGCACCAATAGCTGCTTTTTCTGCTAGACAGATAATTCCTGCGGTGCCAGCCCTATTGTCAAAAAATTAATGATATCCTTATAATAATCATCGACAACCTATATAGTGAATAGCTGTGCATCAGGCAAACTGTCTTCAATGTTCGTCAGCTCTTCTCCTGACTGAATCCTAGAGAGGTGGTTAGGTCCCAAGTTCAGCCTGCCAGGATTAACAACAATCTCAAAATCATACTCCTAGAATAGCAACAACCATCTGCATATGTGCCCCCCTAACACTGGCTTATTGACCAAGTATTTCAATGCAGAATGGTCAGTGAACATAAGGAAGTGCACACCAAGCAAGTAATGCCTAAATTTATGTAGGGAATATACCATTGCAATGCCTTCTCTCTCGTTAGTAGTATAGTTCTTCTCTGTTGTTGAGAGCTTCCTACTCGAAAATGAAACAGGGTGGTCAATACCTCCTTCTCCTGGATGAGCTAGTACAATTCCCAAGGAAATGCACGATGCATCAACGTGGACATGGAATGGCTTCGTCCATTCTGGAAAGACTAGAATTGGTGCGGTCACCATCTTTTCCTTTAATGTATCAAAACCTTGTTCGCATTCCGCGTTTCAGATGAACGATGCATCTTTCTTTAGCAACTTTTCCATTGCTGTGGTTATTTGCACATAACCCTTTATAAATTTCCTGTAGTATCCAGTATGGACTAAGGTAGAGTGCTACATCTTGACTGAGGTTGGTGTTGGCAAGTTCAAAATAATGGAAATATTCGCAGGGTCCACCATCAGTCCTTGCTTACAAACAATGTGCCCAAGTAGAATGCCATAAGGAACACAAAAAATACACTTCTTTAGATTTAAATAGATCTGATGCTGTCGACACTTCTCAAGCATCATTCTAAGGTTCGCACAATGGTTCTTCAATAGACCAAACAGAGTCCAATCATCGAAATAGGCTTCAAGGAACTTATGCATAAACTCTTTGAATGCTGCGACGACCACTCTGGAAAATATGACAGGTGCATTCTTCAGACCAAAAGGCATTACTGTGTACTGGAACAACCCCCATTCGGTAGAAAAAGTCATCTTATGCCTGTCTATGGGATCAATCCTAATCTGATGATATCCGGAGAAACTATCAGTAAAGGAATATGCCTCATTCCATCCAACATTATCAAGCACTTCATCTGTAAAAGGAGTGGGGAATGGGTCGTGCATAGCAGCATCATTCAATTTTCTGAGATCCGTACAAATTCTGATCTCACCCTTCGTTTTCGTGTCTTGAACGACCATGGGACTAATCCACTCGGATTCCTCAACAGGTTCAATGATTTCTGCTTCTAGCATCTTATCCAGCTCTGCGCGCACTCTTTCTTTATAGCGCAGATTTAATATGTACAGTCTTTGCTTGACAAGCTTTGCACCTAGCTTCAAAGGTATTTTCATGACTCTTAGGTCTCCCAGAATTCCTTTCATTTCTATAAATTTTGTTGGAAATAGCTCTTGATACTCACATAAGGTGTCTGCGATCTCTGCAACAGTCTGATCGTCCCAATAGTCGTCAATTGCTACAAACTTCAGTTCTTCTTTTGTGCCAATATTCACCTTCTGTGTCTTTATTGGTTCGTTCATGTCTGGGATTTCTAACGCAGGTCCTTCTACATCGCGTGCACCCTCCGAATATAGTATGTTTATGTTGCACGGATCATCATCATCATCTTCCTTGCTATCCCCATCTTCTTCAACTAGGTTATAACACTCGATAGTATGTTCTTCATGTTTCTTCCATTCCGACTGTAGGTTTGTAGGAAAGGTATATGCCCCGAAGAATTCTTCCAATGTCATATTTCTATGAGGACAGTCTTCCTTGAATATGCATTCCTTAATTATTTGCAATGCCTCATGGATTAGCGGGTTCTCATCCTTGAAGTTGAAGTCCCTTTGGAAGTTCACAGTCAACATTTCCTAATCAGTGGTTTGTCTGCGCAACTCCAGGTCTAGGTACCATTTCTTTGGAATGTCATCCTCCAGGGTATGCACGAACAGGTGCACCCATTCTTCACGTGGCCTTCCCAGCTATTCCTGCGAACAGACTTCAATGTGTTGACTAGGGTCTATCTGTCCATTGAAATTTTCAAAGGGTAAGGTAACCTTTTCAATAAACCAAATCTGCATCTTAATTCTACATTAATCCCAAGTGGTCAATTTCTGCTTGTGCGCATTCCACCATCTGGTGGGTGTGTCGCGCAGAGCCATATCCAATGCTGGTAATCTGTGCTCATCTGCAATAGTTGCAATGTATTCTTGGATAAAAGTATAAACATTAGCAGAACCATCATATGTGGGAATAGGACTTACCTGTTTCCCGATCCAACACATTGATTTCGTAACCTACGCACACCTTCTTGCTGATACTTCATGCATCTGGCTTTGCCAATTTTCCAGTCCTGCCTCCGAATTTGAGACACGGGAGTTGTCACATCTTCAACTAAGTGTGCCATCTGCAGTAGGATTAATGTAATCTTCCTAGTTCACTGTGAGCTGATATAGTCTGTCCAAGTCTTGAGCCTTGGATTCCTCCTGAATCGGCTCGCTGTATCTATCACCATCTGCAGGATCCAACGGTGCGATGACCCTAAGATGCTTTCTTTCAAATATCATCTTCTTCGTCTTTAAGTTGATAATAGCCAAGTTATCCATAGCCCAGTAAATTCCTAGCAGTGCAGAAAAAGGCTGACTATCATCCACGATCTCGATAACTTCAAAGTCTGTATGACTTTGGACTCCATGAATGTTGACTATTACGTCAGCTAACCGGCCAAATAGTATGACTTTCTCTTGGTTATCCATTCTCAACTGGATAGGTGACCATGACAACTTTGGTCGACCCATCTGCTGCCATGTCTACTTAGTCAAGACATTTACTTCTGATCCCAGATCAAGGATGACTTCATCAATTTCAAAATCTCCAATTTGTGTGGTAAGCCTCATTTCTCAACCTGTTCTTTTATGTTTCCTTATGTGATGAACTGCACTATCAGAAGTCTCTGTTCTGGTGTGTGGCTCATATTGGTTTATGAGCTTCTGCAACTCTACTATGGCATTTTCACTTTTAAGTAGCTTCATGTAGCTTCGCAAGAACTGCGCAACGGAGGTGTTGACATCCATCGCATTGCTTGTTTTATTATAGGCCATTGGCATGTCTTCAACATGCGGTGCTTGACTGTGCAACGGGATCCTCTATGTTTCTGTTGCTGGCTCTCTGAAGCTATCGCGCGCGTCGATAAAGACTTCCTTGTTCTTCTGTAAGTCAAGAGCAAGCATTTTTCTCGGAGCTTTCCTTATCCATTCTGTCTCAAGAGGGATCTTCTTTGTGTGAGCCTCCCCTGATGTGGAAGCTTCTGCTCCCCTATCGCGGCCTATCTGAGCGCCACTGCACGTGACCACATTGATGCACGGGTCTACTTGTCTTTTCTCTGTTGCGATCCATTGGACGTTCGTGTTTGGTGCATCAGTTCGTCTTCTTTTCTGCATTTCCACTTCTAGCACTGGGAAATCTTCAATAACATGCTCAAATGATTTACAATAATTACAAATAGTGCATGGGTTAACACAATATTTGGATACATGACCTGGCTGGCCACAATTATAGCAAATTACTTGGCTGTGGCCTCTTCCCTGCGCCGGGCCAACATTTCTTCCTCTGCCGCTATATCCACCACCATGACCTCTGTATCCTCCTTGGTCATATTTTGCATTCTCTTGTTTCAGCTGGTTATCTTCTTGTACGTAGTACAAGCCAGCGCCTCTCATTGAGTCCATATCTCATTTTCTTTCATTCATTAGCTCATATGCACGGCAGTTGGATTCATCGTGTCCAACTGATTTACAGAAATTGCAGTATAAATTTTTAGGTGTTTTCACATATTTTTGTTTAAGGTAGAAGTATTCAGGTCTGTGTCCTGTTGTTCTACATATTTCACACCATGGGGCTTGATTCTGATTCAATGGGTTGGGTGCACCACTATTAAGATAGTCGTGAAATAACGGGAAATGCTCCCAGTCATGGCCTTCTCCTTTACAACCTGTACACCAGATCTCATGTCTAGGTTCATACCTTTGTTCTTTGCCATTGTTCATGCTTTGTAGCTCTAATGTCAAGGTGGTCAGCTGGGTCTGGATCTGAGACATCCCAGAACTAGTCTCACCAATTGGTGAAGCTTCTAGCTTCATTGCAATCTCTAAGGCCTCTGCATATGACTCAACCTTCTGCTGCATCAATGGTAATCTAATATGGGGCAACATCGCAACAATGAACCATTCCTTGTGTTGTTCCAGAGCTATGACAAAGCTTACTTGGTCTAATAGGGTCTTGAACTTCTGATCAAACTCCCAGAACATTTCAGTCGATTTTTTCTTTATTTCTTTCAACTCAGTTATACACTGAGATTCAGAGTTAGGTTTCTTAAACTCAGCCACGAGTGCAACTTTAATTTCTGCGAGGGTTCGCGGCTATGTGGTAGAGTATTTCATGAACCAATGTAAATCTCTGTCTCTGAAAGTGGTGATGAGCTGTGCTCTCTTCACTGCATCATCCTGGATTTGTCTTACACTCCATACGGCTTCACAAAGAAACCAGTGTTGGTTAGGGTCTTCTAGGATAGTTCCTTTGAATATCGGTAGCTTCATATCTATGTTTTCCATTATGCTACTAGGTGTTGGAGCGCTTGAATTAGTGCGTGGTTGTTTTAAAGGGCCCAGTGCAGTGAAAACAAATGGGATTATTGGGAGAGATGTACTGGGCTGAGTTTTCTGCGGGGTGGGCTGCGTAGCAGGTGAGTTTTGATATAATGGTGGTGCGGTCTCTACATCCGGTGGGTTCTCGGGATTAAATGGTGGTACGGATTCATTGTCATTGTTACAAGGGATCTCAGTATCAATATGGAGTCGAGGGCCTCCAAGATTCTTATTAAATTTATATCTCTTACCACTTCTAAGATTATGTGTTTCTTCGTCAAAATCACTAAATATATTGTTTATCATGACAAACTTAATAATACTACTGCATTCTTAAAACACCTTTCTCAGCTAGCAGTATCTTAATGTAGAGACTGAGATTGTTCAGGAACTTACCTTGGAATCTTCTGAAAAAGTATGCTTCTGCTTGGCTGTAGGATTTGAGTGTGTCTACAACAAATTCTGTTACGAAGCCTTCTAGCATATGATCAACCCAAAAATCAACTGTGTGTGCCAATGGGATGTCTATTGCTTTGAGCTGCGCTATGAGCTCAAAAGTCCACTCTGTAGGAACTCCTCCTTGAAAACAGGTTTTCTTCTATGCGAGCCGCGAGATCCACGAATGCAACTCGTTGGGAAATGATGCCTAGAAAATCTCATGAATATCGTTGAACAGATATCTAGCTGACCATTGTGTGTCACTTAGGCAGGGATGTCTATTCTCTTTCCTTTTAAAGTCTCTTATGGTCTTATCCCACCAAGCTTGGATTTCTGTCTTTTTAGGATGCCAGTTGTCAGATCCTTCCGGGAACTGGTATTCTTCGTCACACATCACAATTGCAACTCATCACGGATTCTAGCGTGGCAACGGAACCATTTGTTGGCTATAACTAACCCAGAGGTTTTCTATAAGACCCAGGTTCTTTACGATTTCCCTTTGACCAACAAAACCCCTTCGTATAGGCCCTTTCGGTAACAACCTGCAAGTAGGCTGAGGTCTCACCCGACGTGTATTTATGGGGTACTGCGGAACCAGGTTTCCACAGTAATTGATAAGTTGCTTGGACAGATGTACTGCGCAACACGACAAATGGTATGTGCTACAAGGTGAGACTATGCAGCGATGGGCAATGCTATGGTCCACACCACTATACTCTTCTACTGCAAGACTTCTACTGAAACTGCAAATAATCCAACTTTATTCTATACTTGGATTATCTTGAAAATGGTTAAGGCACTGAAATGAATATCACTCATCCATTCATTCAGGTGCTTAACTGTCTATCCTTCTAACATTCATTCATTAACTTAGGATGTCATGATTTGAACATAGCCGATTAATCTAATCCACTATTATACATTCCTTAATTGCGTGTAAGAAAGTACTTAACTAAATGAATGATTCAATGCCCTCATACACAAGAATAAATGTTCACCATTCAACTATTCATGCGAAACTTAACATATCATTTCCATACTTTTCTAATGGCAAATGCATATAAAAGCTCTCTCATAATAGTATGCAAGGAAAATATCTAAACATTCATTAACCGAAAACACAAGTAGTCATTCATTCATAAGCACAATCACATAACACGAGATTTAATGTGGTTCACTTCCCCGGGTGGCAAGCTACATCCACAAGAATAGTTGGTAATATATTTATTTTAAAAGGGATGGGGACAACCGTTCTTAGTATGCGCACTTAGCTGCAGACTCTCCTTCCTCTCAAGTAGGCCTCTGCACACACAGCTACAGAGCATTTACAATCTTCTTAGCTCAGATATATTTTACAATACAAAGAGTCATAACCCAACTCACTGTAACCCCATCCCACACAAAATTGTCTTCTTAAATAGATCATGCCTCTAAGGTCATGTCTTTACAAAGTCGAAGACCTAAACCCAAGAACTCTTAGGGATTACAAAACTGCGTCGGTTTCCCTAAACCGGCTTGCTGGCATCTAGTAGCGTCTGCTTCATAGTGGCGGTGCTCCACATCTTCAATCTGTCGCTATCGGCTTTCCTATCGCACGAATGCCAATAGGTCACCTTCTCTAAACCGTTCATCTCTAATGGTTTCTCCCACCAAGTGTTCCAAGCCATCGCTTTTCTGAACAAACTCATGCATTGGCCACCTGTCTGATTTGCTCGTGCCCACCGCTCAGCACTCCTAGAGCATCTTTCCAAAATTAGACCATTATTGGTCCATCCGATACCTGCACCTGATTCTTGTCTAGCACTCTGCTTTGCTAGCTCCACGTGTCCTAATTGCTTCGCAGCACTTCCTCCTCGTACCGCTGGTCTTCGCGGTGCTTCCAAAATTCGGATGCTGCGCATAGCTTCGCAGCCTAATCAAAACTTGTCTGCTGCGCATAGCTCCGCAACATCTTCAATACTTAGACAAAATTATATTTCTTAGCTGCGCTTAGCTAAGCTTTCCCTTCTTATCAAAAAGGTGTTACCAAAACTTTGTCCCAACCTGGGCCCAACAAGTGGTGATACTTTTGTCCATTTGTCACATTATTGAAATATTGTGAAAATAGTGCTTATGCTTATTGCAAAATGAACTAGCATTAGATTGTAGACCAACAGAACTTTAGACTATCCTAAAGTCTCACATTTATCAATTGTTTAACAATACATAGCTAATATATGAAATATATAGTGAATATAGTGCTTATGCTATGAACTATCATTATATTGTGCATTAATAGAATCTTAAACTATACCTATAGTCTTACTTTCATCAATTGATTAACAATATATGGTTAATATATGAAATATATAAACTTTACCCTATATGACTATGCATAAGCTATGGAAATGAAATATAAACATTCTATAATGACTATGAATTCATGCACATACAATAGCATATAACTATTAAAACTATTCTCGGTATAAACCTTAGGAACTATTATGAATGTGAACTATGGATCTAACAATGCAATGATTATGATTATGACAGGGAAATAAAGTTTGGTACTTGGCATACTTCCAAACTGTCGATTTCAAGCACTAGCATTTACGTTGCCTACCTGCTAAGTGAAATGGAAGCTTAGATGGATGGTCTTCACATGGTAGATTTTACAATGAGCACCATACGATGTTGAGCTATGCCTTACTCTAGCCCTCGATCTGCTGAATTGGCAACTTGGTAGATGCAACAATCATTGTGGTATTGATTGCAATGATCTCTCGAATCTAAGCATGCACGACTGACAGCGTCCACCATTGATCTTTACAAGATCTAGGGCTTGGAATGAAACCCTAGTCTTTCATTAGTAAGTAATGAGGAATGCTTTTCCTGGTCTTCATTTTTCATTTAGTGGTAAGGCAGAAGGGCCGACAGTGTTGTTGCAATGTAGGGTGTAGAGTTTTACTGTTAGGAGGACTCCTTCCTTGGTTTGGAACCTTAGAACTATGAGAGATATTTTATATGATACACGCTTATAATCCTGGTGAGCTAGAGCCACGATACAACCATTGTATTTGTGGGGAGGTTCTTCTGTCAGTTTATTTGAGTGTAATTCAAACTGGTGTTCGATTCTCCCAGTCCTAAAATAGTTCTATGAATTCGAACTCGTAATTGCTACAAATTCCATCAATCTTCATCGTTTTGTTGGTGTGGTGTGTCTAAGTCCAGGAGCTTCAACGCTAATGGTAATTTTTCGATGATAGTGACAGTAATACTGTAATACTTACTTTATACCTGTGTTTTTCTTGTTTTTAATCCTTTCAAACTATGACTGGTAGGTACTACTTCGTCGGAGGGTTTCTATGAGAAAAACTTGGAATGGGGATGCTGCAACTACTTCCTGGTAAGCCTCAGTGCTTCTTGAAACCTCGTAGGTACCTTTTGCATGGTTTAGATGGTGAATGCGGTGTGCCGAGAGTTGGAGATACAACCTTGTTCGGAGTAATGGCCGAGTTTTAATGTTTTAGTTTGATCAATACTATAAAGAGGATAAACCCTTAGTATTTAGTTTCTATTCGGCTCTGTAATTCCTTACTGCGTCGTTTAAAAATGACCTTGAACTTGTTTTAGTGTTGCTGGTTGTTAAGGGAAAGACCCTATGTAAATTTGGAACCTCGAAAGGTCTACGATGTAAACTCTGTTGAATTTTTACTATAGTTTTGAACACGAAATTCATAGAGCCAAGGGTTCACTCACTTCTGTAGAATAATGGCTCGTTTGTACTGAAATGTTATAGTTTTGTTTAAATAATGGTTTGAGAAATCGTTCGTATAAACTGTTGATTTGGTAACAATCATTGTCTCTAGTCAAGAGTAGTAGTTTGTAAGTCTATTGGTATATAGACCCTGTACTTCGTATCGTTTTTGAAATTCAAGTTTGAAATAATAATATTGTGGTAATGTTTGGTCTGTTATATGTTTTTTTTAAATGGCTATGTGCCACAAGGTTCGATTTTGTTTCAATGAATGAAACCCTACCCTGTAGGTTTTGTTGGCAACCTTGATTGTACTGAGAATTTGAACCCGAGAACTGGGCCTTAACTTGTGTCTCTAAGGGTTTCGACACTGTGTATAATTCTTGTTAGGGTTTGATAGATGACGATACAAAACCAAATCATGACTTCTCGTAAGTAATGTTATGTGATGTTAAGTGCCTTGTTTATATTCTTAATACAAAATGATAGATAGTAAGTTAAAAATAATATTGTTTAGGGTTTGGAAAAACATACCTGCTATAACTTCAGAAATATTTACTGTGTTTGCCATAAATGGCTTGATATGTAATTTATTGAACTGTATACTAAATAAATGTTTAGAATCTAGAGCATGTAAAATCCTAGGGTTTGATTCTATAGTGAAAGTATCTATATTTAATGATTGAAATCTATATTAAATCAAACTATGATAAATAGTGATGAAAAATAATAAGTGTTTACTTATCATTGGTAAGTAACACTCTGTATAGAGAATAATTGCAGCAGCTATATATTTCTACAACATAAATGATTGAAAACATTGAATTTATAATATTGAAATGCATATCATTACCATTCGAAAATAAATGGAATTGAATTGGAAAATATAGATATGTGCAGAAATAAAAGTGTTTTTCTTTTATTATGAAATAGAGGAATGCTATACATCTGTTTATACTATGTTGTACTATTTCTTGCCTTTTAAACATATGATTTAAATGGCAGAATTTAAAAGAAATACTACTGTGTTTATCTATTCATTCAAATGGCATTCTGCCTATCACTCATCTCTATTATTTTTACTTTTCTATACTAGAGTACTATACAGATAACAGTATGGGAAAAATACAGAAAATAATTTAATCATTCATCTAATTTACTTAATCATCCTTAAAACATATCATCTTTAAGTCAGTAAGTAAAATAGTTTCTTCTGTATAGCTGTAAATATTAGTTCTACCATGTAGAAAATCATTTAATTGTAAACAATAAGTCATAACAGTAGAAACTGGTTGACTGTAGGACAAACAAACAACCCAAGGAACCTATTCCACCCAACCTATTCTTGAATACAGCTAAATACTTTCCTTAGGACCCCCGAACCTGTTCATTGAACTACCAGGAAGAAGAAGAGTCTATAGAAGCTTAGTTCATCAATTTGCAGTAAGATATAGATTTTTTCAGTCATAAAGACTCAGCAGTTAAAGAGACCTGTTGATGTATATGTAACTTCGGAATGTATTTCACATATATGTATATTGTATTTCTATAAAGATGGTATTATTCCTCTATAAGGAAGTGTCGTCATTTATATTGTAAGTGTCGTAACTTATACTTGATGGGTTATTAGACCACCTTATTTGGGGTCGGCCCTGTATAAGTCATGTGGGTCAAAGGGTTATTAGACCACCCTATTGGGGGTCGGCCATGTGGGTCAAAGGGTTATTAGACCACCCTATTGGGGGTCGGCCCACTCAGCATTATGTTATGTTGTTAAGTTCGAGCCTACATGAGTTAGGTAAAAAGGCAAGTCAAGTCAAGTATAAATAGAGTGCGGGAGGCACTCTATTCGCTCACTCACTTCTCACACTTACACTCAAGGATGAGTGGCGCACTTATGGAGGAGGAGGATCTGCTGCTAGGCTATGGCTATCTCTCTTGGTTGGTTGTATCATTGCTCTATCTATCTCTGAGGAAGTTATTGGGGTTTTTCACCTTTATGGTTTTCCCCAAGTAAATCTTTGTGTCTCTTGTGTGCTTGCATTATTGTCTCCATGATTGATATGCTGTAGATATGCTGTACATGTTGTTCTCTCAGTTAATATCCTAGATCATATTGAATTAAATTCAGAAAATCTAACATGGTATCAGAGCTAGCCTGAAAGAAGGCATGATATGGCATGTATGACACTTGTTGCACTTACGATGCTAGGGCTTGATATAGCAAAAACCAGTCATCGTAGCACTTTCGCTATAAATCCGTTTTGGCGAATTTTTTGGATCTGAAATTGTTACAGGACGAAGCTAAGATCTCCAGGTACCTCGTGTCCAAAGGACAACCTCTAATTCGTTGTACTTTGTGATTTATGATCTGTACAATATAGGGTTTCTGTCTCTTCCAGATCTGAGTCAAAATCAGGTGACCTTGGGAAAAAGGTCATAACTTGGGCTAGGAAGCTCCAAATGAAATTTTGTGAAACGTGACAGGTAGTACACAGACTGTACTATCTCAGGAAACGTTTTCAGAGTCCGAAGTTAAAACAGTGACACGTGGCACTCCGTACAAGTTCTCTCTCCTGTATTATCCCATAAACAGGTCACGTTGCGACATTTGGCATAACTCTCTCTCAGAGAGTCCAATTGAGGTCAGACCTGTCAGGATGGAAAGGTAACAGGCCAAGATATATCAAAAAACGTTTTTAGACCCTGTGGATCAAAAATTTCAGAGTTACACCAGAAACAATCAGGTACATATTTCTGTCAAAACAGAATTATTTTTTGGTACCTTCATTCATGGCTTCCGGAATTTAGGGCTTTGGAGAAAGTTGGAATTTTTGTAATCGGAGACCACGGCTGAATGCTACTCATAAAAATAAAAGTTTAGAGACCAAGATCAGAATTTTTGGTTGGGCATAAGGCCGGACTTGATCAGACCCTAGTTCGGGACTTTGATCAGGAAAGTGGAAAATTAGGGCTTCTGTAAAAATGGGAATTTTTGAAATCTGTGACCACGGCTGGAAGCTCCTCAGAAAAATAGAAGCTTAGAGCTTTGGATCAAACATTTTGATTGGGCAGAAGAGTGGGCTTCATCAAACTCCAGTTCAGGGTCATGTCCAGTGAATCCGAAAGTTTCAAAGGCAAAATTGAGGAGTGAAACTTTGCAGTTTTCAAATTCTAAATATACTAGCTTGATCAGCTCATCAAGGCGCATATTTCTATCCTTTTGGAAGTTTGAATTTTTGGGGTTTCTCTGAGAAACCCATATCCAGCTCCAGGTCCAGTTCTTGCAAATCAAGTGGTGGTTTAATCCTAGAAGAAGATGGATTGGTCACCTGCATAAGTGAATAAATTCTTGTTTCAGAGGGAGATGAGGCTAAGGCCTTACATAAGAAGATTACAAGCGATCTCGACAGGTATGACTCATTGAGGTATGTTTTGATATTTGTCCATGATTAATTTTATGGTATGTTTGTCTTCATGTTATTACGGTTAGTACAATTTTGATTTTAGATTTGTCGTATCACCTTAACAAAATTATGAATGCATGATAGAAAATATTCATTGATTAGGGTGTTGACACTTATGATTGTACTAATGCATTATGGTGTTATATGAGGTTTATGTTGTCTACTAACATGAAAGGTACACCAAGAAAGACAAATCATGTTCTGGTCCAAGAACATATGATCATGATAACATGAGGACAAAGATTCATCCATTGTCATGGATCTCATAGAAGATCCATTTACGAGGTATGTATAACTTGGTTTTGTAATGGTTAACCTATGAGATATACAGGTTACTAGCACAAGTCATTGAAGAAGAAAAAGAAGACATCATGTGAGTATGTTAGACATAAATAGCTAGCATGCTAATCCAGGTATGTTTTTCCTATATCAAGCTAGAATCCTACCTTGTGTTAGGATCTTATACTATTGTTGATAATGATTATTCCTGAAGAGTCATAGGTTTGAATAATCATGGTTGTATGCATATTATGTTTCTTGCCATCATTGATGATATGACTAACCAGAAGAATCATGAAGATATAGGTTTGAATAATCACAAGTTTTATGCATATTATATCTCTTATCTTGTTTGATGATTCAACTAACCCGAAGAGTCATAGGTTTGAGTAATTATAGGTTTAGACATGTTATGTTTCTTATGATTTGAATAACCATAAGAATCATACATAAACCTTGAATGCTAATGTTTATTATTTTCTGTTTGAAATGATCATGACTATACATGCTTGAGATTATTGTGTTTTAATAGTATACTAATGAATGTATGATTTTATATGAGATCACAAGGATAACACAATCATGATACTAATAAGCATGCATAGGGACCAAGGATGAATATGAGTTCAAGAACAGGTAATCCAGGAAGCAAAGATCAAGAGGGAGCACACTCCAGTTGTTCATGCAAGAAAGCAAAGGAACACACTTCAGTAGTTTCTGCAAGGATGCAGATATTCAGAGGGACTTGACCATCTTTCCACAACAGAAAGGTGTAGAAGAAGCTACCTCAGATTAGGACTCCAGCAGCTCCTGTAAGGAAGCAAAGACTCAGAGGGAGTCCACCCAACGAACAAACAAAGATAAGTATTTTAATTTCTTGCATATGTGTTTGTTTAAATAAAATTGTTCAATGATGTATATGCTCATGTTCCTAGGATATGTATTGTGCATATTAGAATAGTTGCATTGATGAACAGTATACTACTAATATACATGGGTAAGTGGCCTATGGCACTGTACAACATTCCATTGCTACTTATCTAGAATGAAACCTCTTTGCTGACATGTTGGGAGTTATGCACACTCTTAACAATGTTCTGGTAGAGATTGGAAGGCATCTAGAAAGTTACGGGATATGGATAAATGTTGTATTGAAGCATTGGCTAAGATAACTGCATGACTGTATGACATATTTCTTTATGTGTAAGAATTTGTTCTGAAAATTATGAGATGTTTCTAATCATGCAATTTAACTTGTTTTGTAGGAAAGACCGTATATCTTCACCTACAAAAGGACTACAACATTTGTTCCAGCAACAAAGATATTTATTAAAGATATTGAAGATATTGAAGTTCCCAGGATCTGGGATGAAGAAATGGAATGCCATGATCCGTCGATCATGAAGAATGATGTTTGGGACGTAGTCCCAAGACGTGAAGGGAAGTTTGTTATGACTTCCAAATGGATCTATCAGATCAAGCATGTTGCAGATGGCAGCATTGAGAAATATAAAAGTGATGAAATAGAAGATGCACCAGATGGATTCAAGACAACTTCCTTGAATGGTGTAGTTGAAGAAGAAGTGTATGTGGAGCAACCACTTGGTTCTGAGACACATGATAGGAAATCATATATGTGCAGAACTTGGTATGGTGAATATAGATTGATTGCCGACACGCAGCGGAAGCTTACTACCGAGTTCGAGATGAAGAACTTGGGGATGATGCACTATTTGTTTTTGGCATGGAGGTGTGGCAGAGTGCAGATGGAATCTTCCTTGGACAAGGGAAGTATGTAGTAGAGATCCTGAAGAGGTTCGGGATGATGGACTGCAAGGATATGGCCACACCTATGGAATTGAATCTGAAGCTTATATGTGATGCTTCATCTGAGCCGGTTGATGTCTCCATGTATCGTCAGATGATTGGGTCCTTGATGTACCTGACGAACACGAGACCAGACTTTTGCTTTGCTGTGAACACATTGAGCCAGTTCCTGACGGATCTGAGGAGTGTTCACCTGGTTGCTGTAAAGCATATTCTGAGGTACCTGAAGGGTACAGTGGATTATGGGCTCAGGTATGAGGCGAATCAAAAGTTTAACCTGCAGGGTTATGTTGATTCAGATTGGGCTGGCAGTGCTGCAGACAGGAAGAGCACATCTGGGTGCTGCTTCAGTATGGGATCAGGTGTGATCTCTTGGTTTAGCAGGAAGCAGTCCTGCGTAGCACTGAGTACAGCTGAGGCGGAGTATGTTGCAGCCTGTTCAGCTAGTTGTGAGGCAGTATGGCTACGGAATCTACTGTCTGAGTTATTTGATCTCCCGTTGGAGGCTACTGGTATCTTCTGTGATAACCAGAGTTGTGTGAAGCTGTCCGAGAACCCAGTGTTTCATAACAGGTCAAAACACATAGAGATCAAATATCACTATATCAGGTATATGGTGCAGAGAGGAGCTGTGAAGCTCCTGTATGTTGCGACAGATGAGCAGATTGCAGATGTGCTGACGAAGCCACTAGCCAGGGTGAAGTTCGAGTACTTCAGAGAGAGGCTTGGCGTTCTTCAGATCGAGGACACTTCGAGGAAGAAGTGATGGACACATTTGCTGAAGCCATTCCAAGCATGTCGGAAGGAGGATCCTTCACATGACTGTGGATGTAAGCGCTGGATGGTGAGCATCAGGATGATGTTCTGGTTTCTGCTGGATATGATCAGTTGGATCATTTATATGTATGAACGCATCATGTTGGATGTTGATGGATACATCGTGTGAATCATGTATCCTTGTATGATCAGGTAGATCATGGATGCTGATGAATACATTGTGTGGATCATGTATCCTTGTATGATCAGGTAGATCATGTATGTTGATGGGTACATTGTGTGGATCATGTATCCTTGTATGATCAGGTAGATCATGTATGTTGATGGGTACATTGTGTGGATCATGTATCTTTGTATGATCAGGTAGATCATGTATGATTGATGGATACATTGTGTGGATCATGTATCTATGTATGCATCAGGTAGATGCATTGATGATCGGGATGATCATAGATGACGAGCTTCAGGATGTTGCTCCAGATGACATGCAGCAGGATGTTGCATTGATGATCAGGATGATCATAGATGACGAGCTTCAGGATGTTGCTCCAGATGACATGCAGCAGGATGTTGCAGTGATGATCAGGATGATCATAGATGACGAGCTTCAGGATGTTGCTCCAGATGACATGCAGCAGGACGTTGCAGTGATGATGATCAGGATGATCATGGATGATGAGCTTTAGGATGTTGCTCCAGATGACATGCAGCAGGATGTTGCAGTGATGATGATCAGGACGATCATGAGTACATCAGGATGATGTATGGTGAGTATCAGATTGATACTCTGTGGCCGTGGAACAGGTTGTGCAGATAAGCATGTAATTTGTGCCCTGGGAGATTTGCAGATGGTCTTTCGAGGTTTTGCCTATGGCATGTAATTTGTGCCCTGGGACATCTGGAAAATGCTCTTTCAAGGTTTTGCTTGGGAGGACATATAATTTGTGCCCTGGGAGATCTGCAGATAGTCTTTCGAGGTTTTTCCTATGGCATGTAATTTGTGCCCTGGGATATCTGGCAGATGCTCTTTCGAGGTTTTGTCCTATGGCATGTAATTTGTGCCCTGGGAGATTTCAGGTCGGAGTTGTGTACCCGTAACATCCTGAAATGCTCTTTCGAGGTTTTTCCATGACCACATGTAATTTGTGCCCTGGGAGATCCGATAGGTTGAGCTGTGTGCTCGTAATCAGTCCTGGGATGCTCTTTCGAGGTTTTGTGGTGACCACATGTAATTTGTGCCCTGGGAGATCCGATAGGTTGAGCCTTGTGCTCGTAATCAGTCCTGGGATTCTCTTTCGAGGTTTTGTGGTGAGGTCACATGTAATTTGTGCCTTGGGAGATCCTATAGGTAGATCCGTGTGCTCGTAACAGCCTGGGATGCTCTTTTGAGGTTTTGTGACGCACGTAATTAGTCCTGAGGATTCCACAGTATGGCCAGTGATGATGAAGACCTGCAGGTGGTGGGCCTACATCCAGTATGAAAAAGGAATGGCTCTGTAGAACTTCCTATGACGAGTAGATTCAGAGATTGATTGAGATAGCAGCAGCAGTAACGATGATGATGACTCGATGACGATTATCTAGTGACGATGATCCAGAGAAGATGACTTGTGCTAGAAGAACTGTGCTGAGAAATACCTTCCTAGTTAAGAGGGAGTGTTGATGTATATGTAACTTCGAAATGTATTTCACATATATGTATATTGTATTTCTATAGAGATGGTATTATTCCTCTATAAGGAAGTGTCGTCATTTATATTGTAAGTGTCGTAACTTATACTTGATGGGTTATTAGACCACCTTATTTGGGGTCGGCCCTGTATAAGTCATGTGGGTCAAAGGGTTATTAGACCACCCTATTGGGGGTCGGCCATGTGGGTCAAAGGGTTATTAGACCACCCTATTGGGGGTCGGCCCACTCAGCATTATGTTATGTGGTTAAGTTTGAGCCTACATGAGTTAGGTAAAAAGGCAAGTCAAGTCAAGTATAAATAGAGTGTGGGAGGCACTCTATTCGCTCACTCACTTCTCACACTTACACTCAAGGAGGAGTGGCGCACTTATGGAGGAGGAGGATCTGCTGCTAGGCTATGGCTATCTCTCTTGGTTGGTTGTATCATTGCTCTATCTATCTCTGAGGAAGTTATTGGGGTTTTTCACCTTTATGGTTTTCCCCAAGTAAATCTTTGTGTCTCTTGTGTGCTTGCATTATTGTCTCCATGATTGATATGCTGTAGATATGTTGTACATGTTGTTCTCTCAGTTAAGATCCTAGATCAGATTGAAGTAAATTCAGAAAATATAACAAGACCTGCACCAACACCTATGGTTTTCCTTCTCAGAATAACTAGCAGACTCACAATGCACTTTCACATAGCCTCCCTTTTCGAATCTCTCAGCGATCACCTTATACACTTGAGGAAATATTTCTGCAGAAAATATTGTGGAGCTGCCTGCTCAATTCGAGTTGCTTTATCTAGAATTCCTAGGCCTTTTAGTGGTTAACCAGGTCATTAATGAGCCATCATATCTCTTCCACCCACCTGGGGAATAAAGCCACAAATTTAGGGGTAGTTATCCCATAACCAACAGCTAGTGCTGGAGTGCAAATGCTACCATCTGTCCCATGCCTTCGAACAGCTTTCATTCCTCCTAGTGGGTTAGTGAACACTCATTTAACAGTTTGCTTGTGTGTTTGTCTCCTATTTTAATTTATTAAGTAATAATAATCAGTAATTACAATCATCCTTGACCCAAATTGGTCATAATTACAAAACTTTGTAATTATAATTTAACATAAAGTATTGTGCAAATAAAATAAATATTCTCAAAATTTGGGTAGCTGACAAGACATCACATGAATTTTGGCTAAAAATCGTCATATTGTGATTTATTGATGTTTATTTGACCTTTCTCAACTTGCTTGGAAACTATATTTTGTTCTACAGGAAATTGGTTTCAAGCGAACCTCCATTCAGACGTGTGTTCACATTGCAAACATTCAGCCACATCCTTCCCGTTGTTCAGACCTTCATTCAGCTCGCGGGATCGTCGGTTGGAATATTTCTGGTCATTAAAGGAAGAAACGGAAAGTTGGGTTCTGTTAGCAACATGGTTGTCGTGGTTGGTGAGCCCCTATTCTAGAATATTCACCATCCTAGTCACCTCACTTGACCACACACCTGCAACTCACATAAACACTCCAGAAGCTTCATCTTTCTTGTTCATCCAGCTTGATAGCAGGCACCTCTTCCCACGTCAACGTTCCAGAAGCCGTCGTCCTCCCACACTCAGCTCGACAACACATTTCTCTACCCATGTCAAAGGAGGATCAACGTCTCAACGACCGCGTGAAGGAAACCAACGCCGTGGCCCCTGGTAGATGCCCCATGCGCTATTGTAAATTGTTATGGGGTCGTTCCTTGGCCATGTGTTGTCGTGAGTTATTAAGTAGAGATGTTTTCTGGCATTAAGACTGCCTATTATTAGAGCAGTCGACCACTAAAGGGTCAACTTGATCCCCCATTTGTAATTCTGTATATATAGACGTCTTCATGACAGAGACAAGTTAGTCTCTTTAGTCTTTAGTCTTTTCAGCTGCAAATAGACGCAGAAACGCTGTAACTCTGTTTTAATTTAATATACCTATGCTCAAGTTTTTATGCAAGCTTAGTAGCGTGCGTGGTGATTGATTGATTAAGGCACAGCCTCTGATTGCTGAGATGGGCCCCTCAACAACTAGTGGTTTTCCGTTTGTGTACATAATTTGTCATTGTTTTCTGCAGATAAGTTGTGTTATTTGTGTAATTCATGTATTTATTTTGTATATGATATCTTTGTCTTGTAATATGTATGTGGTTTTGCCACTTATGTAAATGATACCTCTGTTTTATGAAATATCTATCTTATTTGATGTTCACATTAATGATATTTCCAGAATGTAATTAGTGACCGGTCATGCTTAGTTTGCTTAGTTCGCTTAGTTTGCTTAGTTTTCTCTTAGTCCTGTTATTTACAAATACCTAGAGTTTAGTTAGCTTAACATTCAACGTTCAGTTGTAGTTAGAATTAGTTATGTTAGTTTCTTTCCTGTAGTTGTAGGTTAGTTTTATTTATCTCAGTTTTGTTTTATTATGCCATAGAAATAGTTCATTCCTTAGACAATGATTTGAATAGGTTACTTCTTGTTATCTTAGCTCCTAAACACTCCATTCATTACTTCCCTGAATTGTAGGTTCATATGCACCAGCTAGCTGATGTTAAGATCATCCAAACTGCTTCTTTCCTTAGTTTAAATTGTTTTCATCTATCCGGAGAGCCATCCAGATCATCATACGGACCTTAATACTTTCTGCATTGTTTTTATGCTTACTTACAATCGAGTTTCTTAGGTGTTTGAACTGTAATATTTCTTACCTTTAATTAGCCTCCTTAGATGTAATCAAGATATTATTTTATACCACTTAGAGTTTTAATTAATTTTTTCATCATCCTTCGTTTTCATTCTATCTTTCCTTAACCTTGCTTCAGTTGCTTTACATGTTATGTTTCTCTTATGTTTGATTCATTAATGCTTTACTGTTACATAATTTATCAGTTTCATTCTTAGTGTAGTTTATCATATTTCATTAAGATTAATATCAGATTAGGTTTAGCAATTTCATTCTCTAAGTTATCTCAATCTTGAATCATTTCTCCCATTCATACAGTTAATGAAGATGTTCATGAAATAGGGTTTGGTTCAGAAATAAATATCTTTATCAAGCTTTCTACTTGCTTCTATATAAAATATCTTTATCAAGTTTTCTACTTGCTTCTATATAAAATATCTTTATCAAGTTTTCAACTTGCTTCCAAATCAAATTCAGTTCAAGTAAATATCTTTATTAATTTTTCTACTTGCTTCTAAATTTCATTAGTTTTATATCATTTTCTCTTGGATAAAAGATAGATCAAGATGTTTAAAGTTAATTGTAGTTGGAGAATCTTTAGTTTGCATTTATTTGTAGAAGTTAAACTAGATTTGTTTCCTTGTCATGTTTGAAAGGCACTTCGATGCATTCGCTCCTATTCCCATTACATTTGATACACTTCCTCAGAATCCCCAAGGAGAGTGGAATTAGGTAGTTTAGTGTAGTCTTGAAATATTAATTGAATGCATGAATAGTTGTTGAATTCACCTAGTCATTTGTATTTTTGCTTTAAGTTCTTTGTTTCATAATTAGTTGTCAGTTGAATTATCTCATAGATAGGTTTAGGAACTCATTTACAATTGTTTTTAATTGAATTATCTCATAGATAGGTTTCTGAACTCATTTCTGAACTTGTTGAGGCACAACACTCAACTAGGGGGCTCAAAGCTCTCATTAACAAATTCTAATAATGATCAAAAGTTTTTGAATGAAGTTGGAAACCTTCTTAAATAGAATTCCTGTTGACCTGTTGAGCAAGTTACTTAGCTTAGTGACCTGTGAGAATAGGTCATCCATGAGTGTACATACTTTCCTTACTTTGCTTGCTTGCTTTATATTTCCTTCTTTTTTTCTCTTTTCTGACTTTCCTTCTTTTCTGAACTTTCATGATTTTCATACTTTCCTGCTTTCTAGATTTATGATGATTTTCCTGAAATATTCCTCTTTTCTCATTTTTGGCAACATTTTTGGACTCTAGTGCTTACTTGACTTCTACTCCAAGTAATTCCTTGATTTTTTGAGTTTTCCACTTAGGCAAGTTTGGCCCACTTGACCAATTCGAATTTCCTAGCCCCTTCACCAACCACTTGGCACATTTATTAGCAATAATCATTTAAATAAAATAGTACAACTCAGAAATGATTTAACTTAGAAATTAATTAATTATCCAGTAATTAATTAATTATTATGGTGCAATGCCTAAAACAATATCTCCATTAATTTAATGGTAACTCCATTAGTTTCCTTAGAACCTTAGTTTGGGCATTAATATCTTCCAAGAGCCCACCTTATCCATTTAATACCCAACTACAACCTTAGACATCTTCCATAAGATAGTTTCCATACTTTCTCATCAATTAAATAATTATTCCCTAGGTGACTTAGGCCAAAATTACCCCATGGACCATAGCAAAAATTTGGGGATATGACAGTCCACCCTTCCCAAGATTGCTTGTTCTCAAGAAATTTTAGGATCCCACCAAGCTTCTACTGCACCACTCTGATTAAATTTTCCCCATCCACTGAACAGTCTGAAAATTAAACTTGGGCCTTCAAAACAAATGAAGAACAACTGCACTGTAATCTATATCTGCAATTAACTAGCAATGAAAAAAATTTCCAACCCAACTAGGATAACTTGAGTAGAATTCCTGGATCCCACTGTTTCTCCTGCAAGGACCAAAAATTTTCTGTCACCTTTGGCAATCTATCACTCCTATGAATGCCCAGATCCCAAAGTATCAACTGCATTTTCTCAATCTTCAGAATCAGTTTAAAGAATCTATCATCAAACATGTGCCCTATCATCCGGGGAATAACTGAAAGGACATTACTGCCAACCAAACCAAGTAGAGAGAAAAATGATTCTTCAATTGAAGACATCCGATGGCTCAGCTCTCTATCATTGGGGAAAAAATGAAAGCATACCTCCAAGCATGTGGATTCCCTCCACATAGGCCAACTTCTACAAGTAATCATTAATTTATCTTGGCAACTTTCCTACTTAGCTTCCTTCCCTTGACAATAAGCAGAAAATTTTTTGCAAGTAGATTTCATGCTTGTCAGGTAATATTCCACCCCAATACATATGTGGATGAGTGACATCAAGTGGCTGCAAAATACATCTTTGTTGCTGTTCACAATTCAAGACAATGTCAGTTATAACAATAAATTTATGGCAGAAATAAGTGAACGTTTTACCTTCCAAGGTCTTCCTTTCCATGTTGCCCCTACCAATCCAACCAAGGGATGGACAAGCACTTTTATTTGCTGAATCATATGGAATGTGATCATCCATATGCATGTCCTCCTCACATAAAGAGAACTCATGATCTCTATGGAACTCCACAGGTTTTTTCCTCTTCATCCAATGGCTCGACTCTCTGCCATTGATCCAAGGGTGCAAAACTCCATCAAATGACCCACACATTGAAGGTAAGTGTGGATCTGATACCTCCTTATCAAAAGTGGTTGCACACACATGCGTGGGATGACTCCACTGTTGCGGGTTAAGGAACATGTCATCATCGTCGATTTTAGGATCCTCCTGCTCATCATGTGACACCAAGAGGAAGAATCCTTTTACCCAATTTTCATTCCCACAATTTGTGGCTGATTGTGAAGTGGGGAATCAAGGGTGGTGATCCATGCTTATGAACATTTCATCCACTTTTTCTACACTTTCTTCCAGCACATACTGAACTGACTTCTCCTCATGGTCCACCCACTCATGAGTTTTCTTCATAGACATTTTTATGTCCTTTACCCAAAAGGGATGACTACCAGGAAAAATTGTGGATTCGGTCAATTCTTGCCACTCTTGTTGGAACTGTTCTATCTTCATTTGTGATTCTAAAATGGAACTTTGAGTGTATCTCAAATAATCTCAGGTGGAAAACAACTCACCTTTGAGATAGTAGTTATCCTTTTCATATATGCTAATACTCTCTTCATCGTGCAGTGTTGCTTCCCGCAATAACTCAACAAGCTCAAACATATAATTTTTATCTGAAAGCAACTGTGAGAAATTAGCTTTGATTGTCGACATTGCTTTCTGGATAGTTTCCATGGCTTCAAAGGAAGATTGGATTCCATTAAAGTAGCTTCCCAACACAACTTTGACACTGAAGCATGAGTTTCATGGAGAATTTTCAGGTCCTCTTGGATCTTTTGTTCATCCATCTTTAAAGATCCTGCAAGAAGATGAGGTTCTTGCAGATGTTCCTCCTCTTCATTTTTCCATCGCCAGATCAATTTCATGTAGTGCACTTGAAGTTTTGAAATCTAATCTATATGTTGCTGCTACAATAATTTCATCTTTCAGGTCCTCAAAAACATAATTTGGGATGCAACATAAGTGCTCATTCATCCTTGATGCAACAGTCAGATCTTCTCTCAAAGTTTCAGCCTTCATACTGCTTTCATTTTTAACACCAGAATTATGAACCTCATCACTATGGGGGTCAACCATTCTGAAATTTTCAATGGAAGTGGTTGCCACATCAGATTGACATAATGTCACATAAAAATTAGAAATTACTAAATCACCATGTGTCATGTTCTCCTCCTTATGCGGTGGAATTATGATGGCTTGTTTATCCACCCATTTCTATGCTTCACACCCTATTGAGATGTGCTCAATTTCTGCTTCCTTGTGAGGCTCAAGGGGTGATTGTAAATTTGAATTATGTTCCTCTTTTGGATTAGATCCAAAAGATGTCTCACCTTCATCAATCTGTCCCATTTCTTTTGCACTTGTTTTGAAATCAACCATTAAAAGATCGAGAGTGATTTTACCTCCATCACCAACAATCAAATGTTTGACTACTGGATCTTCTACTGTGCATTGACCTTCTTCATCCACTTCTTGTAGTAATGGGGCACCAGCAAGGTCTTCTTGGTCATTTCTTTCCAAGAAACTTGATGTCTCTCGCCACATTGTGTGGTGCTCAGATCACAAACCTTGGACTTCCTTCTTGAAGGAAAACCAAACATTCTCCCAATGCTTGGCCCTACCAATGGCCTTAATGAAACTTCCTTCTTAATTCCTTTTCCCTGAGATTGGGATGGGCCCATATGTAGGGCTGCAACTTCATCTTTAATTTTTTCATACTTCTTCTCCACTCAGAGAACTAGGTGGATCTTGGTTTCCTCCCTTGATTTTTCCTGGCTGTGAGGACACATCTTTATCCCTCCCTTCTATCTTAGCTCCTAGGGGTAAAAATCGTGCCTCGAATTCTTTGCACACACCATCAACCATATGTGAAATCCTTCTTTTGTTATCACTATTGTAGGGGTCTTTGAAGAAACTCTGAATCTCTAAATCACAATAGTCTCTAAAGGTCAGGGAATTCTGAACCTCCTTCTTCAAAGCAAATTACTCGATGAAATACTCATAGTATTTCTTTGGGTTCCCTCTTTTGAGTATTCCTTCATAATCCCAATTAGTCATAGGTAGGTCATTTCCTTGGTTTTCTTCAAACATTGGTTCAACAAGGAAATCATATTCAACTTTATGAAAATAAAAAGTTCCAACAGAGGTCATCTACTCCTCTTCATATGGTTCAACATATTCATCATCATATTTCTGATGAAAATCATCATCAGAGTAAGAGTCTTCTTCACTGAACATTGACATGACTGCAAATTCATTAAATTAAGAGTCTTCTTTCCACTGAGATTTAATTTCCACATGATGGGCCAAGGAAAGAGATCTTATACCACTGTAGTATCCTTGGGAATAATCAACCAAGATATTAACTCAACTCCAAATTTTTTATAAACTTTACTAGTTAATTTTCTATCAATTTCTTCGAAAAGTGCAGGAAGTAAGTGATGGGTACTGGAGTAAGGAATGATGATGGTGGGATGAATATTCAATTCTGGAAAATATATGGAATGAGGTGCAGTAGCAGGTCAAAATTCATATCAGGGATGTCCTATCCACCATGTACCAAATCCATTCACTTTTCAGCAACAGTGAGCCTTGTTGCCTACTTCGAGGCTTCCTGGGCAGCTGGCATATGCATACTAGATAGGTGGGGATCCTGGAAGTTAATGGTAGAGTTAATATCATTCAAATGGTTGATTTTTATGTTCAAGAAAGTATTTTATCAGAATTGGGGGTGTTTAGGAAGAATTGGGGTTTTTGGGCTCTCCCGGGATTGTTGAGCTAGTAATTTTCCAATCTTTACAAACATTGTCTAAAGTATTTCAAATTATGAATTTAAGGACTTATATGGATAATATACTGAGTTAAGGACCTTCTCCAATTGACAGAATGTAAGAATATTGCTTAGAATGGATTTGGCAGTAAAAGTGGCAAAACTAGTCTAGAATTGACATCAATCTAGCTAGTCTTGAATTTTAACTTGACAAACTGCTTTAAGGAACCAAAAAATATTCTCTGATGATTATTATAAATATGATATAATATTTTCCACACATAAACATGAAATATAGCATTCAGAACATTCCTCCTTTATTTTATTGCTTGCTTCTCAAATGGCAATGCCTCACGGGCTATTTTTTTGTTACAATAGTGACAGAATAGAGAAGAGAAGAAAGAAGTTAATTTGGATATGTACTAGAGGTTATTATCAGTCCATCTACTAGTTATATGTCTGAACTTGCTGCATTCTGAACATGTTGGTCTTCAATGGGAACCATCATCAATTGGTTCTCTCCTTTAGGGAAATCAACTCCAAAACTGGCTATGGGATTAGTAGAAGTAGAAGAAGAGAGGAGAATGGTTCTAATATTTGATATCTGGAATTTAGAAGCCATTAATATCTACAAACATCAGCTTACAGAACTCACTGGAGGTCCTGGGCACACCTCTCCATAATTATCTTCATCCTCTAGTACTCCTCCATCAAATCTAGCTGCAAATATTCTTCAATGGTAGCCTCCTCTTCAATCTGTCATTAATTCTTCAAGGCTGATATGAACTGGATGTCACTTGATGTAATATTAATTGTTGGACCTAAATAACACTCATAAGAAACTCACAAGTCCTTGGGGCACATCTCCCAAGCATATCTTGTTGAGGCACAACACTCAACTAGAGGGCTCAAAGCTCTCATTCACAAATTCTAATAATGATCAAACGTTCTTGAATGAAGTTGGAAATATTCTTAAATAGAATTCCTATTGAGCAAGTTACTGAGCTTGGTGACCTGTGAGAATAGGTCACCCATGAGTGGACATAATTTCCTTGCTTTGCTTGCTTGCTTTGCTTTGGCTTTCCTTATTTTTTCACTTTTTTTAACTCTCCTTCTTTTCTGAACTTTCCTGCTTTTCATACTTTCCTGCTTTCTAGATTTATGCTTATTTTCCTAAAATATTTCTCTTTTCTCATTTTTGGCAACATTTTTGGACTCTAGTGCTTACTTGACTTCTACTCCAAGTAATTCCTTGATTTTATGAGTTTGCCACTTAGGCGAGTTTGGCCCACTTGACCAATTCGAATTTCCTAGCCCATTCACCAACCACTTGGCACATTTATTAGCAATAATCATATAAATAAAATAGTACAACTCAGAAATGATTTAACTTAGCAATTAATTAATTATCCAATAATTAATTAATTATTATTGTGCAATGCCTCAAAAAATATCTCCATTAGTTTCCTTAGAACCTTAGTTTGGGCATTAATATCTTCTGGGAGCCCACCTTATCCATTTAATACCCAAATACAACCTTAAACATCTTCCATAAGAAAGTTTCCATACTTTCTCATCAATTAAATAATTATTTCCTAGGTGACTTCGGCCAAAATTACCCCATGGACCATAGCAAAAATATGGGGATATGACATAATCTATAAAATGTATATACTGCAATTTCACATCACACAACAGGAAATAAACTAATCTATCTACTTAAGTCGGTTATCTCTGTGAGAAGGTGGACCCTGGCCTTCTAACAAAGATGTCGTGAACTAACACAAATTAAAACACGAGGATATAAGAAACTCTGCTCCTTGTATTAAGAATCATCAATCACAGTTATAGCTCTCTGTTTCAGCTTATACAATTACAAATTCTCCAACCCGAGGCTCAGAATTCCTGTTTACAGTTATACCCTGATGACATGAATTTGTTTCACAAAATATCGGGTAGCCATGAAGATCTATGATCTTCAGGCTATCGATTTACAATCGAACAGTTACAGCCATAAGTGAACTTAAATGTAATCATTGCATTCAGGCCTGAGTTGTTACATGCTGTTAGCAAAGTGGAATAGATTTTTGCTGATTGAACTGGATGATACTCAAATGCTCTGTCGTGGCCCAGTCGGAGCTAACCATGTGGAGGAACACTTGAACTGTTGTAGCGATATGTAGAACTGAACTTAGGAGGGGACAGCTAGTGCCACGTATGCCTCTTCTACAAAGGTTAGCAAGCTGCTACACTTGCGATCTTCTCAAGGCTTCTGAATTATCTTTGTTAAATCGATCCATATTAGCATAACTTAAAAGATAAAGTCCAAAACCATAAACAAATCAGGCATTAATAAAATAAAAGAATAATAGATTATGCATGTTGCAATCCATGTTCTGCTTGGGAAGATATCTTCTTAGATCATGGAATAGTGAGGCAAAACAGGGAAAAAGGTGTGGATAGGTGTAGGAAAAAATGGGCTATTTTGGGGCCCAACACTTACCAAATCATATATAGAGAACATACAATATGATATGAAATCAGGTATCCTACACTCCTTGGCATTACAGTGTATACCATGTAAGAAAATTTGAAAAGGGAGGAATATGATAAGGCCCTAGCGATCTTTTTCCCCACTTGTAGAATGAAACACAAGAAAAATGAATGTACACTAGGTTTGATGTAATTGAGTACCAAACCTTTGGAATGTTGTGGGATCTTCTCTTATAAGCATGCCATCGATAAGTGTCCTTATTTGGATCCTCTTAAATCCACCCTTTATGAGCCACAAGGAGTGAAGGAACCTCTCTGCTATGTAAACCATAGGAGGCTAGGGCCACCAAGACCCTTACAACAACCTTATGGACAGTCACATTACCAAAATATTCAAGGGAAAAGTCTATACCAACCATATGGATAGCCACCTTACCAACAACCTTACAATCAACCAGTATTCCATCCCACTTATGTACAACCACCTTTGATGAATTATTATGGGAAGAAATCCTATCCTACACTTGAATGGGAACCTAATGGAAACAATCAATGCCAAAATCCTCAACCAGTATCTCTTGCACATGGGAATAATTTATCTCCTCACTAGATACCAAACCATTAGCATCCCTCTCATATACCTCCTCTAGTGACTAATCTCAATCAGCGATAAGCCCAAAATTATGCTACATCAGCACCTAGTCCACTGCTGCCAACACAACCAACTCTGAATCCCAACAACAAGTAACCTCAACCTGTATACAACAACGAAGTGACCAACTATCCAGCATACTCTCTAAATTTAGTATAAACTAATTAGTTAAAAAAAAATTCTAGAAAAGTAGTAACACAACCTTCTATATCTGATAATGTAGAACATTCAGACATACTTGACTCCACTAAAATAAATCATCTCCTTGATTAACATCCTAAAGAGGAGGAAAGGAATATAGGACATCCTCCAACTCTAGTCCCTCCTTATCCCCAGATATTGCAACCCAAAGAAATACAAAAACCTGAAAACCTTCTTTAGAGGAGCTAAAGAATCTATGTCAAGATACCACTCTTACTGGTTAGTAATGAAATCCCAATCTATAACCAGTTCACCAAGGAAACATGTATAAAGAGGACAGGAAGGAAGATAAGAGACCATGCCACCATCAATTTATTACGAAAGCTAGCAGACTTGATGCTAGGGAAGATTCTAAATCCAAAATATGTTGATCTAGTCATTCCTATGGTAGATGCGCACATTGCAGAGAATCTAATTCTAAACACTCTGATTGAATTAGGTGCAGTAATAAAACTGATGACCAAATACACCATGATGGGGAGGAACATTCAAAACCTCCTGAGGCATACCCCTACTTTCCTACAATTAGAAGATGCTTGTACAGTCTGTCCTAAAGGTATGCTGGAAGACATCATGGTCTCCATATATTCATGGAAGTATCCTTCTAACTTCATTGTTCTACATACTAAAGCTAAACTTAATGGATACCCACTTATACTTGGAAGACCTTGGATTGCAACAGTCGATTCCCATATCAGTTGTAGGAAAGGAGATCTGACCATTACAAATGGTCCAGAAAAGAAAATTAAACCTTTTATGCTCCGACCAAGCCTCATTTAGATACTGGAAAACCTCTTTGGGATCCAGGAGAAGATAATTTTGATTAACCTATCCATCATGTGCTGACCATAGATACTACCTTCGCACTCAAATAGCCATAGAAAGATATAGTAATTTCCAATTTCCTACAAAACCTTTACACCGGTCCCATTCTTCTAGGAGATCATCTCACACTTCAGGACTTGGAAATTATAGGGATAAAGGAACCAACGTGGAAAAAAAAAATTATCTAGATGAAATGGAAATTTCCACTAAAACAATAGAAGTTTCTCCTTCCAAAACACTTAAAATCAGTAACCATCTACTCCCAGAACAAGAGGAGAAATTGATCCACCTCCTTACCAAGTACCAAGCAACTTCTGCATGGTACTATTCTAACATGAAGGGTGTTTCTCCAAACATATACCAACATCACATATACATGAAAGAGGATGCAAACCCTGTCATACAACCCTAGAGAAGGATGAACCTAGCTCTAAAAGACATTGTCATGAATGATGAACTGCAAAAACTCCAGGATGTTGGATTTATACACCCCATCTCAGATAGTGAATGGGTATCACCATTGGTGATTTTTTCATAGAAAGGAGGGAAGTGGAAAGTCTACATAGAATATAGAGAACTAAACAAGGCTATAGAAAAGGATCATTTTCCATTACCATTCATTAACTAGGTACTAAACATTTTAGCATGGAAAAAAAAATGTCCTTCTTAGATGGTTTCAGTGGGTATAACCAGATACAAATCCACCCGAGGGACCAAGACAATACCACATTCACTTTTCCTTGGGGAACCGTTTCCTAAAGGGTCCTTCCTTTTGGACTTTGTAATGCCCCATCTACCTTCCAGAGGGCAATCTTGAGAATTTTTGCCAAATTTATTTATGACCGCATGGAGATATACATGGATGAATTCAAACCCTATGGAAATGAATTTGAAGAAGCTCTCACCAACTTAGAAAATGTTCTTAATAAATGCATAGAAATGAACATCTACCTCAGCAATGAGAAATGTCAATTAATGATGGATGAAGGATTAGTCTTAGGCCATTATGTGTCTACTAAGGGAATCATACTTGATCCTACAAAAATACAAGTCATAAACAACTTGCCTCCACCAAAAAATCATAAATATATCAAAATATTTATAGGACAAACGGGATACTATCGGAGATTCAATCAAGATTATAGAAAAATAGTTTCTCCTATGCTTTTATTACTTACCAAAAATGAAGAATTCTAGTGGAGTAATGACTTCCAAAAATCATTTGACCACATAAAGGATAATATCATGGAAGCTCCTCCCCTGCAAGGACCTGATTGGGAAATTCATTTCCACATCCAATTGGATGCATCAAATAAAGCAATAGGTGTAGTTTGAGTGCAAGAGAAAGATAAGAACCCCTATGCAATCTATTACATCAATAAAAACCTTACAAGGGAATAATTGAATTATATTTTCACAAAGAAAGAATTACTGGCAGTGGTCTACTCAATAAAAAAAATCAAACACTATATCACAGGATACCAGGTATTTATCCAGACTGACCATTCTACAATTAAGTATTTCATGAACAAACCGGATGTGAGAAGTAGGGTGATCAAATGGCTCTTACTTTTGCAACAATTTGACATAACAATCCTAGATAAACCTAGAAAGCATAATGTTGTAGAAGAATTCTTGTATAGACTAACCCATGTTGCAGATAAGCAATTGGTAGATGATGCATTCCCTTATGAACACATTTTTCCATTTCCCACATACTCCATGGTTTTCTAATATAGAAAATTACTTAGCTACTGGGAGCTTCCCTCAACATTTCATACACAAAGAGAGATGCAACATAGTGAGGAAAAGTGTTACATTTTCATGGATTCAACAATACCTTTCTAAGTAAGGACTAGACGACATCCTAAGGAGATGCATTCGAGAAGATGAATTCCATGACATCCTTCATGTATGCCATGATGAACCATGTGGTAGAAACTACTAAGCTAATAGAACAACATATAAAGTTTTACAAACATGGTGCTATTGGCCAACATTACACAAGGACGCATCATCCTATGTTTCAAGATGTGATGACTATTAGAGAATGGGAAAACCAACAAAAAGAGATGAAATGCTTTTCGATGCACAAGTGACAATAGAATCCTTTGAGAAATGGGGGATGGATTTCATTGGACCTATTGACCCCCAATCAAACATGAAACATCATATATTAGTATGCATTGACTATTTAACAAACTATGTGGAGGTAAAAGCATTAAGATTAGCAAACAAGGAGTCAGCAACAAAATTCCTACCTAAGGAAATATTCACAAGGTTTGGAGCATTGAGAGAAGTTATTACCAACGTAGGTACCCAATTTACATCAAATATGATAGATGACATCTTAAGGCTCAATAAGATCAAGCAAATACATTCAACATCTTATAATCCATGGGAAAATGGCCAAATGGAAGTAACCAATAGAGAGATAGGGAATATATTAGCAAAAACAATTCATATTCAAGGAAAAGAATGGGCCAATAAACTTCATGAAGTAGCATAAGCATACAATACCACATGGAAAACCACCATAGGGTTGACAACCTATGAATTAGTTTATGGAAAGAGAATATGTTTCCCATTGGGTTCGATCTCAAAACATCGAGAACAGTAGTAGGAGTTGGCATGGACTTATTAACAGCACAGAATGATAAATTACTCCAACTCAACCAACTAGATGAACTTAGACAATAGGCCCTACATCACATGGAGATAATACAAGATCAAAAAAATTTATGGCATGACAAATTCATAAAGACCAAGGATTTCAAGGAAAGAGATTGGGCCCTGCTCTATGATTCAAGGTTCAAATATTTTAAAGGAAAAATAAGGACTAGATGGTTGGGACCCTATCTGATTGAAATCATTTATGATAATGGATCCGTTGGGATATCAACCATAGATGAAGATCAAGTGCCCATGTAGGTAAATGCCCATAGATTGAAACTTTATAAGAAGCCTCTCACCATAACAGAATTCACCGAGGCATTGAGGATAGCAGAACTACATTTATTAATAGGGCAACAATGCCCTTCTCTGACTTGAATCATCTTGAAAGTCATAAAATAAGAAATATATAAAAAAGAGGAAAAAATTATTATATTAAAAAAGATAAAAAAAAATTCTCATATGAAAACTTCACATGAAGTGTTTGAGATAGGTTGGCAAATTGAAGAAATCATCTGGGACGATCTTCCAGCCTGTAAAAGTAATAAAATTCTCAAGAGAAAACCTCTTTTGAGGCTCTTGAGACAGATTGGTGATTGAAAACCTTCAACAAGGCAATCCCCGATCTGGAGAAAAAATGAGAGAGAGAGAGAGAGAGAGAGAGAGAGAGAGAGAGAGAGAGAGAGAGAGAGAGAGAAATTGTTTTACATTTTCTACTAATATTGATGCATTGCATGAAATTCCAAGCAAAGTAATCAACCAATCACTCCATTTCCAATGATTCCATCATAGACAAGATATTGTCGAAAAAAAAGAACCTATAGGTTTTCTACAAACTGTAACGTTTCTACAACCTCCAATATATTCCTACAACAAAATACAACAATATGATTACACCTACAAATTCGTGAAGCATGACATCCCAAAGTATAAGTAGTAAGTTGTTAAGAGGTATGACTACTCATCTAGATAATTAATTGTAAATATTATATACATTTTAACTAAATTGCATATATAATCATCAATTTAATGAGGACATCAAATTACATAAAGTTGGGGGGTGAATGAAAAGCATAGTATGAAAATGTTGCAAGGATTGGAAAGGTTCAAAGAAGTACGCAAATGCAAAGTTTAATCAAAAATTTATTGCAATATTTTTAGGTAAATTCAAAACTTTGGATACGAAGGTAAACCTTGGACATATGTTTTCCTTGAACATTCCACATATCTATTTGATTATGAGCATGCCCCTTCATACATGCCATCAATCAAATCAAATGAATGTTTCACCAAGTCTAACGGCCACCTAAGGCCACCACGAAAAAATCCAAAGGAAAAAGCATAATTACTCAATGTAGGGTGACGGATGTGACAGTTGTCATAATGATGATCACTTTGCAAAGTAAAGACAGAGTGGTCACACAAGTGGGTAATCATAAGAGGGATGAGTAGTCGTCAGACTTTTGTTTTAATCAAAACAAATAAAGGAAACGAGTCCTAATCAGGGATCAAATTTGAAGGGTAGGGTCGCATTTCACTTTGAAGGGCTATGAGATATCGAACCCTTCAGTGCTGACATGCAAAAATAAATCATTCTTTTCATTTGAAAATGTTATAGTACATCAAAATTTCATTATTGATTCAAAGGATAATGAACTGTTCATAGCAGTAAAGTGAAAATTAGGTTCGGGAAAAAAAAAAGGTGACAATTAGGTATTCGTACCTCTCGTGAGGTCTTTGTCTTGTAAACTAAGATGTATGCAACGCAAGGGATTATGTAAACCGAGAAGCTCATAATAATGGCTCCAACAATAGAGTTCAGCGGTCCAAAAAAAGGGAAAACCAATGCCAGTAAGCATAATAAGAGCGCCACTGGCACTCTGCACAGAACACGGGTCAAGTAAGATGATCGGTGCAGTCCCAAAAGCTTCTCCCACATGAAGCTTCTCCCACATACAGCCCAAATGCCAGTGCCTGCATTCCATGAAGTTATATCAAGTGGTTTTCATATATAAAATTTATCATAATTTAGTTGTTAATTAGAATTGTGGAACTTATTATTAATTGTTATTACATTCATTTATAATCACCCTTATTGCAAAAAAAACATAATTTGTAAAATTTGATTTGTTTACCGGATGACAAATCATGAAACACAAAGCAATGCTCCTGAAAATGGATGGTGGAAGCACAGACAAGGCATTTGAATGGCTGAGAAGCTCATCACCGAAGTTAGAGTAGAGTACGATACAGTGAGGCATGGTTATTGTTAGAACATATCCCACTGTACACAAATACACATATTTGTACACCTTAGGCTGCCACATAGCGTGCATAATCTCTCTGTGACAGGAACAATGGACATAGATATTGTTGGTATCATGAAAAACTAAATTGAATGGAATCGTTTAGAAGTATAACTTGCTGAGAATTAGATATAGTTAGTGAACAGTTAATCAGCATCATCTATTTATCTTTATAGTATAGTTCGCTCTGTAGATATATTTTATAAATTAGATCTATATATGTATGTAGAATTATTCTCTCATACAGATATGTTTTTTTAACATTTTAATTCATCTAGAATTTCTTATCTTAAAACTAGCAATCATCGTCAAACCAAACTGAATTAAAAATACACTGAATTCAGTTCAGATTAATATGGATAAATGGGAACACTTACATAGTAATAGCATGACCTCCAAATGCAAACAATATATTAGTTGTTCCTGTAAAGAACTTCTCCATATCTTGTGGTGCAGAATGCTTTACATCTGGAATCTGATAAACCACAAGAATTAAACAGCCAAATGGGCAATTTATAGTGTACTTTAAATTAGACAGTAAGCCTCCTAATTCAACCCTATGTAACAATTAGGGAGACATTCCCTATAACTTATGTAATTACCTTGCCATGGAGGAGACCAGCAATTAGCATGTACCAGGCCGTGTAAGTAGTTGTTACTACTCCCATGATAGACCATACTCGAAAATTGTGGAAAGATGGAAGGAGGCATGTAAGGATGGAGATCCCACCAAATATGATTGCCCACTCTCGCTTGTTATACTTGGAGTTCAGATAATATGCGTTGCTGGGAAATTATATATAATAACCTTCTTATTGGTTTGGATAATTCAAAATCCTGGCTAAAAGATATATACAAGAACATACAACAAGATACCTTGCACAAGCAATGATCTGCACAACTGCAACCGATCCCATGGTTACAACGTTGAAAAACAGAGTAGCCTTCTTAAGCAAATATTTCGAGCCTATTGCAGCTCTGTTGAATAAAACAAATATAGTTTTAACTGCTGTAACCTGCAGCTTTATGGAGCCATAAGATAGGGTTTTGGGTGAAAAATGTGAATACGACGTAACAGCAAATATAGCACAAATTTAGATTGATACCTTTTTTCTGGAAAATGTTGTTCGGTGATCAACCTCAAACTGGTAATCGGTACTCATGGCACATTGAGGTTGATGATACAATGGAAATAAGATGAGTTCCATCTCACTACGAAGCAAAAGATCTTTCTTTGGTGAGATATACATGAATTTTTTTTTAATATAATAAGAAATACTTCTTCAGAAAGGCTTAAGCTTGCATATTCTATTGCAGGAAATGTTCAAAGATTTGGGAGAGCTTCTTTGTGCCATAACTGGGTTTGACTCATTCTCTCTGCAACCAAATGCTGGCGCAGCAGGGGAGTATGCTGGACTGATTTGTCCTTACACCAGAAACACAAATCCTATCCAAATGATCCTTACACGATCCCAAATTCACAAAGAGAAGGGGCTTAGGGGCAATTCCATTTCCCACATCCCCAATCTGGGAGCATTGCAATTACTGTATCCAAGCACGAGCACTAACATTAGCCCAAGAAGGACAACCCACAAGAGCAAATATGCCAAGCTAAGGAGACTTGAACCTGGTGGGGTATTCGTTACCAAAAGAGAAAATGAATTCATTCTGTAATTCATCCATACACGCAAAAGGCTATAGAGGATTTCAGATTGGTTTCTAAAATATAAAAGAGAGACCCTAACACTGGCCGTGGCTGTTTTTTGGTTCCAGTAAGAAATAATTCCCCACATATTGAAATTCAGACGAAACAAATATAATACAAATACTGGAAATCGAAGCATATTTTTTTGTGGGTAAAGCAAAAAGGATTAGTTTCAGACGATTTAAACTTGCCTGGAAAAGGATATCTTCTGATTGATGTACTGGCAGGAGATCGACAAGCTGAATCGTTCCCAGCGTGTTATGGGTCGCGTGTTCGAACCCTGCGACTCTCCCTGGATTATGTAGAACTTGGGTTCTTGTCCTTCTGTTGTCCCTCGGCTGGGAGTCGATTCGCATCCACAAAATGGCAATGAACTGCGGAAATCAAGAAGTCGAATACACGAAAGTGAGTGTCTTGGATCGAATCCGGTGTCATTTACTCGACGATTTCGAATCCTCCTCCTCCTTCACAGGAAATTTGCAGTCTGATACACCAACAATTTGGAACGCCGAAGAAGAAAACTTCATCCAGACCGTTCTCACGCCCGACTTTGTCGATGACAACAGACGGGAAACACAGACGGAAACCCCGATACTGGCCGTTAAGCCCCCCCGTCCCTCGCTCTCCGTCTCCGTTACTCGACCCGGATCTTTCCAGTGGGAAAATGTTCCAGTCGACTGGGGACTCAAGAATCCCGTCGCTTCGTCTGTGAGCCCTTGCTTATCCGCTGCTTGGAAGAAGCTCCCGTTAGATGAAAATGATTCGGAGGACATGGTTTTGTACGGGATTCTCAAGGAGGCAGCCCACAAGGGATGGAGGTCCGACACGTATCTACTATCTACCCACTACCCAGTAACATTAATTGCTTTGCTTTCACAGTTCAATGAGTTCATTAAATCCATAAGTCAGCTTCAACTACTCCACTGGCACGGACGTCCGACACCAACTACCAGGCAGGCAGGCGCCAGGCTGAGGCAGAGGCACCATAAGTTACGACTCACGTCCCACGGGAAACGGATGTGGCACTGCCGACGTCCAAATCATTAAAAACCTCTGGACGGGCAGAATTTGCAATTGCCCTTCTATTGCAGATTTTCACAACTCAGCCCAATTTCATTCTTGACGGGCTCCGCATGGAGTTGAGTTTTATTTGCAGTGTAAAATTTGAGGCATACTTCTATGACGGGTAAAAGTGCCTTTGACGGGCACTGCAGCCTTCAAATTTGAAGCCTGACTCCTAATGCCATATGAAAAGGCCATTCAAATTATTAGTTTATCACTCTTAATCACGAAGCATCCTTGACACTCTCAAAATAATTGCAGAACAAGAAGAAATGCATCCACAACAAAAGGTGTGAACTAGGAATTATTGTATACAGGTAACCCTTAGCTTATACTATAGCACTTGTTGTTTAACATTTGTATTTAACCTTAAAAAGTGTTGGGATAATCGTCGTTTTAAAACCACCATAGTTAGAAACCTTTTCGAAGAATATTGTAAAGGATGAGAATAGGATTTCTATAGAGGGAACCCACATACCATTCAAAACTCTTTAAAAATCCCAATGCCATAGAATACTTCCAAAGAGCAAGATGGGTATATTAATCTAGATGGATACCATGAAGGGATAACTGATTATTTTTCCCAAAACATGAGGAAAATAAATGATGAAACCTGTAAGACTTTAGTAACGGGGGTGTCGATAGAACTAAATGAGGATGTCCTTAGTCGGGTTATAAGATTCCTAAAAGGAATGAGATGGGGCAAAGATGATCAGGAATTAGCTCAGAAAGACAAGAAATATTTTTTTATATTTACATAGAAGTATGAAGAGGCGAAGGGAAGTGTGAGAAGGAAATCACTTACAGACCCCTGGGGGGAGGTGTAACTTATTACCATGAAATACCTTACCTGTGAGGGGAGGTACACCTTAGTTCATTCATACCACTTTTAGTTCTTGAACTTCCTTAGAAAACTACAGTGCCAGAAACTAGGAAAGAACATTATTCTTTCTTGGTTTTTGCTCAAATCCCTTTCTTCAATGAGTATCAAACATCAATTGGAAATACCGGACTCCCTGTCTCATGATGGGCGTGTTAAATTGTTGGTTTGTGATATTTTGGAAAGGGAATATGCCCCTCTTTCTTGGGGGAACTTTCTCAAAACTAGCCTTACTGAAATCCACATATTCCATAAAAGGGAGAGGCCATTAGAAGACTAGGTACAATCACATCCTCCCCAAACACCAATGTCAAGGAAAAAGGTACAAACAACCTCATCTAAAAGTAGAAAAAATAAATCTAGTGAGGTTTCCCTAGGAACCAAAGCTGCAATTAGGAGATTAATAAGACAATGGAAACATGAGGAGCCCAAGAAAAATGAGAAGGAAAAGGAGGTTGCAAATACCCTCCTTCACATGAGTGAACAAGAAGAGACTCTTTCCAAGAAATGGACCCCATTATCGAAAAGTTGGAAAATCCTAGAAATAAGAGAAAGTTGGATAGATAAGGCTCAACCAATATGGTACACTACTCTATCTCATATTTAGATACTTTTGAGTAGCAACGTATTGAAGATTCAGATCCTTATGAACAACAACATATTGAAAATCCAAATGCATCTAAGCAACAACAGATTTCAAACTCAAAGTCTCCTGAAAAACAATAGAATGAAGGAGAAGCAGGAGATTGAGATGACATTCCTGACACTACCATGCCTGATCTTACCAAATATGATAATACTATGAGTGACCATCCCACCAACCTAAATCTCCATGAATTTGTCTTGGAGAAGGACCAAAAAATCATGAAGTAACAAAATCAGTTGAAAGAACAACAAGAAGTCCTAAAATGGAAGAAGAATGCCCATACTGTGAAGGAATTGAAAGATTCCAATGCTCAAGGACATCAGGAATACAAAATACATCCATTGGAGGAAAATATCTAAGTTATCAAAATACAATGTTTTGATGACAAAAAACAAGTGATAGAAGAAAATATATTTCTCAAACAAGACTTACAGAATTGTGAAGCAGAATTAAAAGATCAAATCAAGGGGAAAGCCAAAGTGAAGGAACGATAGAATAAAAGTTTCAAAGTTATGTAAGAGCTAATTCGTTTCATACCACCTTCAAGGCTATCTTCAATATTTTTGAAGGAAATTTGGTTGTGGTATCAACTCAAAAGAATTCAAGCAAAAAAATCAGAGCACCTAGACACCCCCAAATATTTCATAGACACATCTCAAGGAGTGGGAGAAATAGGAAAGGACTAGGTAAATGAATTCTATTTGCATAGCTATATCCTACCACATCCCTACAGATGGTCACCAAATACCTACATAGGATATGTCCAATTTATATCCTTTTGTTCTTGGTTCACCAATTAGGACATGACAACCACTGAGATGATCCAATACTTTGAGATTGAAAAATACCCCCAACTATTGATCAAGGAAGAAGCTCCTATCTCTGACATAGTCCTCACTTCTTACCAATTGCTAGTGCATGATGAGGAGTTGGAACCAGTCCTCAAGGAAAGACAAAACTCTACCATAGAACATTTCAAGGAATTAATATCAGGAGAAAATAGGAACATGATCATACAACAAAATTCTAAGAGATGGAAATACATTCCTTTCGAGCTACAACACCTTGATATACATTCACCATCCAACTTGGAGAAATAAATTTTTATATCCTCCTTGTACATTCCACTATAGAAAAAATGGGATTACAGTGGGTTGGCCTCAAATTCATCCCACGACTCCTTTTGTCTATTGTCAACCAGGACTGGTGTGAGGATGAAGAAGAGGCCCAATGGGAGCAATTAGAAAGGATAGAGAATTCTACCAAGTAGGGGAAATGACCAGTTATTATGCTTTCAATCTTGGACCCACAGAATAATCAGGACCAACAACTTCATTGTACAAGGACATGCAATAGGGTATTTGAGGGGAGATGATGGCCTCCACTTTTGGGTAAGGGAACCATGTAATTTTCCCATTTCTTCAAGCATTTAGAGTTAAGAGGAAGAGAAAAATGCAACAATTGATGATTATATATGCATATTAGTTAGAATTATAGAAGGTTTCAATTATGTGTTTAAATGTTGAGTCTTTCTCTTATTCAACTTCATTTCTCATATAATACTAATAAATTGGCTACTTTCAGTATCTATTGAGACTAAAGGGATAACTAATACTTTTTCAAGACAACTCACAAGGATCTATTTTGCATGCATAAGGTTTAGATATAGAACATATCACTCTCAGTCTAATTTTGACTAGTACAATCCCGAAAAAAGAAGGCCCAATTTTGATAATACATCTCGTCAAAGGCATAGTCTAGGATCAATTAAACTATAGTTGCTCAACACATGCATAGTGACACCCGACAATCCACAAAAAATATCATTTGGAGGCCTAGTCCTTGAGCACCACGAGTTTTCAAGAAAACCACCCCTACACATATAATTGTTCCTAAACTACCTATGCACATTATTAGTTTGTTCATTGCATGGCACCACACGCTTCAGTAGACTAGGATTTCTATTATTTTCGAAATTAAAAGTTGTGTATTTAAAATATACAACCAACCATATGGGGTTGGGCGCCCTTATTTATGACATTACAATTCACTGTGAAAGAATATATTTGAAACAAGTTAATGAAGTTTTGATCATCTACATTTTAATGGAAATTGGTTTGATTCACATATTGGTCTGAGTTTCTTTGCATTCTTGTATTTCCTTGGATTAGGACCCAGCCAAGGTTAAGTGCATGAACTTGTGTTTTAATTTTAGATATATTGTTTATGTGCATTTTAGTTTAATAAAGTAGCTACTGTAGGATTCATGCACCTTCTAGGAATTCCTATGTTTTCTGAATTAAGTGTTATTTACAGCCTATTATGCATAGGAATTACCAATTTGTTTTGTTAAATACGAATGTGAGTTAGATGTTATTCTTATTCACAGAAGATATTGATTATCCATGCTTGGTAGAACTAAAGACCTGGGCCTGTTGTGATCACTTGCATGATTGATTTAGGCTAAAATTATATGTATTTGGTAAATTGTGGAAGAGTTATTGGGATGTTTCACTAAAGGTTGTTACATGAATGAGAAATATCTCAGTACTTATATCTGATTCTGTCGATAAGGAAATGGATGCCAAATAGGGAAATAGGATCTTGTGCTCTATCAACCCCTAGTTCAAGTCTTATTTACTTTTTGTTTTTACGATAACTAGAAGATTTGTTATTTTGATTAATCAGATTAGGATTTGCATAACACCATAAATAGTCATCTCCTTTTGTAGTTGCATATATTGTGCAAGACCCTCATAATTTTGTATGAATATCTAGGTTGATGATTAAAGTAAAAGGTTTAGATACAACACTCTTACTGATGTCTTGGTCAAACTTGATATAGTATTATTGTTGATATTAAAATCCTGTCACATTTTATGGCACCAATAGCTTGGATACATTTCTACAGAAAATGGAATCTTTAGTGGACAAAGAATATCATATGGATGTCTTGGATACAGTTCTTAGAGGGACTCCTACAAGATGGTGGGAAAAGCACAAAGATGATTTTTCGATTGGGACACAACCCAATTAACTTTGATGATTGGGTTCAAGCCATCTTTGTAAGATAATATGGTGGAAGAAGTCTACATGGGGGAGACCAATCCCTACAAGTACATTGACTTGTGTGAGCACCAATGGTAATCAGGAGGCTTATAGCCACAGTTTTGGGTTCATCAATTCTTTCATGAGGTTAGTCCTATCCTAAAGCTTGCTATATACACGAAGAAACAAGGATATAGACCAACTGCTGGAAGAAGTTGCGTGCCAAGTTTTGTCAAGATTTATCCTTCTCTGCAATAGGTGACACAGTAACAGAATAATTAACAGACATCAAGGTCGTGCTATTTAATAACTAGTTGTGGAAGGTGGGACACTCATATGTATGTATTGCACATCAATAATTAGTGAACCTTAACTTTTCCATCCCTAAAATGAGACAACCTCTATGTTGTGCAAAGGTAGATCAAGAAAATCCATAACCAGATGAACTAGAATAGTTGAGACATCTAACCAGCTTCCAGAAGTCGAAAGGTGCTCAAGAAGTCTGAAAGACAAAACCCAAGTACACTATATAAATCTCTACAAAACCTTTGCAGTTAAAGAAAATCAATATCGGCATTGAAGAAAAACCGAAGATGGAGGCTATTGGAGATTACTAGGACGACCAAACAGTATCTGAGGTCGCATCACTATTGAAAGAATATGAAGACTTGTTTCCACAAAGCGTCACAGAACTAAAATAAATTTAGGGAGAACTTGGTGAGATGAATATTACACT
Organism: Larix kaempferi; assembly: GCA_027924585.1. Classification (NCBI taxonomy): domain Eukaryota; kingdom Viridiplantae; phylum Streptophyta; class Pinopsida; order Pinales; family Pinaceae; genus Larix; species Larix kaempferi. The sequence goes on from BSBM01000608.1 coordinate 4,523,836, forward strand.
AAATCTAGATGAAAAACTTGTAAATTATTAGCTGTATTGGCTGAATCCTCAGTTAAAGCAAAAGATGAAGAAGGAGATTGACCACATGTTAAGCGCATGCATGATTTTTCCAATTGATGAGTCCAAATGGATCAACCCCATTGTGATCCAAAGCAAGAAATATATAGAGGACATTCAAGTTTGTGTTGAATACCATAGCCTAAATGTTGATTGCATCCATGACCCATTCCTGACACTATCTAGTGACAAAGTATTGGATCAAGTGTTGGGAAATGAAGCATATTACTTCATTGATGGATTCTCGAGCTAACATTAGGTCAATATCACTGAAGAAGACAATAACAAGACTACATTTACTACTAAATGGGGATATTTTGCATATAATTTTATGCCATTTGGAGTTAAGAATGCACTAGCTATCTTCTTGATAATAGTGATCGCGGATTTTAGTGAATTCCTTCGTAAGTTCATAGAAGTATATCTAGAGGAATGGAGAGTCCACAATCTACTCAAAGACCATGTTTCTCTTCTTCGACTTATGTTGGATCATTGTAGAGAGATGGGGATTTATCTAAACCTGAGGAAGTGCATATTCTATGTAGCTTTTGGAAACTTGTTAGGACATATTATGTGTAAAGATGGAGTACTGGTAGATCCTACAAAAATTGCATCCATTGTGAATTTACAGGCCCCTACGATAGTAAAAGAATTGTGCTCTACCTTGGTTCATACCTAGTACTATAGAATATTCATCTGCAACTATGCATCCATCACTGTAGAATTGTAGCAACTATTGAAAAAATATAAGACTTTTATATGGAACAAAGATTGTGAAAGAGCCTTCACCACACTCAAAGAGAGAATGGTTAACGCCCCAATCTTAGCATTTCCTTATTGCAAAAATGGGTTCCATTTTCATGATAATTCATTGGGAATCACTCCTGTCACTATATTGTCCCATCCATGAGAATTCAAGATGGACCATCCTGTTTATTTCACCAGTAGAAAGCTATCACAAGCAGAGCATAACTACAAGACAATAGAGCGAGAAGGATTGTCTATGATTTATTCATTGGAAAATTTCCGCCACTACCTGTTGGGAGGACACTTCAAGTTTTTCACATATCACTCTATTCTAAAGTATCTGTTAAAAAAGCCAGTGTTAGAAGGAATAATCTATAGGAAATTACTTATGTTTTAGGAATTTTCCTTTAAAGTCATAGTCAATCCCAGAAAACACAATCATGGACCCGATCATCTCTCACGAATAGAATCTTAAGAAGCTAACGAAATGGTGTACAATCAGCTACCAAATGTAGAATTATTTAGAGTGGAAGTTGTTCTATATCACCTAGAATAGATCACATTATTTATCACCGCGGAAAAGGCTCCAGATGACTATTCTACAACATGGAAAAGGCACTTGGTTGTAAGATATATGGAATATCAATTAATTGTAGGACAAATATATAAACTAGGAATTGATGGAATATTGCACAAATGTGTATTAGATCATGAGAGAAAAATAATTTTGTGGGAAGGTCATGTCGAAGTTGTGGAAGGAAAAATGGCAGAAAATCCATAGGAAGGAAGGTGCTCCAAGTAGGAATGTGGTTTCCTACAGTATTCAAATATGTTAAGGAATACACACATAAATGTGATAGTTTCCAGTCCATCGGTCAACCATCTCGAAGATATGAACTCCCATTGCACCCATTCCAAGCATTGCAACCATTTCAAAAATGGGCAATCGATTTTGTGGGACTTATCAACCCGCTGGCGAAGCATTCGAAAGCACATTATATTATCACTAAAATAGTATATTTAACTAAGTGCTCCAAATCCACACCAATATGAGATTGGATATAAATACAGTTTCTCAATTCATTTATGAAAACATTATTACTCCGTTCTGGTGCCCCGGAATTCCTACAAGCGATCAAGGAAATCACTTTTTGAACAATACCATTAAAGTATTTACAAGTGAATTTCTTATCCAACATCATAAAAGTATCCCATATCACCCTCAAGTGAATGTCATAGTGGAAGCATTCAACATAATTTTGGAGAATGGACTGACCAAAGTTTGTTGTGCAAATAGGGATGATTGGGAGAAGTGGATTCTAGCCATATTATGGACCTACGGGACAACCACCAAGAAGATTCACAAGAATACTCCATTCTAGTTGGTATGTGCCAAAGAAGTAGTAGTTCCTGAAGAATTTGTAGTCCCAATTCTTTACATTTTGCATGCAACACATATGACAGAAGAAGAATCATTTGCGGAATTACTTGTGGAACTAATGGAGCTTGAATAATCCCATTTTATGGTTGAATATCATGGGATGGTGGATAAATAGTGATAGAAGGAATGGCATGATCATCATGTCAATCAAAAAAAATTTGGAAAAGGTGACAAAGTGCTATTGTATGACATTAAGTTCATGAAGCAGCCAATAAAATTACAGATGCATTGGTGGACCATTCATTATTCCAAAAATCAGGGATTCAGGTGTTGTGAAACTAACACAAATTGATGGTATATTGCATCTAGGATGGGTGAATGGCGCATTCCTAAATCCCAACATCTATGGTAAATAATTATGCAAGAGGCCACTCTTGCTCTTAGGAGTGAGTTAGTTAGGAGTTAGAATTTCTTTTAATTTAAGTCCAGTGATTTTTATTTTCATTCTTCAGTTGTTTTATGTAGTTTAGTTCAATTGTCAGATAGTCCTCACCATTGGAATAGTTCTCGTCGATTCCATGAAAAATCAATCTAGTTGTCTTTTGGGCATTTATGAGTTTTAATGACCAGATCCTCCAGATAAAATATTGCTCGTGTGAAACCAGCAATCACTTCTGGCAGTTAGAAAAGAATTTATGTCACTACTCCACTAATACCCACCATTAATTCATCTTTAAAGTATTTCCTATTAATGATGGATATTTCAAATATATTTCACATTGGGAAGAACCGACAAACTAGCATTCTCAAAAAATAATAGGACCGTAATATAGTTTTTCTAACAACACTGAGCATCTGAAATGGGGAAGGTCATTATAATGAGAGCTGCATCCAATAAGGCACAATACAAACATAAATAAGTGGCAAAACCAGACCCCATGGATCTGAGGATTACAATTATAGCTAACTTTCAAGGGAAAGTCGAGCAAACAAGGCTTGTGGATGTTGATGTTTTTTATCAAGATCTGTACCCAGACATGCATCCAAGTGTCTATCATGATTTCCTCCCAGATGCACATGGAAATGTCGTACCATAATGGAAATTTGACTTTGTGTCCTTGAGAGATTGGACCTTAATGAATCTCAAATACCTTCCAATTTTTCACACCACTCCAGAAGTCTAGAAATGCACCAAATTTTTTATCAGCAAGTGTAGGGTTACGCTTTATGGTTATAAAATCAATACCCTATTCATCTAGATGACATTCATAAACTTGCATGGATCTCAATGCAAGGGGAGGATGTCACCACCAATTTCCAATGAATCCATAACTGAGCAAATAATCGCACATATTCAAACCTATAGGACAAGTATGGTACCAAGCGAGGAGGAAAAGGTGTCACCATCATTGATATTAATCATCCACCAACCAAGCGTGCTTGTCATATTATAGTTGGTAAAGTTGTGTGCAAATACACGAAAGGATAATTCACTTTGGACACACTCTCAGTGGTGGAATTTTTTTGTTCAAGGTGCCCAACTCAGCTGGTGCAAATTCTTGATGGATGAGCTATTGTAGGAATGCACAGATGCATAGAAATCCCATGGATATTTTATCTTTGAATACTTGCTTGTTTCCATGCCGAAGTGGCGGCTTCCCCACAATTGAAAATTACCTCCCATCAAACTACAGCATGTTGTCTCCCTACATTATGCACCATGGAGAGACCTAGGGGATCCTACCAACACTACTTTAAATAAGAATACTTTCGAAGAATGGTATTTTGATATGAAGAAAGATGCAATGGAGAGAATCCCTGATGAACTACTCATAAAGTATACTTCTAAGGTATGGTTAGGCATCAACTACGAAAATACCTTCATCTAACCACTTGAAATAAACCAAAAGGTATTTCCATCTTACACCCTCCCATTCTACTTACTCTCAGACACATTCCACAAATTAGTTCACAATTGGCCCGGAGTACATATCATAAAAACAAGTAAAGGTACATCATCTATGTTCCCTCAACCCCTATAGAATCATAAAAGTAAATCCTAGGGATCTTAGTAAACCTCTTCAGATGATACAACAACTCCAAACTCTCAACTTCACCCTATTCCCCAATCCCTCACATCACTTTTAGACACTAATATGGTACCCTCCAAACCCCTAAAGGATGTTTTTACTACCCTTGGTCCATTTAAATGCACCCACACCACCCAACCAAAAGATAACAACCCTTCCACCACAACCTCCACCATTCCAACCCTTGTTAGGCCTTCTCCACTACTCCACTCATAATTACCCCCCGCTATCAATAGTTTTTGTTTCATCCCTTCATCCCAACCTAATAAATCCATCAGTGATTGGTGTTATTGTTGATCCCTTGGAAAAAATTAACAATATAGAAGGATTCCCAGTCCAGTAGGAACACCCACCACTCCAGTAGACATCTTAGGAAAATATTGAAGAACAAGAAGCATCAGATTCTAAATCCATAATAGTTGATCACCTCTTTCCAAAGAATCATCAAACGATGAACATCCATAGTAAATTCGATCCTGATACATATGTTCAATCACATCACTATCATGAAAACATGGCCAGTCTATAACAGGACCTACAGATGGAAAATTTTCAGACCATGACATAATTAGAATCGTCATAAATTCCTCCATAGAAACGTGATAATGATATGGATATCCTTCATGGAAAATCCTATACCTCTAAACAAAATTTGCAGGAACTCAATTCTATAGCATAATTCACATATATTGATTTAAAGTAGTTGGATCACTTTGTAGATACAGAGATACAATAGTTAAAAACACAAAAAGCCACCCTCCCAGATACAAATAAATATCAATAGTTCTTGGATAGAACCAACATATTGGTAGGTAAATGACAGGTGAAGTTAGATTAGTTTGAGCAACTTTGGAAGCAAGCTTTTGAAAAAGTACTAGATTTGGCTCCTTGATTTGAATGGCCAACAGTAGAAGATGCACAAGGATCGATAATTGTTACACCTAAATCTCATCATCATGAGCCATGTGTCAACTCTGTGTCTGAATCCATAAAGTTACCTTACCTAAAGTACACTGAGTATGAGGTTTTCCTTACCTTTTTACCTCCTTTAAGTAGGCTAGCACACCTTACCTTCTATCAGGGGGTGCCAGATCCTAGGTGGCGCAGGTCTAACCTTGACAAGGTGAGCCACTGGCTCACTCAGCCCTCTTGCAGCCTGTGCCAGCCCTCATTTGGCACCCTTTTCCTTTATCCAGGTTGTGTCAGGGGTGATTAGAATGGATAATAGGAATCTTCGATGCCCTTCTCAAAGCTAGGTGAGGTGGAGGGTCATCCCTAACTTCTAGGTGAGTTGGAATTTGGTTCCCTAGCCTAATGGGAGGATCCCTTAATCCTCTCCCCTTAATCCTCAACCCACTCCATCCCTTTAGCCCTATAAATACAACCCCTCTCTCCATGGAAAGGGAGGAAGGACTATAGCACCTACATGCTGGTGGAATCTCCCTAGGTGATCCCTATTCATCTCTTGGGAGGCACACACACCCTTTGGAGGCTTGGCTTGGACTTGTTGGAAGGAAGGTTACAGTGTTAAGGCTTGGGTTGTAATCATCACTCTTCTATATATTTCCCATTTATTTATAGTAATATAATCTCTTTCCATAAGTGTCTTTGTATTAATCATATTTAGAGCTTTCTTACTTACCTATTAGATTAGATCAATTAGTGTTTAGATGTGCCTTTACTGTTTGTTTGTCTCTATGTGCTTTGACAGGTTTTGCAGCTTGAGATCTGACAACCACAGATCTTGGAGTGACAAAGAGGAGAAGGATTCATGAATATGAAGGTAAGACATATATCTACTTCAATATCTAATTGATCTAGGAAAGTAGATATATATTATGTATTCATTTATTCTAGATCCACCTAGACGAGGGAGATCATGCTCGCATCCTCTTTGACTCAAGGTTGAGTCAACGTTTGTGGTCAGGTCTTGTTGGCCACTTCAATTTTGAATAATTTAAAAAAAGTAGGAATAAGAGAAGACCGAACAAGGAAGTATGGAAAGAAAGAGGGAGTGCAGAAAAGAGGTAACAAACGCAACAAGTTTTGGACCTGCTCTGCTAGTATAAATGGAAGAGGAGGGTGAGCCTAAAGATATCATGAGAGAATCATAGCATTCGATCATTAGAGTATCAAAGCCAGCCAAAGATAGATATAGCCAGATATGTAGTAGAATACATGTGCTTGGTTTTTGAGTATTTTTTTATTTGGTTGCATATGTCGCGATGGGTAATTCCACGGCAACTGTAAGGCCTTAGATTCATGATGTAATCTGTTGTAATGAATAAATATTTTCTATAATGAAAAGCATTATTAGGCCCCTCAAATTTTCTATGGAATTTCTATCTCGGATGTGCTTATGGTTGTTTATTTTAATGACATGATTGAATGAACAATGTATTTGAATAAGTAATGTTGTGATATACTTGGATGAATGGTGTTGCAATGGATATTATTGTGATATGAATGAAAGAAACCCCTCAACCATATGCATACAGTTAAACACTCCCTATCTTATGTTTGTATTGGTTGTGCTTCAGGTGATACCTTCCCCCTTAACAGGATTGAAAATGCCAGCACATTAAACTACATCAACACCCTTTTGCTGGCCCATGCACAAGAACCTCAGTCTAAATTTTGTAACATCATGTACAACAGTTTTATATTTTAGATCAAGGTTGAAATTCAATATAGGATATTTATATTTGGTTGCTATATTAATAATTATCCCTTAATATGGTTCTGGTGGTGGTGAAAATGCTTGTAGCAAAAGATCTTGCTATTGAGGAATGTTGCAACTATCAAATATAGAGATGTTTTCTTTCGTTTTCTTTAGATCTCCCACCACGTTGTAATCCATGGAGGTGATTTTAACAATGGGTAATGTTGTTTTCCTTGTTTGATTTGTAGTTGAAGTTTTGGCAGGTGTGATAGTGGGATAAATCGGGGAATAATTTGAAGGTATGGGACCCTCACTCCAAAGAGTATAATCCTTTTGGATAGATTGAGTCACTTGTAATTATTCAACTACTTCTTTAGACTCATCTAGAATTCCAAGGAACATGTCCCACAAAACCAGAGTTTCTTCACCAAAAATTTTCACAAGATTCTCATTCATGGGTTCAGTATCAGTTTCATGAGGGTGGTTCTCATTCTTCTTTTTCCCATCAAGAAATTGATTTACTACCATTGGCATAGAACAAATCCACAAAGGACACATCTTTTCAAAATTGTTTTCATGATGGTAGGTGCAATAATTATCCATACCAACTTCATGTAAATTGAAATTCATCAATTCTAAGGGTTTCTTGATAGGTTTCCTATAAAGAGGTCTGGAAGCTTGTGTGTTAGAAGTACCTTCCCCATCATTCCTCTTTAAATTAGTAACTTTGGTTGAAATTTTTTTGACAAGGTGGACAATATCATCAACGTCAATAGGTTCCTTGTCTTTTGTTTCAATGTTTGTTTTTGTGAGGGGATTAGGCAATGTGATCAATTTATTAGAGGGAGACACAAATCTTGTATCTCATACCTTAGGATTTTGGTCCAATCTTAAATTTTTCTTTTCTATGTTTTTAGCTTCTTCAAAATTGTCAACCAAGGAAGTTTTATTATCCATTTTGACAAAAATGGCTATTGCTAAATGAAAAGTAGAAGTATATTACTTTACTACAACTTATTCATCCAAAGGAGAATTTTATGGAAATATATTAAGAATGGTTGCAAAACATTGATTAAAGTCCTTGATTTTTTCCCATTTGTCCATCTTTATGGTAGTAATTTCTTTCAATAATGCATCTAGGGTTGCTTCATCACCAAAATATTCTGGGAAGGAATTTTCAAAGTAATGCCAACTAGAAATTGATCTTACCAAAAGTTAACAATACCACATGGAAGCATTATTTTACAAAATGTTTGGAAATAGTCGGCATACTACATATTTGTGTTCTACAGTCATTAATTTGATAGCCATATAAAAAAATTAATGTGGTCTTCAGGGGAACTAGATTTATCAAGGTCAAACCTGGGGAGAAAATGCTCAGGATGCTTTGGTAAGTCATGGAGCTTCCTTGCTAAATTCAAGGATCCCTAGGATAGCCAAGCTGGTAACTGGGGTTGATTTTGATGCATTTCTCACCAGTACATATGAGGAAATTTGCCATGGTTTTTCATTGTTATTTCCATGTTTTTTCGTCTCAATTTCAATGATCATGGTCTCATTTTTTCGTGGAACTTATTTCGTGGATATAATGACGAACTTGGAAAGCATCGCAATAGAGATGAAAACTGTTTGCCACGTGTCTTCTATAGGGTGACCTTGAAATTGATTTTTTATTCATTTTCTACAAATCATCCCTATATCGACGAAACTTCGTCCCTATAATGAAAAAAAGTTGTCGCAAAAGTGTTGCACGGAAATTTGCTTCCATGAAAAACCATTGCTCTATCGACGGTTTTGTGTCGAACAGAGAGACGCTTTTTCTATACTTGCGACGATGTTTTGTCACAAGTATCGATGCACATTCGGCAAACAGGCCAAAAGAAGGAAAACCTTGTGACAAAACGTCATCCCTATAACGACGCAAAGTTGTCACAAAAGCGTTGCACAGAAAATTTCTTCCACAAAAAACCGTCTCTCTATCGATGGTTTTGCGTCGAACAAAGAGACGGTTTTTCCATACTTGTGATGATGTTTCATCGCAAGTATCTACGCACGTTCAACGAACAAACCAAAAGAAGGAAGACCCTACGACATTTTTTCTATACTTGGAACGATGTTCCATCACAAGTATCGATGAACGTTCATCGAACAGACCAAACGAAGGTAGAACATCCAACGGTTTTGCTATACTTGCGACGAATTTGCGTCTCTATATCGACGATACTTGGAAGTTAAAAAAAAATAATAATAACCATCAATGCTTATTACCAACAATCTGGAACCCCTGTAGCTGATATATAACTTTCTAACTGTGGCTTGAATAATATTCAAAAATAGCACCAATGTTAAAATATATTTGAACCCTCCAAAAGCAACACTAAACACGGCTATCATATACTGAAATAAGCCACAAGAAAAGTACTAAAAATAGTCATAAAAGTATGCTAATCTCATACTAAAATAAGCACTGATGGCAGCACTCACATGTTGATAAGAAATACACATGCAAAAGGTGTTACAACAGCAGCAATCTGATCTCAAAATCAATGCTCATCCACATGCTGATAAGAAGGGATACAATAGGTTATAGGTTAAGCATCAACACCTTCATCTACTTTGAACATAAACAAGAAACAAGGAATACTACTCCTTATAGCTTGTAATGAATAATGGTCAACAAGGACCATTGAAACAAGAAATTAAAAGGGAATGAATTGAGTACTCTTAAAAATGCAGGTGAAGACACTCCAAATATTGGAGGGAAAACATAATTGACATTAAAAGAGTTGCTAAGACAAATAGTTAACAAAGAGATTGACTGTACATGACTAAAACTCAAATCTACTTATCAATAACTTGGAGCAAATGTTGTTTTTGAAGTTGCACTTATTTTAAGCTCACGGAGAAGCATTACAACACGCCCTAAGAGGTCAAACACAACAAGAAACCTAATTGCATGAGTGAAATTCCCTCGGGGAATGAGAAACTGAACATAACCACCTTTGTTTAGCTACAAGTTGCAATCAGGGATACTCTTCTGTCAAAATATCACAAGAATTGCATCTGGCCACAAGTTATAAGCAATATGGAACCCCGTGCATACTCAAGGTTTTGAAGTGGCAACCAACCTTAAAACAATGGATGAAGTAGTTGAAATGTCTCCAAAATATATTGTCCAAGTTTATCACTAGTGACAAGGGTGTGAACTTCATAGAGAACCTTTGAACTTTTTATTAATATAAACAAAAGTTGGGGCGCTTTCGTAGTCATTGATTAAATTGGTTAAGTGATCTGCTTATATAGAAATAGTAGATGGAATTAGATATATGGTTGTTTCCATATTACTATCTTGAATTTTCTCTTGGCTAAGCACAATGGGAAGATTGCAATACTATATTTGCAACCAAGTACTATATTTTTGAAGTGGCTTTTTCCCTCACATAAGAGGTTTTTCTCGATATAAACCTTGTACTTGTTTTTTTGTGGTGTGCTTTCTTTGATAGCATAATTGATAACTATACCAAATTTTAATGATGGGATGTTTATTCTAGATTAGCTTCCACATGTCATACTAAATTATACTGAGCCATATTATGCTTCAATGGTAAATCATGTTGGTTTTGTGAGTTGGGGTTTTATTTCAATATTTTTTCTACTTCTTGTGTTTTAGTATTATTGATGAGATAAGTTAAATGTTAATGATATATTGTTCATGAATAGACATGATAACTACCAGTCATGATCTATGTTTATATGATAAATAGTTGGGATTTCTATGCTTAATATCTTATGAAAGTGAATGTACTAGGGTTATTTGAGTGATAAAATCCATTAGATAACTTAGTAGCCAACATTCTCTATTTGGATTCTTCATTTTTATTATATTTGTTCTTGCTTTATAGTGTTTTCTTCTAGTTTCTAGCATCATTTCATAGCCCAACAACCTTGTTAGATTCTATGCAAAGACAGGAAATTTGTCATTGTAGAAATATCTAGAGCTGAGTGTCAGTTTCTATGCTTGTTGGGATAATGTATTCAAAATATTCTCATGGCCATATTTTGAGTAAGAAGAAAGGAAATCCAAGTATTTGTGACCTTTTGGGTCCCTTATATGTACATCCTTTGCATGAGAAAAGACCATGGGAAACAACACAGCTTTGGAAGAGTATGAGTTTCCACTAATACTAAAAGGAATGAGGAGGATTCCCTTCCCATTAGGCCTCCCCCTGCTACTTAGTACTTGAATGTCCCTTTGCAACATTTTTATGGGAAACAACCTTGGGTTTCCAAGGGATTCCAGTTCATCTCATTCGCTAGGGAGGGATCCATGATTGGGAGTTTGTAGTCCTTGTCTATGCTAGGCCATGAAATTGTTAAGCCATTCTTGTTAATATAAGACCTTATTGAGTTAATTACTCCTCGCACTAGAAAAATATCGGTTCCTAGAGAACCCTTTCTCCATTATGGTACAACTAATTTTCACCATGTCATATTTCACTAAGACTTTTGTCTTAGTGTGTGATGATTATGTGTTGGTTGTGGAGCCTGATCTTCCAGTCTCATAGATGATGTTGTTTCATTCGTGTTGTACCCCAGGTTTGGTTATGATCTTGGAACACACCCTAGGGGGTCTGGGGGAAGCTCCCCCGAAGGAAATGTTTTGGGTTGTTTCGCCAACAGATTACGGGCCCATGGTTTTGGGTAACCCGTGGTATTTTCCCTTTGTATTTCCCCATTATAAGAAAGACATTGTAATACGGCTAGGGTTGATGTATTAGGTATTATGCATTGTAAAGATCTCTGAGATAGTGAAGAGATACTGTGAGACAGTGAAGATGAATTGCAACGGATGTGCTGCAAGTTGTATCCTTTCATTTGCTAGATGGTATAATAATAAGGACTGGCAATTTCAGTGTGGACATAGCCCATCTTGGGTGAACCACGATATATTGGTGTCTCTCTTGTAATGTGTCTGTGTGACTATATTTGCATTTATGTTTATTGTTATTGATCCGCGATCCTGTTTTTCTAACACTATGGTCGTGACCTAAGAGTGGTATTTAAACAAAATGGATGCCTATTATCCTTCACTAGTAAGCATCAATTAAAAAATAGAAACCAAAATTCAAAATGATGATTATGAGCCCCAAACATAAAATAATTATATATTTGGTGCATTTCAATACGGACCTTCTAAACACTAAAATCTCTGGAGAACTTGGAAAGAAGAAGGAGAAAACCATGTCAAAACCCACTTTAAAAAACACGTCAAACCCTTACCTTATCATTGTCCTTTCTCCAGATGCATTCTCCCATACAACTTGATAAGAGTTGTCCACGAGATGCATTTCCATCACCAAGGCCCGCATAAATAATCAAAGACAGAATTTTGATATGAGTAAATAATATATAAGCAAATAAACAATCATTTAAATCCTACTACAAAGTCCTGTAGAAATCAATGAACCGTGAAATATTAAATTTATTAACAATATTTTAAGGAATAGACATGCATTTAAAAATTTACAACCATCTTTAATACATAGGAATAAAAGAGTATTTATACCTTATTGAGATCATCTCTGTTTCGAGAATAGTTTTATATTCTCTACTGAACATGGCCAACCACATGAAGGTGGAAGCTCATATGGCCCCTCCCCTCCTCACATCGCTCTCAATTCCCCATACCCAATAAATGATGTTGTTTACATAGAAAACATATAAACATTCATGCATAACTAGGCTAGTCATCAAAACATATAAACATAAAAACATTGAAGCATAATAAGGTAATTCATATAAACAATATTTCAGACTAACAACATCGATATACATCCAAATAGAAGTCATGAATTTATACATCTAATTTTTCTTTGATTTCTGTTTTTTTGCATCATAATAACTGAAGAATAGCGTATGACAATCATCATTTGGTGGAATATCTACAAAGCCATGTCCTTCTAGTGTTTTTGTTTCCATGCCCTCACGTATCATACTTCTTATACGTCACTGAGTAGGGCATGGAGGAAGTTCTGAAGGGGCGTGAACTGCAACAATGAAAATGGGCATATCGATATGTTGAAATATTATTGAAATTAATAGTTCATTATTTTGATTAACATTACAATATTTCTCTTTACCTGTCTGTGTAGCTACAATAGCTGGTGTGTTAATTGTTTGTCTACTTGGTTCCTCTTGCAGTTCACCCTCCTGAGCTACATGGTCTTCCATTGAAAGAAGAAAATTTATAAGTATACGTCAAGAAATAAATATATATGATCATAGTGGATATTTCTATTTCCAAAGCACACATACAGAATGGCTACTCTGCTCCCCACTATCATGGGACATGCACACCCCAACATCAACTAGTATGTACTAAGTACCGCTAGATTCACTATTGCGGTTGCACTATTGCTTAAAAGAAAAAATAAATATTTAGTTATGGGTGATATAATAAAAACTGAATAGACTTTAATAGTATACTGCTATGATGTCCTTATTCATTTTATTTACCTACATTGGCGTCATTGGGGAGATTGGAGTCTCCCCCAAGATTTTCCGATATTCAATCACTCTTTTAAAACCATACTTGAAACCAAGATTTAGGTTATCCTTGGTGGTAGTAGCTTGGAACGTATTTCCCTACAATGAATAACACATTTCAAATTTCCAGTATCAAAAATAGATATTTGTTCGCTACTGTCAAATAAATATTCCCCACAGTTAATCATTTAATTCTTATGATTCGGGATCTTAGTTTTCTATAGCCACCATGGCCTAGTCTATCATGCCCGTGCTTTTCCACTCTAGTCATGGTTTCTTTGGAGGTGTCAGATAGCCTATATATGAAAATTTTGAAAAATGTTAGATATCATAATTCTTACTTAAAACAAAAAAGCTAAAAATAAATGAGCATATTTCACTAAAACGATGGTATGCGTTGTACCTTGCTTTTCCAGGCTGTGGTTGTTTTCCTTGTCTTTTTAGAAATTTATCCTTTGCATCCTCTATGAGTGCCTTCCACTCTTTCTCTGGAACCATGGGAGGGTGTTCATGCTTGAGTTCAAGATGCAATTTATCCCTATATTGGGCCCTGGTATATTTTAAATTCTCGACGGCTAACTTTGCAACCACTTTCTTGTTGAATGTATTGTCGAACAAGTTTACCATGTGGTCTATCAATTCATCTCTCTTTATGCTATCTTGGCTATTCCACCATGTGTGAATGGTGGGGCCAAACATATCCAATGCTTTCTCATTCAAATTCCTGTAGAAAACATTATTTCTTATAGAAACATGTAATCCATTAATTTATAATAATTTCAACGTATGTCCATTTCAATTTCATGATTAAAATGAATAAATTAATTAATAAATACATGCAATATTTTAAATCTTGATTGGAACATAAGCGTCATCCACCAGAAAGGTGAGATCTAGTGATCTGGTGCTTTTAACTCGTGTTGCTCCAGGAAAAGTTTCCTGGTCATCTACAATACGTTCATCTCCGGAGTCATGTGGAGTCCTAGGCTCCGTCTCATCATGCTACAACATGTCATGTCGATCAAACTCAGTGCCCTCATCAATGGATTCAAGGCCAACCACAGGAGTGTCAAAAAGCCTCATTGGTACATTGCTTTGTCAACATTTTTGCTGCATTGGAGCATCACTGCTACCTATACCTATCTCGGCAGTTTCTCTAGTCACGTGTTGTAAAAACTCCTACAAATGAAAAAATTTACTTTATCAGATCACTTGGAAAAATAGAAAACATAATATCATATATGAAATCATGTCATAACTTAAAAAAATATGTGAAGATGTCACTTACCCCATAACATTCAATTTAGCTCTTCAATCCTTTCCTTGTTCTCCTGTGTCATGGGCCTTATGTGAGCCAAGGAAAGAATTTATATGCTTTCCTTTTTCAAGGCCTTCCTTATAGTTTCCATTTGGTTTGTGGAATAGTAAATTTCATCCTCAAGCACCTCATCACCCAGATCAAGTGCACTAGACTAAATTCATCAAACAATAAAATTAAGCAAAATAATTTTAACATCATTCACACATTGTTATTACAATGAAATTTAGTTACTATTAAGAACTAACACTTACCTGATGCAGTGTTGTGTCCGGTGACTTTGCATGATCACCTCATACTGATCTACTTCTAGTGGGTGTCTATCTGCCTTTCCACAGTCCTCACCCTGACACAATAAATCAATCAATAATTTATCATAAGCACAGAAAAATGTGAATGTCAACAGTGGAAATTGAATGTTAACCAAAAAAGTCGAAACATTTAGTTATTATATTTAACACTTACCCGATGGGGCACAGATTGTGACCTTCCACGGTCACCCTGCACCATGGAAGCAGCAGGTGCCTTTCCACTGACGCCAACCTGACACAATAATCAATAAATAAATGTTTTGAAAATAATTGTAACATAATAAAAAATGAGATATTGTAATACTATTTATTTTTACCTCAGAAGTAGAGGACACCAATTTTGTTCCATGATGAACATGGGTAGGCCCTTGCCATAGTGTAATAAGCATGTTTTCACATGGAAATATTACGGGGTTGGAGTTTCTAGTTATTGTAGTCATATTTAGTTGAGTCAATAATTGTAACATAAACAAAAATGAGATATTGCAATAATATTTACTTTTACCTTCGAAGGAGAAGATACATGTTCTTCTCCATGGCGATGAGAAGACCCCTGCCATAGTGTAATAAGCATTTTATCATATGAAAATATTCACAATAAGCACGAGTTAAGATATATTTAGTTGAGTCAA
The DNA here is from genome assembly GCA_027924585.1 of Larix kaempferi. Lineage (NCBI taxonomy): Eukaryota > Viridiplantae > Streptophyta > Pinopsida > Pinales > Pinaceae > Larix > Larix kaempferi. Next base: position 4,539,580 of record BSBM01000608.1, read on the forward strand.
TAATTGTAACATAAACAAAAATGAGACATTGCAATAATATTTACTTTTACCTCTGAAGGATAAGATACATGTTCTGCTCCTTAGCCATGAGAATAACCCTGCCACACTATAATAAGCATGTTATCATATGGAAATATTCACATGTTAGGAACCTATGTCAACCCTTCTCTTTACTATGTTAGTATATTGTTGTTGGACGCATATGCTTTGTAAGTCATCCCGTAGTATTTGTTGATCCGTAGTTTATATTAGCCCATAGTATTGGACGCATATGCTTTGTAAGTCGTCCCGTAGTATTATATGTCCCATGGTTTTTACTCATAGTATTGGGCATAGACTTAGTATATAAGTGTGTGTTGAGGTCATTGAAGGCACCGTGAAGTTAATTGTATTGAGCTTGCTCAAAGGAGGTTGCCCCCTCGAAGTGGCCTGTGATCAATATAAAAGTGATTATGTTCTATTATTTCTGATATCTCGTGTATTTGCATTAATTAATTATTGCAGGTTCATCACATCTGGTATCAGAGCACTGTCTTGGGCTCGTTGGGTGGAATTTCTGCCAAATTTTTTTCTGCATCTGTTGCAGCTTTGGATTTGGGAATAATCCCTATCCGCTTAACTGTGGGAAGCACTTGGGCATAAGCCCTAAAACTCATTGTGAGGACTACCACAGGAACCCCAAAGTAGCTAGCCCATTGAGAGGACCTGCCAGCGAAAAGGGCAACGACCCCTACCTGATTGACTAGTTCCCACCCGTGAGGTAAACCAAGAGCTGTCGTTTGTGGCAAAGCGGTTATCAGTTTTACCTGAGCCGTGGAGTGAAGGGTACTGCCCCAATACGCAAGCCGTCAGACAGCATTGGTGGCCGAGTAAAACACCTGAACTATTAGGAAGCCGTACATACATGGGGTCCATATCTATTTTCAGTTGAATTGTTGCCGATCACTTCCGCTCCAGATCCAGTCGTTTTAGATCTATTCTGAAATTCGTTCCAGATCTAGTCACCGTTTTAGATCCAACCATTTTCGATCCCTTCCGCGCTGTTGTGTTGCTGTTGCCGATCCATTCCACCAAAAAAAAAGAGTATAAAATTCAGTTTTTTCTCCATATCTCCCTTGTTTTCACTCTGTTTCCCTTGAAATTTTTGGGGAACCCCTGTCATCCCATTCTGCATCTTTCATTCCTGAGGACCCTATCCCCAATTGCCCTTCCCAAAGCCCGAAATCCCACATTTGTCTATTTTTAAGGTTTTTCATAACTTCCTTAGATTTCACCCAATCACCTTCAAATTTTACCACAAAGTTCCTTTCTGAATTCTGCTTCTTTGTCCCTCTCTGCCAAATTTTCTCATTCTATCACCCCGCTTCTGAAATCCCCCTTTTTGCTTTCTTGTCCTTTCGACAGTGTCCAAAATCTAGTCAAACCCCAATTACCCATCAGATTGTTTCCTCAATCCAAATTTCCCTTTACTAAATCAACTTTTGTTTGTGTTTTTCAACCCATTCCACCCAAAAAACAAAAAAAAAAACCTGGTTATGGTTGTCACCCGTGTAGGAGCACACACCATGGAGGAAGCACTTGCAGCCATCCAAACCAAACTCCAAGATCTGGATGAAAAATTTCTCAGCCTCCATCTTCAACATTCAGCCATGAACAATACCAGACAGCCAGAATATTTTGCAGCCACCGGGTTCTCTTCTTCCAACAATTTTCATGGGTTGAAGCTTGATTTTCCTTGCTTCAATGGTACTGATTCGACTGGATGGATATATCGAGCAGAAGAATATTTCAGTCTACATAATACTTCTGATGCCCAGAAAGTTCCACTTGCATCCTTTCATTTGGAACAGGAAGCCCTTCAATGGTACCATTGGTACATCAAAGCTCATCCCGAGCCAAACTGGACAGATTTGTTCCAACTCATTTTGCCACGATTTGGTCCTAGTGCTTTTGATGATTTCACAGGAGCACTCACTAAACTTCACCAAATTGGCACAATGAGAGAGTATCAAACAGAATTTGAGAAATTGGCCAATCACACAGAAGGATTGTCTGATGAATTCTACAGGAGTTGTTTTATCAGTGGTCTCAAGGATGAAATCCGCTCAGAGGTCAAAATGTTTTGTCCCAACACAATGATGGAAGTCCTAGGTGTTATAGCTTGAAATGACACCTCTCCGTCCGTGACGACACTTGTTTCCCTTGGTCGCATGACGACACTTCTTGAGATCAAGTTCAGTCACACAACATGACAATTGTGGATGGAGGAGTCATTTGGGACACTAAAAATGGTTGAAATTACCTCATTCTTGACCCATTTGATGTATATGACCCTTAGGAACATTTTTCCAGACCAAACTATCTCCTGAAAATGAGCAGAAAAGCCTGTTTTTGGCCATTTTTCACTATGAGCGCGACTCTACTGTTATAATAGTAGCGTGTGTACGCGACTTTGTCTCATTCAAAGTAGCGCCCATTGCCATATGTACGCGACTTTGTATACTGTAGAGTAGGGTACACTCTTGTTTTGGTCAAAATCTCGAAATTCGAGTAAGTTAAGTTGGTTGGGAAACCTCTTGAGCGGTTGTAACTTCTTTTCCTCTTCCTCATTGACTATATAAGGAGGGTAGAAGGGTCATGTGAGAGGAGCAAGCCTAATTGCAAAGTTATGCTGGAGGAATGGAGACCCTCATCCCCCTCTCTTGTGCTTCAGTTTCGGTAAACCCTAGTACAATTGCTTAGAGGCTGGGATCCTTGGAGAACGGAAGCAGGAGACCTTGAATCTAGGTTTCGTGAAGTGCCAAGCTTGAAGGAAGGTATAATTGTATGTACTTGCTTTCATTCATTAATAAAGATCAGACGTTCTTCTCTTTCCAAATATGACCTATTAATGTGTCTTAAGATTTGATCACTGTTTGATTATAGTTTGATGTCTCTTGTCATTATAGATATCAGTATTATATATGTAGTCAAATGTATTTGAGAAAGGTATCAAGTTGTTTTGCAGGTCTGGGCATTGCGACACTGGATAAGCATTGAAGAGCGAGGGAGGAAAAGCTAGGATCAACCTTCTGAATAAGGTGCCTACATCTCTAAACCCTAATCTCTTCATTTATTAGTTATACTTGCAGAATGCTTGTAAGTCTATCTTTATCACCGTAAGTTGGTAGTTTCTCCCCTGAACTATAGGTGCATTTTCCCCACAACAGAATGGCGACTCCGCTGGGGAAAGCCTAACTGCTTAGGGGTATCCAAGGTCATTTCTTCAGTCTTGTTTGATGGTCTTTGTTCATTTTCTTGATTAGGATCAGTTAGTAGGCTCTGTTTGACCCTCCTGGGATTTTTACAGACCCTTCCCAGCCCTTGCAAACCTTTGTGGACCCAGTTTGGGGGTTTTAACCCCGTTTTTTAGACTCTTTTTTTTTTTGTACGCTACTGTTTGTACCACACAGTAGCGCCCATACTACTATGAGCGCTAGTTTCCTTCATACACAGTAGCGCCCATACTGCTATGAGCGCTAGTTTCCTTCATATACAGTAGCGCTCAAAATCTGGGTTTGAAATTTTTGAGTTTTTGGGTTGTGGACCCAAATCTGGGGGCTGTGGCTGCATTTTTGGGGGTACCTGATGACCTTAGGTCTGTGTTAAATCCCTGTAAGTGGTCTCCCATCCTTGTATTGATCCTACATTCATGATTTGAACCTCTTTTGATCATTTTGGGCTTGTTTGGAAAGTTTTGGGGTTTGTTGACTTAAGTTGGGGGGTTGTGGACCTGTTTGGTGTTTTGTACCCTAATTTGAGTCTGATTGAACTTGCTTGCCCCATTTCCACTGGATTTGAAACCTCTTGAGTCTTTTTGACCCTGTTTGTATCTATTTGAGTGAAATTTCTCTTTTAGGTTGGTTTCTTGTCCTCCCTTATTCTTTTAGTTTTTCTTTTGTAGTGAAAGCTCAAGTGTTTTGGCTGTTGTTCAAGACCTTGTTTGCATTGTTTACGTGTAGACCTGACTTTACCAAACCATACTTCTTCGTAGGTCATTTGCTTCGTTTGGGTCTAAAAGTAGTTTTTGTACTCTTTTCCCAAAGTTTGGCATGCTTACATCAATAAGAATTTGAAAGTCATATAAGGTAGCTTTTACTGTTTCATAAAGAGAACCTGAAAGTTTCTTTGCTTTGCTTTGATAGTAGGTTAGTTTCAGTTTTTGTTTCTTACCTTTGAAAAGCATAAAGAATTTTGATTTATCTTATAAATAGAGTACCTTGCAAGTGGCTTAAAAGATTTTAGAGTGCTTTGCATCAAAAAGAACAAGTTTTCTTTTGCATACCTAGTTGCTTGAGTAGCTGCATTCTTAGGTTTTGAGTTTAATTTTTTACATTTAGACTTTATTTTTACCTTTTTTGCATTCAAAAGATTAAAAAATTGCATTTGCACATGCATTCTAAATCAGAATTTTAAGACTTGCATTGAAAAGAAAAAGATTTGTTTGGTGGTAAATATTTCATTTTCAGTACTCTATTTCTATTATAACCACTCTCACACACCCACTACCTTTTTGAGTAATCAAGTAACCTTTAAAATGAACTCTAATAAAATGAACTAGCAACATTTTCTTTTCTAGGTTACACTACACCAACTAGTTTTGGTTAGGATCTTGGGTTTAAAACACCTTAAACCACCCAAGATCACACATTGCGCAAAAATTGTAGTGAGACTATCATTAGGCAAACCCACCTCACTCAAAATTTGCCTGGGAGCATATGCAGTAGGTCAATGTGAGATCAGTTTGTGGGAATACCCCTCCTACTTTCTGTTCGAGCATACGCCAGGATCGGATTGCGTATTGGGGACTCTTTCGAGTTTCGGGCTTAGCTACCCTGCCCACGCTTTCTGATTCAACCGGTGACTGTTCCCCCAGGAATTTTCGGTGTTGTGGTATCCTTAGTATCAGACTCTAGGTTCATACACAGGTGACAGCGGTGGGTATATCTGCTGTACCTAGGACAGACGTGGGAGGAAATCCCTTGCAGGTCTTTGGGAGGGCGGTTGGGTGATTCCAGCGCTTGCACCCTTAGTCATTGTATTGTGGACCCCGGGTAACTGTCCTTCATCCTTCGTTGATCTGTTTTGGGCCCTCATCATCCCAGACTCTTCTCCGAAAGGCATCTGTTTGCCTGGTTTGATTTACTTAGGACCTTTTTTTTAGTGGTGTGCTCTTTGTGCTACTTTTTTTTTTTTTTTTAGTTTGCCTTAGAGAACTTCTTGTTCATTTGAGCAGGAAACTATGTCTAGCATTCCGGCGAGTGCCAATCAAGGTACCCCTGTTCCGGGGGATCCTTGTGCTGTTCCATTCATTGGAAACATTGGTGCTCCCTTAATGGCTACTCTGAATCTTCCTGGATTCACTATTGGGCTGCCGGTTTGGTTGTTTTCCACTCCGAATGCCTTGCATGCTCCTGACGCTTCTTTTGTGAGCACCTCAAATCAAGAGCATCAGAACCCTGTGCCTCCTTTGCCAGTAACATCTTCTCCTCCTCCTTCTACCTCATGTGGCGAAAGTAGCAATACTAGTAACCAGCAGTCTAAAAGGAATAGACGGGGGAAGAATAGGAAGAAGATGCCAAAACAAGGGGGCAAGCACCCTGCCTCTGCAAATCATGCAGGGGGCACCCACCCAGCCTCTGGAGGTCATGCTGGGAGAAAACTTTTAGTCACTGAAAATCATACTGAAAGTTTGTCTTCAACCACTGTCAGTCATGTTGAGGACACGTCATTGATCACTGCTAGCCATATTAATGACAAGTCACCAGTTCCTGTGAGTCATACTGGAGACACCAGATCAGCCACTGCAAGTCATGCTGAGGGAGTTGACATTGTCGACAAACCCAACAAACAGAAGCTTAAGTTCCCTTGTAAGTTTTGCGAGGGAGACCACCTTACTTACTTGTGCCCTGTACTTCCAGAAGTGCAAAAAGTGTGGTCCTTAGTTCAAAAGTCTTCTGCTTCTGAGAAACCAGCCTCTGTGAGTCATGCTGGGGGCAAGCTGTCAGCCAATGCTAGTCATGCTGAGAGTACTGACGTTGTAAAGGAGTCTAAACCTATAGGACGGAAACCAAAGTTCCCTTGTAAACTTTGTAAGGGAGATCACCTTACTCACCGATGCCCTGCCATTCCAGAGGCACGAAGAGTGTGGTCCATGTCTGAAGGAACCTCTGTTCCTGAGTTGTCTATAGATTCCCTGCAGTCAGATCAACCTTTGGTTGATAAAGTGGTTGAACCAATGCAATCTTTGGTCGACCCCACTCTTCCTTCGGAGAGTGAAGTGATTGAATCGATGCAATCTTCGACCGATCCCATCAGTCCTTCAGAGATTGATGCACCTACTACTGAAGTCTTCTGCATTACCAGTTTGGATATTTCTGAAAAAGGGGGCACTTCATCTGTGCTATGTGAACCCCTACCAAGCCCTAGGATTGTTTCCTTTGATTGGAATAGTCTAGCCGAGCCTCGTCTTCCTTCTTCGACACCTTTTCAGATAAAGGTTGATATCTGGAACCATACGGTTGATCGATGTATTGTTGATGAAGGTGCTTCTGTTAGTATCTTATCCGCTTATGCTTGGAGAGATTTGGGATTCCCTAATGTTTTTCCAGCTGCTAATTGGCCGTTGACCTTTGATAGAAGACCTAGTGAACCGATCGGATTCCTCCGTCAGGCACCTATTACCTTGGGTGGAAAAACAGTCTTAGTTGATTTTATGGTTTTAAAGGACCCTATGGACTTTGATATGATCCTCGGGCGTGATTACGTTTATGCTATGCATGCTGTGGTGTCTACGCTTTTTCGTGTGATGCATTTCCCTCATAACGAAAACATTGTCACCATCGACCAGCTTGCATTCGTTGATCCTCCTTATTACCCAACTGTAGACCAGTCTGATCCCTCGTCATTAGGCACTACTATGTCACATGAGCCTTATGTGGCATATTGTTCCTTGAGTTCAAATGATACTGAGAAGAAGTCTCTGAGTTCATGCTTACCTTCTCGGGACTTGGTCCCAGCTTTTGACCAAGTGACACCTCCATCTGAATGTTTAGATATGTGTTCTATCTGGGATGATATACTTCCTTCCGATGAAGTTTTCCTAGAGTCTATAGTACAGTCTGCCATTCATTTGGATGTTGATCCAGTCGCAGTAATGTCCAACCCCGGTTTGACCTTAAAGTCTGATCTTCCTACTGTTGAGTCTTTGGACTCTCCTATAGATCCGCAAATCGGTGTTACTGCTGAGTTTGATTCTGCTTCTAGAATTTTCAACTCCCATGATGATGAATTTGTTTCTGCAAATTCCATCATGTCCTTCAACTTTGATCTTCATCCTGAAGTTGATCTTGTTGATTGTAAGTCCTCGGGCTTGGGTACCATAGAGTCTTCATTTGAAAACTCTGCCTTGTTTATGCCTGATGTTGATGATAGTGAAGTTGAAAGTATTTCTACCATAGTGACTTGTATCGGGTCTTTCCTTACATATGTTTTAGATATGATCCTGGTACTAATGTTTCTTGGAGACAGGATTCTTAGCTGGATGTATACTTGCTTACTGGTCCTTTTCGACACCTTGTGCGACCATGTCAGGTATATTCGGAACCTTGCATATAGGTTTAGGCTTCCCCGCTGTTATGTTGCATTTGAACCTTTTGCCATCCGAATTCGCCATAGGGTCGAACCTGTTGGATATTGGTGTGTTAGCCATCTCTTTATGCATCGTGCACCAATCCGACAGCAGAGCCTACCTAACATGGGTCACCCTAGTCAGCACCCTTATGCCATTCTGGTGCCCATGCTGAGTTTTTCTCATAGGTTCGGGAGCCTTTTTAGATTCACCATGACTTTGAGAAGAATCCTCATATCTTTCTTCCTCATATATTTCTGGCCATCCCTGATAAGGTTCCCATCTTTGTGTTCAAATTGCATATGCATCTATTATGATCCCGCTTGCGCTAATGAGCCTGAAGCCGGCTTCCACGCTTTTAGCCCGTTGTATAAGCCTCCATCTCTGATCTCATTTCCGCTAAGCCCTGTATCATTTTGCCTTTTCAATTTGACACCTTTTACCTGGAGGAGACACACCCTGAGTGTCCTTATCTTTCCCATGTTCCTTGCATTAGGCATAGCTTTGTTCCATGCGCTTGGAGCTAGTTTTGCATGTCCCTGACACTCGTCTCTTCCCACATCGAGCATTCTTCTTTTACTTCGAGCTCGTTAAAAACAGTAAGTAAGTTACGAGCAGTCTTCCACCTTTCCTTCGAGCTCGTTAAAAAACAGTAAGGAGGCTACGCGCATTTCTTCCACCTTTCCTTCGAGCTCGTTAAAAACAGGAAGGAAGTTATGAGCATTTTCCTATCTCCTTTGAGCTCGTTAAAAATAGTAAGGAGGTCATGAGTTTACTTTTCCGGACTCGTTAAACCTTTACGGAAAAGATCCCTATGGAGTTCTTTTAAGCCCTTTTCAGACTCCTTAAATAGGAAAAGTTTGCCGAGCATAGTTGTCTTTTCGGGCTCGTTAAAATAACTGAACCGACATCCACTTAGGTATAGAATTACCCCTTTTCCAGGACTTGGTGGATAATTTACGGAAAAGGTATACTCTAGGTATACTCTTGTATGCGCTAGAAGAGTTCTTCTTCCATCATTTTACACTTTTTCGGGGAAGGAGACTAACTTTACGAAAAAGGACCTTTGGAGTCGTCTTTAGGGTTTTCAGACTCTCGAAATGTGAAAACACCAAGCGAGCACATACCAATCCGGGCTCGATATAAAATCCACGGATAAGTGTATAGAGGACTGTTTAAGTTTTTCAACTCTATAAGCAAGAAAACACCGCCGAGCACAGACCAATCCGGGCTCGATATAAAATCCACGGATAGGTGTATGGAGTTTTCTTCTAGGTTTTTCAGACTCCTTAAATATGAAAATACCGTCGAGCATGCTTTAGTTCTTTGTCAAGCTCGTTAAAAAATGAAAAAGGAAAGGGAAGGGAAGAATGTCAAAATATCTTTCAATATGATGGCAGCAAGTCAACTATCTCCTTGAACAAAGCACCTGTTTTGAGTCTATCAAACAAGTTGGGTTCTAGTATTGACCTTAGGGTAAACTTGATCTCAGAGTTCCTACTCCTCCGTTTGGTTAGTCTTCCAATCATTTGGAGAATCTGTTAATGTCTCCTACATTGCAGATATGTATCATGGTCTCTTTGTGTTCAAAGCTGCCTAAGTCACTCTTGTGTCGTGCTCACTGTTCAAGGATACAACCTGTGTCGGCCATTCTGCAGTTGCCTTGACCTCATGTGTCGGCCATTCCTTGGTGTCAGTATGTTTCATCCTGTGTTCCGTCCTACTCCAAATAAGCTCATACCTTTTGAGTGTCCCTCATGTTGGATGATGGAGGATGCATTAAGGCCTCCCTTCCAACGGACTTCTTCCCATCGACTTCAACTCATTGTGCTCTGGGAATGAAGTTTAGAGTTTCGGTTAGTACCTTGGGGATTGCAGTCATTAGTGGCAGTTTCCCTCGCTATTGGATAGATGGGAATACATCAATGTCTCCTATCCGATGGATTCTTCAAGTGTTCGACGGCAAGACCATCTATTCGCACTTGCTTGAATGTACTAGGTACCTTGGGTTCCATTTTCATTATTGGTGGACACCCTCGCGTTTGTTAACGGTATACATCAATGACCGGTAATCAAACGATACCTCCCATGTTCGACAACAGCTCATTTATTCGCATGGATAGGTTTGTACCTTGGGTTGTTTTTGGATGAAGACCTTGGGATCCTCGATAGCATCACCTCATTTATGTTATCGCCCAAGTTGTGCAAGACTGAGCCCCACTCCTTTTGGCTCTTGATGAGACATAGATCCAGCTTGTTCTCTATGGCTATGTTCTCCAGTTTTGACATAGATCCACCTTGTATTTATGTGGCTATGTTTCGACTTATGTTCCTCATGGATCCACGCTTGTATTTTAGTGGCCATGATATATGCATCAGTATTTTGGATCATTATTGTATCCTCTTGGAGATCATGTTCCACCATTTGAACATGGACAGTTACCCCATGGATAAGTTTGTCTGACTTTGCCTTTGCTTTCAGGTACTTCATTTGAGCCTATGATTCTTGGTTTCTCCGTTCCTCCACGATTCAACTTTTTTTATTCTTTTTATAATGTATTTCGGCCATCGTTTCCCGTACTCCCTCTGACCTCATACATTAGGGGGCATCTGTTATAGCTTGAAATGACACCTCTCCGTCCGTGACGACACTTGTTTCCCTTGGTCGCATGACGACACTTCTTGAGATCAAGTTCAGTCACACAACAGGACAATTGTGGATGGAGGAGTCATTTGGGACACTAAAAATGGTTGAAATTACCTCATTCTTGACCCATTTGATGTATATGACCCTTAGGAACATTTTTCCAGACCAAACTATCTCCTGAAAATGAGCAGAAAAGCCTGTTTTTGGCCATTTTTCACTATGAGCGCGACTCTACTGTTATAATAGTAGCGTGTGTACGCGACTTTGTCTCATTCAAAGTAGCGCCCATTGCCATATGTACGCGACTTTGTATACTGTAGAGTAGGGTACACTCTTGTTTTGGTCAAAATCTCGAAATTCGAGTAAGTTAAGTTGGTTGGGAAACCTCTTGAGGGTTGTAACTTCTTTTCCTCTTCCTCATTGACTATATAAGGAGGGTAGAAGGGTCATGTGAGAGGAGCAAGCCTAATTGCAAAGTTATGCTGGAGGAATGGAGACCCTCATCCCCCTCTCTTGTGCTTCAGTTTCGGTAAACCCTAGTACAATTGCTTAGAGGCTGGGATCCTTGGAGAACGGAAGCAGGAGACCTTGAATCTAGGTTTCGTGAAGTGCCAAGCTTGAAGGAAGGTATAATTGTATGTACTTGCTTTCATTCATTAATAAAGATCAGACGTTCTTCTCTTTCCAAATATGACCTATTAATGTGTCTTAAGATTTGATCACTGTTTGATTATAGTTTGATGTCTCTTTCCATTATAGATATCAGTATTATATATGTAGTCAAATGTATTTGAGAAAGGTATCAAGTTGTTTTGCAGGTCTGGGCATTGCGACACTGGATAAGCATTGAAGAGCGAGGGAGGAAAAGCTAGGATCAACCTTCTGAATAAGGTGCCTACATCTCTAAACCCTAATCTCTTCATTTATTAGTTATACTTGCAGAATGCTTGTAAGTCTATCTTTATCACCGTAAGTTGGTAGTTTCTCCCCTGAACTATAGGTGCATTTTCCCCACAACAGAATGGCAACTCCGCTGGGGAAAGCCTAACTGCTTAGGGGTATCCAAGGTCATTTCTTCAGTCTTGTTTGATGGTATTTGTTCATTTTCTTGATTAGGATCAGTTAGTAGGCTCTGTTTGACCCTCCTGGGCTTTTTACAGACCCTTCCCAGCCCTTGCAAACCTTTGTGGACCCAGTTTGGGGGTTTTAACCCCGTTTTTTAGACTTTTTTTTTTTTTGTACGCTACTGTTTGTACCACACAGTAGCGCCCATACTACTATGAGCGCTAGTTTTCTTCATACACAGTAGCGCCCATACTGCTATGAGCGCTAGTTTCCTTCATATACAGTAGCGCTCAAAATCTGGGTTTGAAATTTTTGAGTTTTTGGGTTGTGGACCCAAATCTGGGGGCTGTGGCTGCATTTTTTGGGGTCCCTGATGACCTTAGGTCTGTGTTAAATCCCTGTAAGTGGTCTCCCATCCTTGTATTGATCCTACATTCCTGATTTGAACCTCTTTTGATCATTTTGGGCTTGTTTGGAAAGTTTTGGGGTTTGTTGACTTAAGTTGGGGGGTTGTGGACCTGTTTGGTGTTTTGTACCCTAATTTGAGTCTGATTGAACTTGCTTGCCCCATTTTCACTGGATTTGAAACCTCTTGAGTCTTTTTGACCCTGTTTGTATCTATTTGAGTGAAATTTCTCTTTTAGGTTGGTTTCTTGTCCTCCCTTATGCTTTTAGTTTTTCTTTTGTAGTGAAAGCTCAAGTGTTTTGGCTGTTGTTCAAGACCTTGTTTGCATTGTTTACGTGCAGACCTGACTTTACCAAACCATACTTCTTCGTAGGTCATTTGCTTCGTTTGGGTCTAAAAGTAGTTTTTGTACTCTTTTCCCAATGTTTGGCATGCTTACATCAATAAGAATTTGAAAGTCATATAAGGTAGCTTTTACTGTTTCATAAAGAGAACCTGAAAGTTTCTTTGCTTTGCTTTGATAGTAGGTTAGTTTCAGTTTTTGTTTCTTACCTTTGAAAAGCATAAAGAATTTTGATTTATCTTATAAATAGAGTACCTTGCAAGTGGCTTAAAAGATTTTAGAGTGCTTTGCATAAAAAAGAACAAGTTTTCTTTTGCATACCTAGTTGCTTGAGTAGCTGCATTCTTAGGTTTTGAGTTTAATTTTTTACATTTAGACTTTATTTTTACCTTTTTTGCATTCAAAAGATTAAAAAATTGCATTTGCACATGCATTCTAAATCAGAATTTTAAGACTTGCATTGAAAAGAAAAAGATTTGTTTGGTGGTAAATATTTCATTTTCAGTACTCTATTTCTATTATAACCACTCTCACACACCCACTACCTTTTTGAGTAATCAAGTAACCTTTAAAATGAACTCTAATAAAATGAACTAGCAACATTTTCTTTTCTAGGTTACACTACACCAACTAGTTTTGGTTAGGATCTTGGGTTTAAAACACCTTAAACCACCCAAGATCACACATTGCGCAAAAATTGTAGTGAGACTATCATTAGGCAAACCCACCTCACTCAAAATTTGCCTGGGAGCATATGCAGTAGGTCAATGTGAGATCAGTTTGTGGGAATACCCCTCCTACTTTCTGTTCGAGCATACGCCAGGATCGGATTGCGTATTGGGGACTCTTTCGAGTTTCGGGCTTAGCTACCCTTCCCACGCTTTCTGATTCGACCGGTGACTGTTCCCCCAGGAATTTTCGGTGTTGTGGTATCCTTAGTATCAGACTCTAGGTTCATACACAGGTGACAGCGGTGGGTATATCTGCTGTACCTAGGACAGACGTGGGAGGAAATCCCTTGCAGGTCTTTGGGAGGGCGGTTGGGTGATTCCAGCGCTTGCACCCTTAGTCATTGTATTGTGGACCCCGGGTAACTGTCCTTCATCCTTCGTTGATCTGTTCTGGGCCCTCATCATCCCAGACTCTTCTCCGGAAGGCATCTGTTTGCCTGGTTTGATTTACTTAGGACCTTTTTTTTAGTGGTGTGCTCTTTGTGCTACTTTTTTTTTTTTTTTTAGTTTGCCTTAGAGAACTTCTTGTTCATTTGAGCAGGAAACTATGTCTAGCATTCCGGCGAGTGCCAATCAAGGTACCCCTGTTCCGGGGGATCCTTGTGCTGTTCCATTCATTGGAAACATTGGTGCTCCCTTAATGGCTACTCTGAATCTTCCTGGATTCACTATTGGGCTGCCGGTTTGGTTGTTTTCCACTCCGAATGCCTTGCATGCTCCTGACGCTTCTTTTGTGAGCACCTCAAATCAAGAGCATCAGAACCCTGTGCCTCCTTTGCCAGTAACATCTTCTCCTCCTCCTTCTACCTCATGTGGCGAAAGTAGCAATACTAGTAACCAGCAGTCTAAAAGGAATAGACGGGGGAAGAATAGGAAGAAGATGCCAAAACAAGGGGGCAAGCACCCTGCCTCTGCAAATCATGCAGGGGGCACCCACCCAGCCTCTGGAGGTCATGCTGGGAGAAAACTTTTAGTCACTGAAAATCATACTGAAAGTTTGTCTTCAACCACTGTCAGTCATGTTGAGGACACGTCATTGATCACTGCTAGCCATATTAATGACAAGTCACCAGTTCCTGTGAGTCATACTGGAGACACCAGATCTGCCACTGCAAGTCATGCTGAGGGAGTTGACATTGTCGACAAACCCAACAAACAGAAGCTTAAGTTCCCTTGTAAGTTTTGCGAGGGAGACCACCTTACTTACTTGTGCCCTGTACTTCCAGAAGTGCAAAAAGTGTGGTCCTTAGTTCAAAAGTCTTCTGCTTCTGAGCAACCAGCCTCTGTGAGTCATGCTGGGGGCAAGCTGTCAGCCAATGCTAGTCATGCTGAGAGTACTGACGTTGTAAAGGAGTCTAAACCTATAGGACGGAAACCAAAGTTCCCTTGTAAACTTTGTAAGGGAGATCACCTTACTCACCGATGCCCTGCCATTCCAGAGGCACGAAGAGTGTGGTCCATGTCTGAAGGAACCTCTGTTCCTGAGTTGTCTATAGATTCCCTGCAGTCAGATCAACCTTTGGTTGATAAAGTGGTTGAACCAATGCAATCTTTGGTTGACCCCACTCTTCCTTCGGAGAGTGAAGTGATTGAATCGATGCAATCTTCGACCGATCCCATCAGTCCTTCAGAGATTGATGCACCTACTACTGAAGTCTTCTGCATTACCAGTTTGGATATTTCTGAAAAAGGGGGCACTTCATCTGTGCTATGTGAACCCCTACCAAGCCCTAGGATTGTTTCCTTTGATTGGAATAGTCTAGCCGAGCCTCGTCTTCCTTCTTCGACACCTTTTCAGATAAAGGTTGATATCTGGAACCATACGGTTGATCGATGTATTGTTGATGAAGGTGCTTCTGTTAGTATCTTATCCGCTTATGCTTGGAGAGATTTGGGATTCCCTAATGTTTTTCCAGCTGCTAATTGGCCGTTGACCTTTGATAGAAGACCTAGTGAACCGATCGGATTCCTCCGTCAGGCACCTATTACCTTGGGTGGAAAAACAGTCTTAGTTGATTTTATGGTTTTAAAGGACCCTATGGACTTTGATATGATCCTCGGGCGTGATTACGTTTATGCTATGCATGCTGTGGTGTCTACGCTTTTTCGTGTGATGCATTTCCCTCATAACGAAAACATTGTCACCATCGACCAGCTTGCATTCGTTGATCCTCCTTATTACCCAACTGTAGACCAGTCTGATCCCTCGTCATTAGGCACTACTATGTCACATGAGCCTTATGTGGCATATTGTTCCTTGAGTTCAAATGATACTGAGAAGAAGTCTCTGAGTTCATGCTTACCTTCTCGGGACTTGGTCCCAGCTTTTGACCAAGTGACACCTCCATCTGAATGTTTAGATATGTGTTCTATCTGGGATGATATACTTCCTTCCGATGAAGTTTTCCTAGAGTCTATAGTACAGTCTGCCATTCATTTGGATGTTGATCCAGTCGCAGTAATGTCCAACCCCGGTTTGACCTTAAAGTCTGATCTTCCTACTGTTGAGTCTTTGGACTCTCCTATAGATCCGCAAATCGGTGTTACTGCTGAGTTTGATTCTGCTTCTAGAATTTTCAACTCCCATGATGATGAATTTGTTTCTGCAAATTCCATCATGTCCTTCAACTTTGATCTTCATCCTGAAGTTGATCTTGTTGATTGTAAGTCCTCGGGCTTGGGTACCATAGAGTCTTCATTTGAAAACTCTGCCTTGTTTATGCCTGATGTTGATGATAGTGAAGTTGAAAGTATTTCTACCATAGTGACTTGTATCGGGTCTTTCCTTACATATGTTTTAGATATGATCCTGGTACTAATGTTTCTTGGAGACAGGATTCTTAGCTGGATGTATACTTGCTTACTGGTCCTTTTCGACACCTTGTGCGACCATGTCAGGTATATTCGGAACCTTGCATATAGGTTTAGGCTTCCCCGATGTTATGTTGCATTTGAACCTTTTGCCATCCGAATTCGCCATAGGGTCGAACCTGTTGGATATTGGTGTGTTAGCCATCTCTTTATGCATCGTGCACCAATCCGACAGCAGAGCCTACCTAACACGGGTCACCCTAGTCAGCACCCTTATGCCATTCTGGTGCCCATGCTGAGTTTTTCTCATAGGTTCGGGAGCCTTTTTAGATTCACCATGACTTTGAGAAGAAGCCTCATATCTTTCTTCCTCATATATTTCTGGCCATCCCTGATAAGGTTCCCATCTTTGTGTTCAAATTGCATATGCATCTATTATGATCCCGCTTGCGCTAATGAGCCTGAAGCCGGCTTCCACGCTTTTAGCCCGTTGTATAAGCCTCCATCTCTGATCTCATTTCCGCTAAGCCCTGTATCATTTTGCCTTTTCAATTTGACACCTTTTACCTGGAGGAGACACACCCTGAGTGTCCTTATCTTGCCCATGTTCCTTGCATTAGGCATAGCTTTGTTCCATGCGCTTGGAGCTAGTTTTGCATGTCCCTGACACTCGTCTCTTCCCACATCGAGCATTCTTCTTTTACTTCGAGCTCGTTAAAAACAGTAAGTAAGTTACGAGCAGTCTTCCACCTTTCCTTCGAGCTCGTTAAAAAACAGTAAGGAGGCTACGAGCATTTCTTCCACCTTTCCTTCGAGCTCGTTAAAAACAGGAAGGAAGTTATGAGCATTTTCCTATCTCCTTTGAGCTCGTTAAAAACAGTAAGGAGGTCATGAGTTTACTTTTCCGGACTCGTTAAACCTTTACGGAAAAGATCCCTATGGAGTTCTTTGAAGCCCTTTTCAGACTCCTTAAATAGGAAAAGTTTGCCGAGCATAGTTGTCTTTTCGGGCTCGTTAAAATAACTGAACCGACATCCACTTAGGTATAGAATTACCCCTTTTCCGGGCCTTGGTGGATAATTTACGGAAAAGGTATACTCTAGGTATACTCTTGTATGCGCTAGAAGAGTTCTTCTTCCATCATTTTACACTTTTTCGGGGAAGGAGACTAACTTTACGAAAAAGGACCCTTGGAGTCGTCTTTAGGGTTTTCAGACTCTCGAAATGTGAAAACACCAAGCGAGCACATACCAATCCGGGCTCGATATAAAATCCACGGATAAGTGTATAGAGGACTGTTTAAGTTTTTCAACTCTATAAGCAAGAAAACACCGCCGAGCACAGACCAATCCGGGCTCGATATAAAATCCACGGATAGGTGTATGGAGTTTTCTTCTAGGTTTTTCAGACTCCTTAAATATGAAAATACCGTCGAGCATGCTTTAGTTCTTTGTCAAGCTCGTTAAAAAATGAAAAAGGAAAGGGAAGGGAAGAATGTCAAAATATCTTTCAATATGATGGCAGCAAGTCAACTATCTCCTTGAACAAAGCACCTGTTTTGAGTCTATCAAACAAGTTGGGTTCTAGTATTGACCTTAGGGTAAACTTGATCTCAGAGTTCCTACTCCTCCGTTTGGTTAGTCTTCCAATCATTTGGAGAATCTGTTAATGTCTCCTACATTGCAGATATGTATCATGGTCTCTTTGTGTTCAAACCTGCCTAAGTCACTCTTGTGTCGTGCTCACTGTTCAAGGATACAACCTGTGTCGGCCATTCTGCAGTTGCCTTGACCTCATGTGTCGGCCATTCCTTGGTGTCAGTATGTTTCATCCTGTGTTCCGTCCTACTCCAAATAAGCTCATACCTTTTGAGTGTCCCTCATGTTGGATGATGGAGGATGCATTAAGGCCTCCCTTCCAACGGACTTCTTCCCATCGACTTCAACTCATTGTGCTCTGGGAATGAAGTTTAGAGTTTCGGTTAGTACCTTGGGGATTGCAGTCATTAGTGGCAGTTTCCCTCGCTATTGGATAGATGGGAATACATCAATGTCTCCTATCCGATGGATTCTTCAAGTGTTCGACGGCAAGACCATCTATTCGCACTTGCTTGAATGTACTAGGTACCTTGGGTTCCATTTTCATTATTGGTGGACACCCTCGCGTTTGTTAACGGTATACATCAATGACCGGTAATCAAACGATACCTCCCATGTTCGACAACAGCTCATTTATTCGCATGGATAGGTTTGTACCTTGGGTTGTTTTTGGATGAAGACCTTGGGATCCTCGATAGCATCACCTCATTTATGTTATCGCCCAAGTTGTGCAAGACTGAGCCCCACTCCTTTTGGCTCTTGATGAGACATAGATCCAGCTTGTTCTCTATGGCTATGTTCTCCAGTTTTGACATAGATCCACCTTGTATTTATGTGGCTATGTTTCGACTTATGTTCCTCATGGATCCACGCTTGTATTTTAGTGGCCATGATATATGCATCAGTATTTTGGATCATTATTGTATCCTCTTGGAGATCATGTTCCACCATTTGAACATGGACAGTTACCCCATGGATAAGTTTGTCTGACTTTGCCTTTGCTTTCAGGTACTTCATTTGAGCCTATGATTCTTGGTTTCTCCGTTCCTCCACGATTCAACTTTTTTTATTCTTTTTATAATGTATTTCGGCCATCGTTTCCCGTACTCCCTCTGACCTCATACATTAGGGGGCATCTGTTATAGCTTGAAATGACACCTCTCCGTCCGTGACGACACTTGTTTCCCTTGGTCGCATGACGACACTTCTTGAGATCAAGTTCAGTCACACAACAGGACAATTGTGGATGGAGGAGTCATTTGGGACACTAAAAATGGTTGAAATTACCTCATTCTTGACCCATTTGATGTATATGACCCTTAGGAACATTTTTCCAGACCAAACTATCTCCTGAAAATGAGCAGAAAAGCCTGTTTTTGGCCATTTTTCACTATGAGCGCGACTCTACTGTTATAATAGTAGCGTGTGTACGCGACTTTGTCTCATTCAAAGTAGCGCCCATTGCCATATGTACGCGACTTTGTATACTGTAGAGTAGGGTACACTCTTGTTTTGGTCAAAATCTCGAAATTCGAGTAAGTTAAGTTGGTTGGGAAACCTCTTGAGCGGTTGTAACTTCTTTTCCTCTTCCTCATTGACTATATAAGGAGGGTAGAAGGGTCATGTGAGAGGAGCAAGCCTAATTGCAAAGTTATGCTGGAGGAATGGAGACCCTGATCCCCCTCTCTTGTGCTTCAGTTTCGGTAAACCCTAGTACAATTGCTTAGAGGCTGGGATCCTTGGAGAACGGAAGCAAGAGACCTTGAATCTAGGTTTCGTGAAGTGCCAAGCTTGAAGGAAGGTATAATTGTATGTACTTGCTTTCATTCATTAATAAAGATCAGACGTTCTTCTCTTTCCAAATATGACCTATTAATGTGTCTTAAGATTTGATCACTGTTTGATTATAGTTTGATGTCTCTTTCCATTATAGATATCAGTATTATATATGTAGTCAAATGTATTTGAGAAAGGTATCAAGTTGTTTTGCAGGTCTGGGCATTGCGACACTGGATAAGCATTGAAGAGCGAGGGAGGAAAAGCTAGGATCAACCTTCTGAATAAGGTGCCTACATCTCTAAACCCTAATCTCTTCATTTATTAGTTATACTTGCAGAATGCTTGTAAGTCTATCTTTATCACCGTAAGTTGGTAGTTTATCCCCTGAACTATAGGTGCATTTTCCCCACAACAGAATGGCGACTCCGCTGGGGAAAGCCTAACTGCTTAGGGGTATCCAAGGTCATTTCTTCAGTCTTGTTTGATGGTCTTTGTTCATTTTCTTGATTAGGATCAGTTAGTAGGCTCTGTTTGACCCTCCTGGGCTTTTTACAGACCCTTCCCAGCCCTTGCAAACCTTTGTGGACCCAGTTTGGGGGTTTTAACCCCGTTTTTTAGACTTTTTTTTTTTTTGTACGCTACTGTTTGTACCACACAGTAGCGCCCATACTACTATGAGCGCTAGTTTCCTTCATACACAGTAGTGCCCATACTACTATGAGCGCTAGTTTCCTTCATATACAGTAGCGCTCAAAATCTGGGTTTGAAATTTTTGAGTTTTTGGGTTGTGGACCCAAATCTGGGGGCTGTGGCTGCATTTTTTGGGGTCCCTGATGACCTTAGGTCTGTGTTAAATCCCTGTAAGTGGTCTCCCATCCTTGTATTGATCCTACATTCATGATTTGAACCTCTTTTGATCATTTTGGGCTTGTTTGGAAAGTTTTGGGGTTTGTTGACTTAAGTTGGGGGGTTGTGGACCTGTTTGGTGTTTTGTACCCTAATTTGAGTCTGATTGAACTTGCTTGCCCCATTTCCACTGGATTTGAAACCTCTTGAGTCTTTTTGACCCTGTTTGTATCTATTTGAGTGAAATTTCTCTTTTAGGTTGGTTTCTTGTCCTCCCTTATGCTTTTAGTTTTTCTTTTGTAGTGAAAGCTCAAGTGTTTTGGCTGTTGTTCAAGACCTTGTTTGCATTGTTTACGTGCAGACCTAACTTTACCAAACCATACTTATTCGTAGGTCATTTGCTTCGTTTGGGTCTAAAAGTAGTTTTTGTACTCTTTTCCCAATGTTTGGCATGCTTACATCAATAAGAATTTGAAAGTCATATAAGGTAGCTTTTACTGTTTCATAAAGAGAACCTGAAAGTTTCTTTGCTTTGCTTTGATAGTAGGTTAGTTTCAGTTTTTGTTTCTTACCTTTGAAAAGCATAAAGAATTTTGATTTATCTTATAAATAGAGTACCTTGCAAGTGGCTTAAAAGATTTTAGAGTGCTTTGCATCAAAAAGAACAAGTTTTCTTTTGCATACCTAGTTGCTTGAGTAGCTGCATTCTTAGGTTTTGAGTTTAATTTTTTACATTTAGACTTTATTTTTACCTTTTTTGCATTCAAAAGATTAAAAAATTGCATTTGCACATGCATTCTAAATCAGAATTTTAAGACTTGCATTGAAAAGAAAAAGATTTGTTTGGTGGTAAATATTTCATTTTCAGTACTCTATTTCTATTATAACCACTCTCACACACCCACTACCTTTTTGAGTAATCAAGTAACCTTTAAAATGAACTCTAATAAAATGAACTAGCAACATTTTCTTTTCTAGGTTACACTACACCAACTAGTTTTGGTTAGGATCTTGGGTTTAAAACACCTTAAACCACCCAAGATCACACATTGCGCAAAAATCGTAGTGAGACTATCATTAGGCAAACCCACCTCACTCAAAATTTGCCTGGGAGCATATGCAGTAGGTCAATGTGAGATCAGTTTGTGGGAATACCCCTCCTACTTTCTGTTCGAGCATACGCCAGGATCGGATTGCGTATTGGGGACTCTTTCGAGTTTCAGGCTTAGCTACCCTGCCCACGCTTTCTGATTCTACCGGTGACTGTTCCCCCAGGAATTTTCGGTGTTGTGGTATCCTTAGTATCAGACTCTAGGTTCATACACAGGTGACAGCGGTGGGTATATCTGCTGTACCTAGGACAGACGTGGGAGGAAATCCCTTGCAGGTCTTTGGGAGGGCAGTTGGGTGATTCCAGCGCTTGCACCCTTAGTCATTGTATTGTGGACCCCGGGTAACTGTCCTTCATCCTTCGTTGATCTGTTCTGGGCCCTCATCATCCCAGACTCTTCTCCGGAAGGCATCTGTTTGCCTGGTTTGATTTACTTAGGACCTTTTTTTTAGTGGTGTGCTCTTTGTGCTACTTTTTTTTTTTTTTTTAGTTTTCCTTAGAGAACTTCTTGTTCATTTGAGCAGGAAACTATGTCTAGCATTCCGACGAGTGCCAATCAAGGTACCCCTGTTCCGGGGGATCCTTGTGCTGTTCCATTCATTGGAAACATTGGTGCTCCCTTAATGGCTACTCTGAATCTTCCTGGATTCACTATTGGGCTGCCGGTTTGGTTGTTTTCCACTCCGAATGCCTTGCATGCTCCTGACGCTTCTTTTGTGAGCACCTCAAATCAAGAGCATCAGAACCCTGTGCCTCCTTTGCCAGTAACATCTTCTCCTCCTCCTTCTACCTCATGTGGCGAAAGTAGCAATACTAGTAACCAGCAGTCTAAAAGGAATAGACGGGGGAAGAATAGGAAGAAGATGCCAAAACAAGGGGGCAAGCACCCTGCCTCTGCAAATCATGCAGGGGGCACCCACCCAGCCTCTGGAGGTCATGCTGGGAGAAAACTTTTAGTCACTGAAAATCATACTGAAAGTTTGTCTTCAACCACTGTCAGTCATGTTGAGGACACGTCATTGATCACTGCTAGCCATATTAATGACAAGTCACCAGTTCCTGTGAGTCATACTGGAGACACCAGATCAGCCACTGCAAGTCATGCTGAGGGAGTTGACATTGTCGACAAACCCAACAAACAGAAGCTTAAGTTCCCTTGTAAGTTTTGCGAGGGAGACCACCTTACTTACTTGTGCCCTGTACTTCCAGAAGTGCAAAAAGTGTGGTCCTTAGTTCAAAAGTCTTCTGCTTCTGAGCAACCAGCCTCTGTGAGTCATGCTGGGGGTAAGCTGTCAGCCAATGCTAGTCATGCTGAGAGTACTGACGTTGTAAAGGAGTCTAAACCTATAGGACGGAAACCAAAGTTCCCTTGTAAACTTTGTAAGGGAGATCACCTTACTCACCGATGCCCTGCCATTCCAGAGGCACGAAGAGTGTGGTCCATGTCTGAAGGAACCTCTGTTCCTGAGTTGTCTATAGATTCCCTGCAGTCAGATCAACCTTTGGTTGATAAAGTGGTTGAACCAATGCAATCTTTGGTCGACCCCACTCTTCCTTCGGAGAGTGAAGTGATTGAATCGATGCAATCTTCGACCGATCCCATCAGTCCTTCAGAGATTGATGCACCTACTACTGAAGTCTTCTGCATTACCAGTTTGGATATTTCTGAAAAAGGGGACACTTCATCTGTGCTATGTGAACCCCTACCAAGCCCTAGGATTGTTTCCTTTGATTGGAATAGTCTAGCCGAGCCTCGTCTTCCTTCTTCGACACCTTTTCAGATAAAGGTTGATATCTGGAACCATACGGTTGATCGATGTATTGTTGATGAAGGTGCTTCTGTTAGTATCTTATCCGCTTATGCTTGGAGAGATTTGGGATTCCCTAATGTTTTTCCAGCTGCTAATTGGCCGTTGACCTTTGATAGAAGACCTAGTGAACCGATCGGATTCCTCCGTCAGGCACCTATTACCTTGGGTGGAAAAACAGTCTTAGTTGATTTTATGGTTTTAAAGGACCCTATGGACTTTGATATGATCCTCGGGCGTGATTACGTTTATGCTATGCATGCTGTGGTGTCTACGCTTTTTCGTGTGATGCATTTCCCTCATAACGAAAACATTGTCACCATCGACCAGCTTGCATTCGTTGATCCTCCTTATTACCCAACTGTAGACCAGTCTGATCCCTCGTCATTAGGCACTACTATGTCACATGAGCCTTATGTGGCATATTGTTCCTTGAGTTCAAATGATACTGAGAAGAAGTCTCTGAGTTCATGCTTACCTTCTCGGGACTTGGTCCCAGCTTTTGACCAAGTGACACCTCCATCTGAATGTTTAGATATGTGTTCTATCTGGGATGATATACTTCCTTCCGATGAAGTTTTCCTAGAGTCTATAGTACAGTCTGCCATTCATTTGGATGTTGATCCAGTCGCAGTAATGTCCAACCCCGGTTTGACCTTAAAGTCTGATCTTCCTACTGTTGAGTCTTTGGACTCTCCTATAGATCCGCAAATCGGTGTTACTGCTGAGTTTGATTCTGCTTCTAGAATTTTCAACTCCCATGATGATGAATTTGTTTCTGCAAATTCCATCATTTCCTTCAACTTTGATCTTCATCCTGAAGTTGATCTTGTTGATTGTAAGTCCTCGGGCTTGGGTACCATAGAGTCTTCATTTGAAAACTCTGCCTTGTTTATGCCTGATGTTGATGATAGTGAAGTTGAAAGTATTTCTACCATAGTGACTTGTATCGGGTCTTTCCTTACATATGTTTTAGATATGATCCTGGTACTAATGTTTCTTGGAGACAGGATTCTTAGCTGGATGTATACTTGCTTACTGGTCCTTTTCGACACCTTGTGCGACCATGTCAGGTATATTCGGAACCTTGCATATAGGTTTAGGCTTCCCCGCTGTTATGTTGCATTTGAACCTTTTGCCATCCGAATTCGCCATAGGGTCGAACCTGTTGGATATTGGTGTGTTAGCCATCTCTTTATGCATCGTGCACCAATCCGACAGCAGAGCCTACCTAACATGGGTCACCCTAGTCAGCACCCTTATGCCATTCTGGTGCCCATGCTGAGTTTTTCTCATAGGTTCGGGAGCCTTTTTAGATTCACCATGACTTTGAGAAGAAGCCTCATATCTTTCTTCCTCATATATTTCTGGCCATCCCTGATAAGGTTCCCATCTTTGTGTTCAAATTGCATATGCATCTATTATGATCCCGCTTGCGCTAATGAGCCTGAAGCCGGCTTCCACGCTTTTAGCCCGTTGTATAAGCCTCCATCTCTGATCTCATTTCCGCTAAGCCCTGTATCATTTTGCCTTCTCAATTTGACACCTTTTACTTGGAGGAGACACACCCTGAGTGTCCTTATCTTGCCCATGTTCCTTGCATTAGGCATAGCTTTGTTCCATGCGCTTGGAGCTAGTTTTGCATGTCCCTGACACTCGTCTCTTCCCACATCGAGCATTCTTCTTTTACTTCGAGCTCGTTAAAAACAGTAAGTAAGTTACGAGCAGTCTTCCACCTTTCCTTCGAGCTCGTTAAAAAACAGTAAGGAGGCTACGAGCATTTCTTCCACCTTTCCTTCGAGCTCGTTAAAAACAGGAAGGAAGTTATGAGCATTTTCCTATCTCCTTTGAGCTCGTTAAAAACAGTAAGGAGGTCATGAGTTTACTTTTCCGGACTCGTTAAACCTTTACGGAAAAGATCCCTATGGAGTTCTTTTAAGCCCTTTTCAGACTCCTTAAATAGGAAAAGTTTGCCGAGCATAGTTGTCTTTTCGGGCTCGTTAAAATAACTGAACCGACATCCACTTAGGTATAGAATTACCCCTTTTCCGGGCCTTGGTGGATAATTTACGGAAAAGGTATACTCTAGGTATACTCTTGTATGCGCTAGAAGAGTTCTTCTTCCATCATTTTACACTTTTTCGGGGAAGGAGACTAACTTTACGAAAAAGGACCTTTGGAGTCGTCTTTAGGGTTTTCAGACTCTCGAAATGTGAAAACACCAAGCGAGCACATACCAATCCGGGCTCGATATAAAATCCACGGATAAGTGTATAGAGGACTGTTTAAGTTTTTCAACTCTATAAGCAAGAAAACACCGCCGAGCACAGACCAATCCGGGCTCGATATAAAATCCACGGATAGGTGTATGGAGTTTTCTTCTAGGTTTTTCAGACTCCTTAAATATGAAAATACCGTCGAGCATGCTTTAGTTCTTTGTCAAGCTCGTTAAAAAATGAAAAAGGAAAGGGAAGGGAAGAATGTCAAAATATCTTTCAATATGATGGCAGCAAGTCAACTATCTCCTTGAACAAAGCACCTGTTTTGAGTCTATCAAACAAGTTGGGTTCTAGTATTGACCTTAGGGTAAACTTGATCTCAGAGTTCCTACTCCTCCGTTTGGTTAGTCTTCCAATCATTTGGAGAATCTGTTAATGTCTCCTACATTGCAGATATGTATCATGGTCTCTTTGTGTTCAAAGCTGCCTAAGTCACTCTTGTGTCGTGCTCACTGTTCAAGGATACAACCTGTGTCGGCCATTCTGCAGTTGCCTTGACCTCATGTGTCGGCCATTCCTTGGTGTCAGTATGTTTCATCCTGTGTTCCGTCCTACTCCAAATAAGCTCATACCTTTTGAGTGTCCCTCATGTTGGATGATGGAGGATGCATTAAGGCCTCCCTTCCAACGGACTTCTTCCCATCGACTTCAACTCATTGTGCTCTGGGAATGAAGTTTAGAGTTTCGGTTAGTACCTTGGGGATTGCAGTCATTAGTGGCAGTTTCCCTCGCTATTGGATAGATGGGAATACATCAATGTCTCCTATCCGATGGATTCTTCAAGTGTTCGACGGCAAGACCATCTATTCGAACTTGCTTGAATGTACTAGGTACCTTGGGTTCCATTTTCATTATTGGTGGACACCCTCGCGTTTGTTAACGGTATACATCAATGACCGGTAATCAAACGATACCTCCCATGTTCGACAACAGCTCATTTATTCGCATGGATAGGTTTGTACCTTGGGTTGTTTTTGGATGAAGACCTTGGGATCCTCGATAGCATCACCTCATTTATGTTATCGCCCAAGTTGTGCAAGACTGAGCCCCACTCCTTTTGGCTCTTGATGAGACATAGATCCAGCTTGTTCTCTATGGCTATGTTCTCCAGTTTTGACATAGATCCACCTTGTATTTATGTGGCTATGTTTCGACTTATGTTCCTCATGGATCCACGCTTGTATTTTAGTGGCCATGATATATGCATCAGTATTTTGGATCATTATTGTATCCTCTTGGAGATCATGTTCCACCATTTGAACATGGACAGTTACCCCATGGATAAGTTTGTCTGACTTTGCCTTTGCTTTCAGGTACTTCATTTGAGCCTATGATTCTTGGTTTCTCCGTTCCTCCACGATTCAACTTTTTTTATTCTTTTTATAATGTATTTCGGCCATCGTTTCCCGTACTCCCTCTGACCTCATACATTAGGGGGCATCTGTTATAGCTTGAAATGACACCTCTCCGTCCGTGACGACACTTGTTTCCCTTGGTCGCATGACGACACTTCTTGAGATCAAGTTCAGTCACACAACAGGACAATTGTGGATGGAGGAGTCATTTGGGACACTAAAAATGGTTGAAATTACCTCATTCTTGACCCATTTGATGTATATGACCCTTAGGAACATTTTTCCAGACCAAACTATCTCCTGAAAATGAGCAGAAAAGCCTGTTTTTGGCCATTTTTCACTATGAGCGCGACTCTACTGTTATAATAGTAGCGTGTGTACGCGACTTTGTCTCATTCAAAGTAGCGCCCATTGCCATATGTACGCGACTTTGTATACTGTAGAGTAGGGTACACTCTTGTTTTGGTCAAAATCTCGAAATTCGAGTAAGTTAAGTTGGTTGGGAAACCTCTTGAGCGGTTGTAACTTCTTTTCCTCTTAATCATTGACTATATAAGGAGGGTAGAAGGGTCATGTGAGAGGAGCAATCCTAATTGCAAAGTTATGCTGTAGGAATGGAGACCCTCATCCCCCTCTCTTGTGCTTCAGTTTCGGTAAACCTTAGTACAATTGCTTAGAGGCTGGGATCCTTGGAGAACGGAAGCAGGAGACCTTGAATCTAGGTTTCGTGAAGTGCCAAGCTTGAAGGAAGGTATAATTGTATGTACTTGCTTTCATTCATTAATAAAGATCAGACGTTCTTCTCTTTCCAAATATGACCTATTAATGTGTCTTAAGATTTGATCACTGTTTGATTATAGTTTGATGTCTCTTTCCATTATAGATATCAGTATTATATATGTAGTCAAATGTATTTGAGAAAGGTATCAAGTTGTTTTGCAGGTCTGGGCATTGCGACACTGGATAAGCATTGAAGAGCGAGGGAGGAAAAGCTAGGATCAACCTTCTGAATAAGGTGCCTACATCTCTAAACCCTAATCTCTTCATTTATTAGTTATACTTGCAGAATGCTTGTAAGTCTATCTTTATCACCGTAAGTTGGTAGTTTATCCCCTGAACTATAGGTGCATTTTCCCCACAACAGAATGGCGACTCCGCTGGGGAAAGCCTAACTGCTTAGGGGTATCCAAGGTCATTTCTTCAGTCTTGTTTGATGGTCTTTGTTCATTTTCTTGATTAGGATCAGTTAGTAGGCTCTGTTTGACCCTCCTGGGCTTTTTACAGACCCTTCCCAGCCCTTGCAAACCTTTGTGGACCCAGTTTGGGGGTTTTAACCCCGTTTTTTAGACTTTTTTTTTTTTGTACGCTACTGTTTGTACCACACAGTAGCGCCCATACTACTATGAGCGCTAGTTTCCTTCATACACAGTAGCGCCCATACTGCTATGAGCGCTAGTTTCCTTCATATACAGTAGCGCTCAAAATCTGGGTTTGAAATTTTTGAGTTTTTGGGTTGTGGACCCAAATCTGGGGGCTGTGACTGCATTTTTTGGGGTCCCTGATGACCTTAGGTCTGTGTTAAATCCCTGTAAGTGGTCTCCCATCCTTGTATTGATCCTACATTCATGATTTGAACCTCTTTTGATCATTTTGGGCTTGTTTGGAAAGTTTTGGGGTTTGTTGACTTAAGTTGGGGGGTTGTGGACCTGTTTGGTGTTTTGTACCCTAATTTGAGTCTGATTGAACTTGCTTGCCCCATTTCCACTGGATTTGAAACCTCTTGAGTCTTTTTGACCCTGTTTGTATCTATTTGAGTGAAATTTCTCTTTTAGGTTGGTTTCTTGTCCTCCCTTATGCTTTTAGTTTTTCTTTTGTAGTGAAAGCTCAAGTGTTTTGGCTGTTGTTCAAGACCTTGTTTGCATTGTTTACGTGCAGACCTGACTTTACCAAACCATACTTCTTCGTAGGTCATTTGCTTCATTTGGGTCTAAAAGTAGTTTTTGTACTCTTTTCCCAATGTTTGGCATGCTTACATCAATAAGAATTTGAAAGTCATATAAGGTAGCTTTTACTGTTTCATAAAGAGAACCTGAAAGTTTCTTTGCTTTGCTTTGATAGTAGGTTAGTTTCAGTTTTTGTTTCTTACCTTTGAAAAGCATAAAGAATTTTGATTTATCTTATAAATAGAGTACCTTGCAAGTGGCTTAAAAGATTTTAGAGTGCTTTGCATAAAAAAGAACAAGTTTTCTTTTGCATACCTAGTTGCTTGAGTAGCTGCATTCTTAGGTTTTGAGTTTAATTTTTTACATTTAGACTTTATTTTTACCTTTTTTGCATTCAAAAGATTAAAAAATTGCATTTGCACATGCATTCTAAATTAGAATTTTAAGACTTGCATTGAAAAGAAAAAGATTTGTTTGGTGGTAAATATTTCATTTTCAGTACTCTATTTCTATTATAACCACTCTCACACACCCACTACCTTTTTGAGTAATCAAGTAACCTTTAAAATGAACTCTAATAAAATGAACTAGCAACATTTTCTTTTCTAGGTTACACTACACCAACTAGTTTTGGTTAGGATCTTGGGTTTAAAACACCTTAAACCACCCAAGATCACACATTGCGCAAAAATTGTAGTGAGACTATCATTAGGCAAACCCACCTCACTCAAAATTTGCCTGGGAGCATATGCAGTAGGTCAATGTGAGATCAGTTTGTGGGAATACCCCTCCTACTTTCTGTTCGAGCATACGCCAGGATCGGATTGCGTATTGGGGACTCTTTCGAGTTTCGGGCTTAGCTACCCTGCCCACGCTTTCTGATTCGACCGGTGACTGTTCCCCCAGGAATTTTCGGTGTTGTGGTATCCTTAGTATCAGACTCTAGGTTCATACACAGGTGACAGCGGTGGGTATATCTGCTGTACCTAGGACAGACGTGGGAGGAAATCCCTTGCAGGTCTTTGGGAGGGCGGTTGGGTGATTCCAGCGCTTGCACCCTTAGTCATTGTATTGTGGACCCCGGGTAACTGTCCTTCATCCTTCGTTGATCTGTTCTGGGCCCTCATCATCCCAGACTCTTCTCCGGAAGGCATCTGTTTGCCTGGTTTGATTTACTTAGGACCTTTTTTTTAGTGGTGTGCTCTTTGTGCTACTTTTTTTTTTTTTTTTAGTTTGCCTTAGAGAACTTCTTGTTCATTTGAGCAGGAAACTATGTCTAGCATTCCGGCGAGTGCCAATCAAGGTACCCCTGTTCCGGGGGATCCTTGTGCTGTTCCATTCATTGGAAACATTGGTGCTCCCTTAATGGCTACTCTGAATCTTCCTGGATTCACTATTGGGCTGCCGGTTTGGTTGTTTTCCACTCCGAATGCCTTGCATGCTCCTGACGCTTCTTTTGTGAGCACCTCAAATCAAGAGCATCAGAACCCTGTGCCTCCTTTGCCAGTAACATCTTCTCCTCCTCCTTCTACCTAATGTGGCGAAAGTAGCAATACTAGTAACCAGCAGTCTAAAAGGAATAGACGGGGGAAGAATAGGAAGAAGATGCCAAAACAAGGGGGCAAGCACCCTGCCTCTGCAAATCATGCAGGGGGCACCCACCCAGCCTCTGGAGGTCATGCTGGGAGAAAACTTTTAGTCACTGAAAATCATACTGAAAGTTTGTCTTCAACCACTGTCAGTCATGTTGAGGACACGTCATTGATCACTGCTAGCCATATTAATGACAAGTCACCAGTTCCTGTGAGTCATACTGGAGACACCAGATCAGCCACTGCAAGTCATGCTGAGGGAGTTGACATTGTCGACAAACCCAACAAACAGAAGCTTAAGTTCCCTTGTAAGTTTTGCGAGGGAGACCACCTTACTTACTTGTGCCCTGTACTTCCAGAAGTGCAAAAAGTGTGGTCCTTAGTTCAAAAGTCTTCTGCTTCTGAGCAACCAGCCTCTGTGAGTCATGCTGGGGGCAAGCTGTCAGCCAATGCTAGTCATGCTGAGAGTACTGACGTTGTAAAGGAGTCTAAACCTATAGGACGGAAACCAAAGTTCCCTTGTAAACTTTGTAAGGGAGATCACCTTACTCACCGATGCCCTGCCATTCCAGAGGCACGAAGAGTGTGGTCCATGTCTGAAGGAACCTCTGTTCCTGAGTTGTCTATAGATTCCCTGCAGTCAGATCAACCTTTGGTTGATAAAGTGGTTGAACCAATGCAATCTTTGGTCGACCCCACTCTTCCTTCGGAGAGTGAAGTGATTGAATCGATGCAATCTTCGACCGATCCCATCAGTCCTTCAGAGATTGATGCACCTACTACTGAAGTCTTCTGCATTACCAGTTTGGATATTTTTGAAAAAGGGGGCACTTCATCTGTGCTATGTGAACCCCTACCAAGCCCTAGGATTGTTTCCTTTGATTGGAATAGTCTAGCCGAGCCTCGTCTTCCTTCTTCGACACCTTTTCAGATAAAGGTTGATATCTGGAACCATACGGTTGATCGATGTATTGTTGATGAAGGTGCTTCTGTTAGTATCTTATCCGCTTATGCTTGGAGAGATTTGGGATTCCCTAATGTTTTTCCAGATGCTAATTGGCCGTTGACCTTTGATAGAAGACCTAGTGAACCGATCGGATTCCTCCGTCAGGCACCTATTACCTTGGGTGGAAAAACAGTCTTAGTTGATTTTATGGTTTTAAAGGACCCTATGGACTTTGATATGATCCTCGGGCGTGATTACGTTTATGCTATGCATGCTGTGGTGTCTACGCTTTTTCGTGTGATGCATTTCCCTCATAACGAAAACATTGTCACCATCGACCAGCTTGCATTCGTTGATTCTCCTTATTACCCAACTGTAGACCAGTCTGATCCCTCGTCATTAGGCACTACTATGTCACATGAGCCTTATGTGGCATATTGTTCCTTGAGTTCAAATGATACTGAGAAGAAGTCTCTGAGTTCATGCTTACCTTCTCGGGACTTGGTCCCAGCTTTTGACCAAGTGACACCTCCATCTGAATGTTTAGATATGTGTTCTATCTGGGATGATATACTTCCTTCCGATGAAGTTTTCCTAGAGTCTATAGTACAGTCTGCCATTCATTTGGATGTTGATCCAGTCGCAGTAATGTCCAACCCCGGTTTGACCTTAAAGTCTGATCTTCCTACTGTTGAGTCTTTGGACTCTCCTATAGATCCGCAAATCGGTGTTACTGCTGAGTTTGATTCTGCTTCTAGAATTTTCAACTCCCATGATGATGAATTTGTTTCTGCAAATTCCATCATGTCCTTCAACTTTGATCTTCATCCTGAAGTTGATCTTGTTGATTATAAGTCCTCGGGCTTGGGTACCATAGAGTCTTCATTTGAAAACTCTGCCTTGTTTATGCCTGATGTTGATGATAGTGAAGTTGAAAGTATTTCTACCATAGTGACTTGTATCGGGTCTTTCCTTACATATGTTTTAGATATGATCCTGGTACTAATGTTTCTTGGAGACGGGATTCTTAGCTGGATGTATACTTGCTTACTGGTCCTTTTCGACACCTTGTGCGACCATGTCAGGTATATTCGGAACCTTGCATATAGGTTTAGGCTTCCCCGCTGTTATGTTGCATTTGAACCTTTTGCCATCCGAATTCGCCATAGGGTCGAACCTGTTGGATATTGGTGTGTTAGCCATCTCTTTATGCATCGTGCACCAATCCGACAGCAGAGCCTACCTAACATGGGTCACCCTAGTCAGCACCCTTATGCCATTCTGGTGCCCATGCTGAGTTTTTCTCATAGGTTCGGGAGCCTTTTTAGATTCACCATGACTTTGAGAAGAAGCCTCATATCTTTCTTCCTCATATATTTCTGGCCATCCCTGATAAGGTTCCCATCTTTGTGTTCAAATTGCATATGCATCTATTATGATCCCGCTTGCGCTAATGAGCCTGAAGCCGGTTTCCACGCTTTTAGCCCGTTGTATAAGCCTCCATCTCTGATCTCATTTCCGCTAAGCCCTGTATCATTTTGCCTTTTCAATTTGACACCTTTTACCTGGAGGAGACACACCCTGAGTGTCCTTATCTTGCCCATGTTCCTTGCATTAGGCATAGCTTTGTTCCATGCGCTTGGAGCTAGTTTTGCATGTCCCTGACACTCGTCTCTTCCCACATCGAGCATTCTTCTTTTACTTCGAGCTCGTTAAAAACAGTAAGTAAGTTACGAGCAGTCTTCCACCTTTCCTTCGAGCTCGTTAAAAAACAGTAAGGAGGCTACGAGCATTTCTTCCACCTTTCCTTCGAGCTCGTTAAAAACAGGAAGGAAGTTATGAGCATTTTCCTATCTCCTTTGAGCTCGTTAAAAACAGTAAGGAGGTCATGAGTTTACTTTTCCGGACTCGTTAAACCTTTACGGAAAAGATCCCTATGGAGTTCTTTTAAGCCCTTTTCAGACTCCTTAAATAGGAAAAGTTTGCCGAGCATAGTTGTCTTTTCGGGCTCGTTAAAATAACTGAACCGACATCCACTTAGGTATAGAATTACCCCTTTTCCGGGCCTTGGTGGATAATTTACGGAAAAGGTATACTCTAGGTATACTCTTGTATGCGCTAGAAGAGTTCTTCTTCCATCATTTTACACTTTTTCGGGGAAGGAGACTAACTTTACGAAAAAGGACCTTTGGAGTCGTCTTTAGGGTTTTCAGACTCTCGAAATGTGAAAACACCAAGCGAGCACATACCAATCCGGGCTCGATATAAAATCCACGGATAAGTGTATAGAGGACTGTTTAAGTTTTTCAACTCTATAAGCAAGAAAACACCGCCGAGCACAGACCAATCCGGGCTCGATATAAAATCCACGGATAGGTGTATGGAGTTTTCTTCTAGGTTTTTCAGACTCCTTAAATATGAAAATACCGTCGAGCATGCTTTAGTTCTTTGTCAAGCTCGTTAAAAAATGAAAAAGGAAAGGGAAGGGAAGAATGTCAAAATATCTTTCAATATGATGGCAGCAAGTCAACTATCTCCTTGAACAAAGCACCTGTTTTGAGTCTATCAAACAAGTTGGGTTCTAGTATTGACCTTAGGGTAAACTTGATCTCAGAGTTCCTACTCCTCCGTTTGGTTAGTCTTCCAATCATTTGGAGAATCTGTTAATGTCTCCTACATTGCAGATATGTATCATGGTCTCTTTGTGTTCAAAGCTGCCTAAGTCACTCTTGTGTCGTGCTCACTGTTCAAGGATACAACCTGTGTCGGCCATTCTGCAGTTGCCTTGACCTCATGTGTCGGCCATTCCTTGGTGTCAGTATGTTTCATCCTGTGTTCCGTCCTACTCCAAATAAGCTCATACCTTTTGAGTGTCCCTCATGTTGGATGATGGAGGATGCATTAAGGCCTCCCTTCCAATGGACTTCTTCCCATCGACTTCAACTCATTGTGCTCTGGGAATGAAGTTTAGAGTTTCGGTTAGTACCTTGGGGATTGCAGTCATTAGTGGCAGTTTCCCTCGCTATTGGATAGATGGGAATACATCAATGTCTCCTATCCGATGGATTCTTCAAGTGTTCGACGGCAAGACCATCTATTCGCACTTGCTTGAATGTACTAGGTACCTTGGGTTCCATTTTCATTATTGGTGGACACCCTCG
Organism: Larix kaempferi; assembly: GCA_027924585.1. Lineage (NCBI taxonomy): Eukaryota > Viridiplantae > Streptophyta > Pinopsida > Pinales > Pinaceae > Larix > Larix kaempferi. The sequence continues at coordinate 4,573,670 of BSBM01000608.1, forward strand.
CGTTTGTTAACGGTATACATCAATGACCGGTAATCAAACGATACCTCCCATGTTCGACAACAGCTCATTTATTCGCATGGATAGGTTTGTACCTTGGGTTGTTTTTGGATGAAGACCTTGGGATCCTCGATAGCATCACCTCATTTATGTTATCGCCCAAGTTGTGCAAGACTGAGCCCCACTCCTTTTGGCTCTTGATGAGACATAGATCCAGCTTGTTCTCTATGGCTATGTTCTCCAGTTTTGACATAGATCCACCTTGTATTTATGTGGCTATGTTTCGACTTATGTTCCTCATGGATCCACGCTTGTATTTTAGTGGCCATGATATATGCATCAGTATTTTGGATCATTATTGTATCCTCTTGGAGATCATGTTCCACCATTTGAACATGGACAGTTACCCCATGGCTAAGTTTGTCTGACTTTGCCTTTGCTTTCAGATACTTCATTTGAGCCTATGATTCTTGGTTTCTCCGTTCCTCCACGATTCAACTTTTTTTATTTTTTTTATAATGTATTTCGGCCATCGTTTCCCGTACTCCCTCTGACCTCATACATTAGGGGGCATCTGTTATAGCTTGAAATGACACCTCTCCGTCCGTGACGACACTTGTTTCCCTTGGTCGCATGACGACACTTCTTGAGATCAAGTTCAGTCACACAACAGGACAATTGTGGATGGAGGAGTCATTTGGGACACTAAAAATGGTTGAAATTACCTCATTCTTGACCCATTTGATGTATATGACCCTTAGGAACATTTTTCCAGACCAAACTATCTCCTGAAAATGAGCAGAAAAGCCTGTTTTTGGCCATTTTTCACTATGAGCGCGACTCTACTGTTATAATAGTAGCGTGTGTACGCGACTTTGTCTCATTCAAAGTAGCGCCCATTGCCATATGTACGCGACTTTGTATACTGTAGAGTAGGGTACACTCTTGTTTTGGTCAAAATCTCGAAATTCGAGTAAGTTAAGTTGGTTGGGAAACCTCTTGAGCGGTTGTAACTTCTTTTCCTCTTCCTCATTGACTATATAAGGAGGGTAGAAGGGTCATGTGAGAGGAGCAAGCCTAATTGCAAAGTTATGCTGGAGGAATGGAGACCCTCATCCCCCTCTCTTGTGCTTCAGTTTCGGTAAACCCTAGTACAATTGCTTAGAGGCTGGGATCCTTGGAGAACGGAAGCAGGAGACCTTGAATCTAGGTTTCGTGAAGTGCCAAGCTTGAAGGAAGGTATAATTGTATGTACTTGCTTTCATTCATTAATAAAGATCAGACGTTCTTCTCTTTCCAAATATGACCTATTAATGTGTCTTAAGATTTGATCACTGTTTGATTATAGTTTGATGTCTCTTTCCATTATAGATATCAGTATTATATATGTAGTCAAATGTATTTGAGAAAGGTATCAAGTTGTTTTGCAGGTCTGGGCATTGCGACACTGGATAAGCATTGAAGAGCGAGGGAGGAAAAGCTAGGATCAACCTTCTGAATAAGGTGCCTACATCTCTAAACCCTAATCTCTTCATTTATTAGTTATACTTGCAGAATGCTTGTAAGTCTATCTTTATCACCGTAAGTTGGTAGTTTCTCCCCTGAACTATAGGTGCATTTTCCCCACAACAGAATGGCGACTCCGCTGGGGAAAGCCTAACTGCTTAAGGGTATCCAAGGTCATTTCTTCAGTCTTGTTTGATGGTATTTGTTCATTTTCTTGATTAGGATCAGTTAGTAGGCTCTGTTTGACCCTCCTGGGCTTTTTACAGACCCTTCCCAGCCCTTGCAAACCTTTGTGGACCCAGTTTGGGGGTTTTAACCCCGTTTTTTAGACTTTTTTTTTTTTGTACGCTACTGTTTGTACCACACAGTAGCGCCCATACTACTATGAGCGCTAGTTTCCTTCATACACAGTAGCGCCCATACTGCTATGAGCGCTAGTTTCCTTCATATATAGTAGCGCTCAAAATTTGGGTTTGAAATTTTTGAGTTTTTGGGTTGTGGACCCAAATCTGGGGGCTGTGGCTGCATTTTTTGGGGTCCCTGATGACCTTAGGTCTGTGTTAAATCCCTGTAAGTGGTCTCCCATCCTTGTATTGATCTTATATTCATGATTTGAACCTCTTTTGATCATTTTGGGCTTGTTTGGAAAGTTTTGGGGTTTGTTGACTTAAGTTGGGGGGTTGTGGACCTGTTTGGTGTTTTGTACCCTAATTTGAGTCTGATTGAACTTGCTTGCTTCATTTCCACTGGATTTGAAACCTCTTGAGTCTTTTTGACCCTGTTTGTATCTATTTGAGTGAAATTTCTCTTTTAGGTTGGTTTCTTGTCCTCCCTTATGCTTTTAGTTTTTCTTTTGTAGTGAAAGCTCAAGTGTTTTGGCTCTTGTTCAAGACCTTGTTTGCATTGTTTACGTGCAGACCTAACTTTACCAAACCATACTTATTCGTAGGTCATTTGCTTCGTTTGGGTCTAAAAGTAGTTTTTGTACTCTTTTCCCAATGTTTGGCATGCTTACATCAATAAGAATTTGAAAGTCATATAAGGTAGCTTTTACTGTTTCATAAAGAGAACCTGAAAGTTTCTTTGCTTTGCTTTGATAGTAGGTTAGTTTCAGTTTTTGTTTCTTACCTTTGAAAAGCATAAAGAATTTTGATTTATCTTATAAATAGAGTACCTTGCAAGTGGCTTAAAAGATTTTAGAGTGCTTTGCATCAAAAAGAACAAGTTTTCTTTTGCATACCTAGTTGCTTGAGTAGCTGCATTCTTAGGTTTTGAGTTTAATTTTTTACATTTAGACTTTATTTTTACCTTTTTTTCATTCAAAAGATTAAAAAATTGCATTTGCACATGCATTCTAAATCAGAATTTTAAGACTTGCATTGAAAAGAAAAAGATTTGTTTGGTGGTAAATATTTCATTTTCAGTACTCTATTTCTATTATAACCACTCTCACACACCCACTACCTTTTTGAGTAATCAAGTAACCTTTAAAATGAACTCTAATAAAATGAACTAGCAACATTTTCTTTTCTAGGTTACACTACACCAACTAGTTTTGGTTAGGATCTTGGGTTTAAAACACCTTAAACCACCCAAGATCACACATTGCGCAAAAATCGTAGTGAGACTATCATTAGGCAAACCCACCTCACTCAAAATTTGCCTGGGAGCATATGCAGTAGGTCAATGTGAGATCAGTTTGTGGGAATACCCCTCCTACTTTCTGTTCGATCATACGCCAGTATCGGATTGCGTATTGGGGACTCTTTCGAGTTTCGGGCTTAGCTACCCTGCCCACGCTTTCTGATTCGACCGGTGACTGTTCCCCCAGGAATTTTCGGTGTTGTGGTATCCTTAGTATCAGACTCTAGGTTCATACACAGGTGACAGCGGTGGGTATATCTGCTGTACCTAGGACAGACGTGGGAGGAAATCCCTTGCAGGACTTTGGGAGGGCGGTTGGGTGATTCCAGCGCTTGCACCCTTAGTCATTGTATTGTGGACCCCGGGTAACTGTCCTTCATCCTTCGTTGATCTGTTCTGGGCCCTCATCATCCCAGACTCTTCTCCGGAAGGCATCTGTTTGCCTGGTTTGATTTACTTAGGACCTTTTTTTTAGTGGTGTGCTCTTTGTGCTACTTTTTTTTTTTTTTTTAGTTTGCCTTAGAGAACTTCTTGTTCATTTGAGCAGGAAACTATGTCTAGCATTCCGACGAGTGCCAATCAAGGTACCCCTGTTCCGGGGGATCCTTGTGCTGTTCCATTCATTGGAAACATTGGTGCTCCCTTAATGGCTACTCTGAATCTTCCTGGATTCACTATTGGGCTGCCGGTTTGGTTGTTTTCCACTCCGAATGCCTTGCATGCTCCTGACGCTTCTTTTGTGAGCACCTCAATTCAAGAGCATCAGAACCCTGTGCCTCCTTTGCCAGTAACATCTTCTCCTCCTCCTTCTACCTCATGTGGCGAAAGTAGCAATACTAGTAACCAGCAGTCTAAAAGGAATAGACGGGGGAAGAATAGGAAGAAGATGCCAAAACAAGGGGGCAAGCACCCTGCCTCTGCAAATCATGCAGGGGGCACCCACCCAGCCTCTGGAGGTCATGCTGGGAGAAAACTTTTAGTCACTGAAAATCATACTGAAAGTTTGTCTTCAACCACTGTCAGTCATGTTGAGGACACGTCATTGATCACTGCTAGCCATATTAATGACAAGTCACCAGTTCCTGTGAGTCATACTGGAGACACCAGATCAGCCACTGCAAGTCATGCTGAGGGAGTTGACATTGTCGACAAACCCAACAAACAGAAGCTTAAGTTCCCTTGTAAGTTTTGCGAGGGAGACCACCTTACTTACTTGTGCCCTGTACTTCCAGAAGTGCAAAAAGTGTGGTCCTTAGTTCAAAAGTCTTCTGCTTCTGAGCAACCAGCCTCTGTGAGTCATGCTGGGGGCAAGCTGTCAGCCAATGCTAGTCATGCTGAGAGTACTGACGTTGTAAAGGAGTCTAAACCTATAGGACGGAAACCAAAGTTCCCTTGTAAACTTTGTAAGGGAGATCACCTTACTCACCGATGCCCTGCCATTCCAGAGGCACGAAGAGTGTGGTCCATGTCTGAAGGAACCTCTGTTCCTGAGTTGTCTATAGATTCCCTGCAGTCAGATCAACCTTTGGTTGATAAAGTGGTTGAACCAATGCAATCTTTGGTCGACCCCACTCTTCCTTCGGAGAGTGAAGTGATTGAATCGATGCAATCTTCGACCGATCCCATCAGTCCTTCAGAGATTGATGCACCTACTACTGAAGTCTTCTGCATTACCAGTTTGGATATTTCTGAAAAAGGGGGCACTTCATCTGTGCTATGTGAACCCCTACCAAGCCCTAGGATTGTTTCCTTTGATTGGAATAGTCTAGCCGAGCCTCGTCTTCCTTCTTCGACACCTTTTCAGATAAAGGTTGATATCTGGAACCATACGGTTGATCGATGTATTGTTGATGAAGGTGCTTCTGTTAGTATCTTATCCGCTTATGCTTGGAGAGATTTGGGATTCCCTAATGTTTTTCCAGCTGCTAATTGGCCGTTGACCTTTGATAGAAGACCTAGTGAACCGATCGGATTCCTCCGTCAGGCACCTATTACCTTGGGTGGAAAAACAGTCTTAGTTGATTTTATGGTTTTAAAGGACCCTATGGACTTTGATATGATCCTCGGGCGTGATTACGTTTATGCTATGCATGCTGTGGTGTCTACGCTTTTTCGTGTGATGCATTTCCCTCATAACGAAAACATTGTCACCATCGACTAGCTTGCATTCGTTGATCCTCCTTATTACCCAACTGTAGACCAGTCTGATCCCTCGTCATTAGGCACTACTATGTCACATGAGCCTTATGTGGCATATTGTTCCTTGAGTTCAAATGATACTGAGAAGAAGTCTCTGAGTTCATGCTTACCTTCTCGGGACTTGGTCCTAGCTTTTGACCAAGTGACACCTCCATCTGAATGTTTAGATATGTGTTCTATCTGGGATGATATACTTCCTTCCGATGAAGTTTTCCTAGAGTCTATAGTACAGTCTGCCATTCATTTGGATGTTGATCCAGTCGCAGTAATGTCCAACCCCGGTTTGACCTTAAAGTCTGATCTTCCTACTGTTGAGTCTTTGGACTCTCCTATAGATCCGCAAATCGGTGTTACTGCTGAGTTTGATTCTGCTTCTAGAATTTTCAACTCCCATGATGATGAATTTGTTTCTGCAAATTCCATCATGTCCTTCAACTTTGATCTTCATCCTGAAGTTGATCTTGTTGATTGTAAGTCCTCGGGCTTGGGTACCATAGAGTCTTCATTTGAAAACTCTGCCTTGTTTATGCCTGATGTTGATGATAGTGAAGTTGAAAGTATTTCTACCATAGTGACTTGTATCGGGTCTTTCCTTACATATGTTTTAGATATGATCCTGGTACTAATGTTTCTTGGAGACAGGATTCTTAGCTGGATGTATACTTGCTTACTGGTCCTTTTCGACACCTTGTGCGACCATGTCAGGTATATTCGGAACCTTGCATATAGGTTTAGGCTTCCCCGCTGTTATGTTGCATTTGAACCTTTTGCCATCCGAATTCGCCATAGGGTCGAACCTGTTGGATATTGGTGTGTTAGCCATCTCTTTATGCATCGTGCACCAATCCGACAGCAGAGCCTACCTAACATGGGTCACCCTAGTCAGCACCCTTATGCCATTCTGGTGCCCATGCTGAGTTTTTCTCATAGGTTCGGGAGCCTTTTTAGATTCACCATGACTTTGAGAAGAAGCCTCATATCTTTCTTCCTCATATATTTCTGGCCATCCCTGATAAGGTTCCCATCTTTGTGTTCAAATTGCATATGCATCTATTATGATCCCGCTTGCGCTAATGAGCCTGAAGCCGGCTTCCACGCTTTTAGCCCGTTGTATAAGCCTCCATCTCTGATCTCATTTCCGCTAAGCCCTGTATCATTTTGCCTTTTCAATTTGACACCTTTTACCTGGAGGAGACACACCCTGAGTGTCCTTATCTTTCCCATGTTCCTTGCATTAGGCATAGCTTTGTTCCATGCGCTTGGAGCTAGTTTTGCATGTCCCTGACACTCGTCTCTTCCCACATCGAGCATTCTTCTTTTACTTCGAGCTCGTTAAAAACAGTAAGTAAGTTACGAGCAGTCTTCCACCTTTCCTTCGAGCTCGTTAAAAAACAGTAAGGAGGCTACGAGCATTTCTTCCACCTTTCCTTCGAGCTCGTTAAAAACAGGAAGGAAGTTATGAGCATTTTCCTATCTCCTTTGAGCTCGTTAAAAACAGTAAGGAGGTCATGAGTTTACTTTTCCGGACTCGTTAAACCTTTACGGAAAAGATCCCTATGGAGTTCTTTTAAGCCCTTTTCAGACTCCTTAAATAGGAAAAGTTTGCCGAGCATAGTTGTCTTTTCGGGCTCGTTAAAATAACTGAACCGACATCCACTTAGGTATAGAATTACCCCTTTTCCGGGCCTTGGTGGATAATTTACGGAAAAGGTATACTCTAGGTATACTCTTGTATGCGCTAGAAGAGTTCTTCTTCCATCATTTTACACTTTTTCGGGGAAGGAGACTAACTTTACGAAAAAGGACCTTTGGAGTCGTCTTTAGGGTTTTCAGACTCTCGAAATGTGAAAACACCAAGCGAGCACATACCAATCCGGGCTCGATATAAAATCCATGGATAAGTGTATAGAGGACTGTTTAAGTTTTTCAACTCTATAAGCAAGAAAACACCGCCGAGCACAGACCAATCCGGGCTCGATATAAAATCCACGGATAGGTGTATGGAGTTTTCTTCTAGGTTTTTCAGACTCCTTAAATATGAAAATACCGTCGAGCATGCTTTAGTTCTTTGTCAAGCTCGTTAAAAAATGAAAAAGGAAAGGGAAGGGAAGAATGTCAAAATATCTTTCAATATGATGGCAGCAAGTCAACTATCTCCTTGAACAAAGCACCTGTTTTGAGTCTATCAAACAAGTTGGGTTCTAGTATTGACCTTAGGGTAAACTTGATCTCAGAGTTCCTACTCCTCCATTTGGTTAGTCTTCCAATCATTTGGAGAATCTGTTAATGTCTCCTACATTGCAGATATGTATCATGGTCTCTTTGTGTTCAAAGCTTCCTAAGTCACTCTTGTGTCGTGCTCACTGTTCAAGGATACAACCTGTGTCGGCCATTCTGCAGTTGCCTTGACCTCATGTGTCGGCCATTCCTTGGTGTCAGTATGTTTCATCCTGTGTTCCGTCCTACTCCAAATAAGCTCATACCTTTTGAGTGTCCCTCATGTTGGATGATGGAGGATGCATTAAGGCCTCCCTTCCAACGGACTTCTTCCCATCGACTTCAACTCATTGTGCTCGGGGAATGAATTTTATAGTTTCGGTTAGTACCTTGGGGATTGCAGTCATTAGTGGCAGTTTCCCTCGCTATTGGATAGATGGGAATACATCAATGTCTCCTATCCGATGAATTCTTCAAGTGTTCGACGGCAAGACCATCTATTCGCACTTGCTTGAATGTACTAGGTACCTTGGGTTCCATTTTCATTATTGGTGGACACCCTCGCGTTTGTTAACGGTATACATCAATGACCGGTAATCAAACGATACCTCCCATGTTCGACAACAGCTCATTTATTCGCATGGATAGGTTTGTACCTTGGGTTGTTTTTGGATGAAGACCTTGGGATCCTCGATAGCATCACCTCATTTATGTTATCGCCCAAGTTGTGCAAGACTGAGCCCCACTCCTTTTGGCTCTTGATGAGACATAGATCCAGCTTGTTCTCTATGGCTATGTTCTCCAGTTTTGACATAGATCCACCTTGTATTTATGTGGCTATGTTTCGACTTATGTTCCTCATGGATCCACGCTTGTATTTTAGTGGCCATGATATATGCATCAGTATTTTGGATCATTATTGTATCCTCTTGGAGATCATGTTCCACCATTTGAACATGGACAGTTACCCCATGGATAAGTTTGTCTGACTTTGCCTTTGCTTTCAGGTACTTCATTTGAGCCTATGATTCTTGGTTTCTCCGTTCCTCCACGATTCAACTTTTTTTATTCTTTTTATAATGTATTTCGGCCATCGTTTCCCGTACTCCCTCTGACCTCATACATTAGGGGGCATCTGTTATAGCTTGAAATGACACCTCTCCGTCCGTGACGACACTTGTTTCCCTTGGTCGCATGACGACACTTCTTGAGATCAAGTTCAGTCACACAACAGGACAATTGTGGATGGAGGAGTCATTTGGGACACTAAAAATGGTTGAAATTACCTCATTCTTGACCCATTTGATGTATATGACCCTTAGGAACATTTTTCCAGACCAAACTATCTCCTGAAAATGAGCAGAAAAGCCTGTTTTTGGCCATTTTTCACTATGAGCGCGACTCTACTGTTATAATAGTAGCGTGTGTACGCGACTTTGTCTCATTCAAAGTAGCGCCCATTGCCATATGTACGCGACTTTGTATACTGTAGAGTAGGGTACACTCTTGTTTTGGTCAAAATCTCGAAATTCGAGTAAGTTAAGTTGGTTGGGAAACCTCTTGAGCGGTTGTAACTTCTTTTCCTCTTCCTCATTGACTATATAAGGAGGGTAGAAGGGTCATGTGAGAGGAGCAAGCCTAATTGCAAAGTTATGCTGGAGGAATGGAGACCCTCATCCCCCTCTCTTGTGCTTCAGTTTCGGTAAACCCTAGTACAATTGCTTAGAGGCTGGGATCCTTGGAGAACGGAAGCAGGAGACCTTGAATCTAGGTTTCGTGAAGTGCCAAGCTTGAAGGAAGGTATAATTGTATGTACTTGCTTTCATTCATTAATAAAGATCAGACGTTCTTCTCTTTCCAAATATGACCTATTAATGTGTCTTAAGATTTGATCACTGTTTGATTATAGTTTGATGTCTCTTTCCATTATAGATATCAGTATTATATATGTAGTCAAATGTATTTGAGAAAGGTATCAAGTTGTTTTGCAGGTCTGGGCATTGCGACACTGGATAAGCATTGAAGAGCGAGGGAGGAAAAGCTAGGATCAACCTTCTGAATAAGGTGCCTACATCTCTAAACCCTAATCTCTTCATTTATTAGTTATACTTGCAGAATGCTTGTAAGTCTATCTTTATCACCGTAAGTTGGTAGTTTCTCCCCTGAACTATAGGTGCATTTTCCCCACAACAGAATGGCGACTCCGCTGGGGAAAGCCTAACTGCTTAGGGGTATCCAAGGTCATTTCTTCAGTCTTGTTTGATTGTCTTTGTTCATTTTCTTGATTAGGATCAGTTAGTAGGCTCTGTTTGACCCTCCTGGGCTTTTTACAGACCCTTCCCAGCCCTTGCAAACCTTTGTGGACCCAGTTTGGGGGTTTTAACCCCGTTTTTTAGACTTTTTTTTTTTTGTACGCTACTGTTTGTACCACACAGTAGCGCCCATACTACTATGAGCGCTAGTTTCCTTCATACACAGTAGCGCCCATACTGCTATGAGCGCTAGTTTCCTTCATATACAGTAGCGCTCAAAATCTGGGTTTGAAATTTTTGAGTTTTTGGGTTGTGGACCCAAATCTGGGGGCTGTGGCTGCATTTTTTGGGGTCCCTGATGACCTTAGGTCTGTGTTAAATCCCTGTAAGTGGTCTCCCATCCTTGTATTGATCCTACATTCATGATTTGAACCTCTTTTGATCATTTTGGGATTGTTTGGAAAGTTTTGGGGTTTGTTGACTTAAGTTGGGGGGTTGTGGACCTGTTTGGTGTTTTGTACCCTAATTTGAGTCTGATTGAACTTGCTTGCCCCATTTCCACTGGATTTGAAACCTCTTGAGTCTTTTTGACCCTGTTTGTATCTATTTGAGTGAAATTTCTCTTTTAGGTTGGTTTCTTGTCCTCCCTTATGCTTTTAGTTTTTCTTTTGTAGTGAAAGCTCAAGTGTTTTGGCTGTTGTTCAAGACCTTGTTTGCATTGTTTACGTGCAGACCTGACTTTACCAAACCATACTTCTTCGTAGGTCATTTGCTTCGTTTGGGTCTAAAAGTAGTTTTTGTACTCTTTTCCCAATGTTTGGCATGCTTACATCAATAAGAATTTGAAAGTCATATAAGGTAGCTTTTACTGTTTCATAAAGAGAACCTGAAAGTTTCTTTGCTTTGCTTTGATAGTAGGTTAGTTTCAGTTTTTGTTTCTTACCTTTGAAAAGCATAAAGAATTTTGATTTATCTTATAAATAGAGTACCTTGCAAGTGGCTTAAAAGATTTTAGAGTGCTTTGCATAAAAAAGAACAAGTTTTCTTTTGCATACCTAGTTGCTTGAGTAGCTGCATTCTTAGGTTTTGAGTTTAATTTTTTACATTTAGACTTTATTTTTACCTTTTTTGCATTCAAAAGATTAAAAAATTGCATTTGCACATGCATTCTAAATCAGAATTTTAAGAGTTGCATTGAAAAGAAAAAGATTTGTTTGGTGGTAAATATTTCATTTTCAGTACTCTATTTCTATTATAACCACTCTCACACACCCACTACCTTTTTGAGTAATCAAGTAACCTTTAAAATGAACTCTAATAAAATGAACTAGCAACATTTTCTTTTCTAGGTTACACTACACCAACTAGTTTTGGTTAGGATCTTGGGTTTAAAACACCTTAAACCACCCAAGATCACACATTGCGCAAAAATTGTAGTGAGACTATCATTAGGCAAACCCACCTCACTCAAAATTTGCCTGGGAGCATATGCAGTAGGTCAATGTGAGATCAGTTTGTGGGAATACCCCTCCTACTTTCTGTTCGAGCATACGCCAGGATCGGATTGCGTATTGGGGACTCTTTCGAGTTTCGGGCTTAGCTACCCTGCCCACGCTTTCTGATTCGATCGGTGACTGTTCCCCCAGGAATTTTCGGTGTTGTGGTATCCTTAGTATCAGACTCTAGGTTCATACACAGGTGACAGCGGTGGGTATATCTGCTGTACCTAGGACAGACGTGGGAGGAAATCCCTTGCAGGTCTTTGGGAGGGCGGTTGGGTGATTCCTGCGCTTGCACCCTTAGTCATTGTATTGTGGACCCCGGGTAACTGTCCTTCATCCTTCGTTGATCTGTTCTGGGCCCTCATCATCCCAGACTCTTCTCCGGAAGGCATCTGTTTGCCTGGTTTGATTTACTTAGGACCTTTTTTTTAGTGGTGTGCTCTTTGTGCTACTTTTTTTTTTTTTTTTAGTTTTCCTTAGAGAACTTCTTGTTCATTTGAGCAGGAAACTATGTCTAGCATTCCGGCGAGTGCCAATCAAGGTACCCCTGTTCCGGGGGATCCTTGTGCTGTTCCATTCATTGGAAACATTGGTGCTCCCTTAATGGCTACTCTGAATCTTCCTGGATTCACTATTGGGCTGCCGGTTTGGTTGTTTTCCACTCCGAATGCCTTGCATGCTCCTGATGCTTCTTTTGTGAGCACCTCAAATCAAGAGCATCAGAACCCTGTGCCTCCTTTGCCAGTAACATCTTCTCCTCCTCCTTCTACCTCGTGTGGCGAAAGTAGCAATACTAGTAACCAGCAGTCTAAAAGGAATAGACGGGGGAAGAATAGGAAGAAGATGCCAAAACAAGGGGGAAAGCACCCTGCCTCTGCAAATCATGCAGGGGGCACCCACCCAGCCTCTGGAGGTCATGCTGGGAGAAAACTTTTAGTCACTGAAAATCATACTGAAAGTTTGTCTTCAACCACTGTCAGTCATGTTGAGGACACGTCATTGATCACTGCTAGCCATATTAATGACATGTCACCAGTTCCTGTGAGTCATACTGGAGACACCAGATCAGCCACTGCAAGTCATGCTGAGGGAGTTGACATTGTCGACAAACCCAACAAACAGAAGCTTAAGTTCCCTTGTAAGTTTTGCGAGGGAGACCACCTTACTTACTTGTGCCCTGTACTTCCAGAAGTGCAAAAAGTGTGGTCCTTAGTTCAAAAGTCTTCTGCTTCTGAGCAACCAGCCTCTGTGAGTCATGCTGGGGGCAAGCTGTCAGCCAATGCTAGTCATGCTGAGAGTACTGACGTTGTAAAGGAGTCTAAACCTATAGGACGGAAACCAAAGTTCCCTTGTAAACTTTGTAAGGGAGATCACCTTACTCACCGATGCCCTGCCATTCCAGAGGCACGAAGAGTGTGGTCCATGTCTGAAGGAACCTCTGTTCCTGAGTTGTCTATAGATTCCCTGCAGTCAGATCAACCTTTGGTTGATAAAGTGGTTGAACCAATGCAATCTTTGGTCGACCCCACTCTTCCTTCGGAGAGTGAAGTGATTGAATCGATGCAATCTTCGACCGATCCCATCAGTCCTTCAGAGATTGATGCACCTACTACTGAAGTCTTCTGCATTACCAGTTTGGATATTTCTGAAAAAGGGGGCACTTCATCTGTGCTATGTGAACCCCTACCAAGCCCTAGGATTGTTTCCTTTGATTGGAATAGTCTAGCCGAGCCTCGTCTTCCTTCTTCGACACCTTTTCAGATAAAGGTTGATATCTGGAACCATACGGTTGATCGATGTATTGTTGATGAAGGTGCTTCTGTTAGTATCTTATCCGCTTATGCTTGGAGAGATTTGGGATTCCCTAATGTTTTTCCAGCTGCTAATTGGCCGTTGACCTTTGATAGAAGACCTAGTGAACCGATCGGATTCCTCCGTCAGGCACCTATTACCTTGGGTGGAAAAACAGTCTTAGTTGATTTTATGGTTTTAAAGGACCCTATGGACTTTGATATGATCCTCGGGCGTGATTACGTTTATGCTATGCATGCTGTGGTGTCTACGCTTTTTCGTGTGATGCATTTCCCTCATAACGAAAACATTGTCACCATCGACCAGCTTGCATTCGTTGATCCTCCTTATTACCCAACTGTAGACCAGTCTGATCCCTCGTCATTAGGCACTACTATGTCACATGAGCCTTATGTGGCATATTGTTCCTTGAGTTCAAATGATACTGAGAAGAAGTCTCTGAGTTCATGCTTACCTTCTCGGGACTTGGTCCCAGCTTTTGACCAAGTGACACCTCCATCTGAATGTTTAGATATGTGTTCTATCTGGGATGATATACTTCCTTCCGATGAAGTTTTCCTAGAGTCTATAGTACAGTCTGCCATTCATTTGGATGTTGATCCAGTCGCAGTAATGTCCAACCCCGGTTTGACCTTAAAGTCTGATCTTCCTACTGTTGAGTCTTTGGACTCTCCTATAGATCCGCAAATCGGTGTTACTGCTGAGTTTGATTCTGCTTCTAGAATTTTCAACTCCCATGATGATGAATTTGTTTCTGCAAATTCCATCATGTCCTTCAACTTTGATCTTCATCCTGAAGTTGATCTTGTTGATTGTAAGTCCTCGGGCTTGGGTACCATAGAGTCTTCATTTGAAAACTCTGCCTTGTTTATGCCTGATGTTGATGATAGTGAAGTTGAAAGTATTTCTACCATAGTGACTTGTATCGGGTCTTTCCTTACATATGTTTTAGATATGATCCTGGTACTAATGTTTCTTGGAGACAGGATTCTTAGCTGGATGTATACTTGCTTATTGGTCCTTTTCGACACCTTGTGCGACCATGTCAGGTATATTCGGAACCTTGCATATAGGTTTAGGCTTCCCCGCTGTTATGTTGCATTTGAACCTTTTGCCATCCGAATTCGCCATAGGGTCGAACCTGTTGGATATTGGTGTGTTAGCCATCTCTTTATGCATCGTGCACCAATCCGACAGCAGAGCCTACCTAACATGGGTCACCCTAGTCAGCACCCTTATGCCATTCTGGTGCCCATGCTGAGTTTTTCTCATAGGTTCGGGAGCCTTTTTAGATTCACCATGACTTTGAGAAGAAGCCTCATATCTTTCTTCCTCATATATTTCTGGCCATCCCTGATAAGGTTCCCATCTTTGTGTTCAAATTGCATATGCATCTATTATGATCCCGCTTGCGCTAATGAGCCTGAAGCCGGCTTCCACGCTTTTAGCCCGTTGTATAAGCCTCCATCTCTGATCTCATTTCCGCTAAGCCCTGTATCATTTTGCCTTTTCAATTTGACACCTTTTACCTGGAGGAGACACACCCTGAGTGTCCTTATCTTTCCCATGTTCCTTGCATTAGGCATAGCTTTGTTCCATGCGCTTGGAGCTAGTTTTGCATGTCCCTGACACTCGTCTCTTCCCACATCGAGCATTCTTCTTTTACTTCGAGCTCGTTAAAAACAGTAAGTAAGTTACGAGCAGTCTTCCACCTTTCCTTCGAGCTCGTTAAAAAACAGTAAGGAGGCTACGAGCATTTCTTCCACCTTTCCTTCGAGCTCGTTAAAAACAGGAAGGAAGTTATGAGCATTTTCCTATCTCCTTTGAGCTCGTTAAAAACAGTAAGGAGGTCATGAGTTTACTTTTCCGGACTCGTTAAACCTTTACGGAAAAGATCCCTATGGAGTTCTTTTAAGCCCTTTTCAGACTCCTTAAATAGGAAAAGTTTGCCGAGCATAGTTGTCTTTTCGGGCTCGTTAAAATAACTGAACCGACATCCACTTAGGTATAGAATTACCCCTTTTCCGGGCCTTGGTGGATAATTTACAGAAAAGGTATACTCTAGGTATACTCTTGTATGCGCTAGAAGAGTTCTTCTTCCATCATTTTACACTTTTTCGGGGAAGGAGACTAACTTTACGAAAAAGGACCTTTGGAGTCGTCTTTAGGGTTTTCAGACTCTCGAAATGTGAAAACACCAAGCGAGCACATACCAATCCGGGCTCGATATAAAATCCACGGATAAGTGTATAGAGGACTGTTTAAGTTTTTCAACTCTATAAGCAAGAAAACACCGCCGAGCACAGACCAATCCGGGCTCGATAAAAAATCCACGGATAGGTGTATGGAGTTTTCTTCTAGGTTTTTCAGACTCCTTAAATATGAAAATACCGTCGAGCATGCTTTAGTTCTTTGTCAAGCTCGTTAAAAAATGAAAAAGGAAAGGGAAGGGAAGAATGTCAAAATATCTTTCAATATGATGGCAGCAAGTCAACTATCTCCTTGAACAAAGCACCTGTTTTGAGTCTATCAAACAAGTTGGGTTCTAGTATTGACCTTAGGGTAAATTTGATCTCAGAGTTCCTACTCCTCCGTTTGGTTAGTCTTCCAATCATTTGGAGAATCTGTTAATGTCTCCTACATTGCAGATATGTATCATGGTCTCTTTGTGTTCAAAGCTGCCTAAGTCACTCTTGTGTCGTGCTCACTGTTCAAGGATACAACCTGTGTCGGCCATTCTGCAGTTGCCTTGACCTCATGTGTCGGCCATTCCTTGGTGTCAGTATGTTTCATCCTGTGTTCCGTCCTACTCCAAATAAGCTCATACCTTTTGAGTGTCCCTCATGTTGGATGATGGAGGATGCATTAAGGCCTCCCTTCCAACGGACTTCTTCCCATCGACTTCAACTCATTGTGCTCTGGGAATGAAGTTTAGAGTTTCGGTTAGTACCTTGGGGATTGCAGTCATTAGTGGCAGTTTCCCTCGCTATTGGATAGATGGGAATACATCAATGTCTCCTATCCGATGGATTCTTCAAGTGTTCGACGGCAAGACCATCTATTCGCACTTGCTTGAATGTACTAGGTACCTTGGGTTCCATTTTCATTATTGGTGGACACCCTCGCGTTTGTTAACGGTATACATCAATGACCGGTAATCAAACGATACCTCCCATGTTCGACAACAGCTCATTTATTCGCATGGATAGGTTTGTACCTTGGGTTGTTTTTGGATGAAGACCTTGGGATCCTCGATAGCATCACCTCATTTATGTTATCGCCCAAGTTGTGCAAGACTGAGCCCCACTCCTTTTGGCTCTTGATGAGACATAGATCCAGCTTGTTCTCTATGGCTATGTTCTCCAGTTTTGACATAGATCCACCTTGTATTTATGTGGCTATGTTTCGACTTATGTTCCTCATGGATCCACGCTTGTATTTTAGTGGCCATGATATATGCATCAGTATTTTGGATCATTATTGTATCCTCTTGGAGATCATGTTCCACCATTTGAACATGGACAGTTACCCCATGGATAAGTTTGTCTGACTTTGCCTTTGCTTTCAGGTACTTCATTTGAGCCTATGATTCTTGGTTTCTCCGTTCCTCCACGATTCAACTTTTTTTATTCTTTTTATAATGTATTTCGGCCATCGTTTCCCGTACTCCCTCTGACCTCATACATTAGGGGGCATCTGTTATAGCTTGAAATGACACCTCTCCGTCCGTGACGACACTTGTTTCCCTTGGTCGCATGACGACACTTCTTGAGATCAAGTTGAGTCACACAACAGGACAATTGTGGATGGAGGAGTCATTTGGGACACTAAAAATGGTTGAAATTACCTCATTCTTGACCCATTTGATGTATATGACCCTTAGGAACATTTTTCCAGACCAAACTATCTCCTGAAAATGAGCAGAAAAGCCTATTTTTGGCCATTTTTCACTATGAGCGCGACTCTACTGTTATAATAGTAGCGTGTGTACGCGACTTTGTCTCATTCAAAGTAGCGCCCATTGCCATATGTACGCGACTTTGTATACTGTAGAGTAGGGTACACTCTTGTTTTGGTCAAAATCTCGAAATTCGAGTAAGTTAAGTTGGTTGGGAAACCTCTTGAGCGGTTGTAACTTCTTTTCCTCTTCCTCATTGACTATATAAGGAGGGTAGAAGGGTCATGTGAGAGGAGCAAGCCTAATTGCAAAGTTATGCTGGAGGAATGGAGACCCTCATCCCCCTCTCTTGTGCTTCAGTTTCGGTAAACCCTAGTACAATTGCTTAGAGGCTGGGATCCTTGGAGAACGGAAGCAGGAGACCTTGAATCTAGGTTTCGTGAAGTGCCAAGCTTGAAGGAAGGTATAATTGTATGTACTTGCTTTCATTCATTAATAAAGATCAGACGTTCTTCTCTTTCCAAATATGACCTATTAATGTGTCTTAAGATTTGATCACTGTTTGATTATAGTTTGATGTCTCTTTCCATTATAGATATCAGTATTATATATGTAGTCAAATGTATTTGAGAAAGGTATCAAGTTGTTTTGCAGGTCTGGGCATTGCGACACTGGATAAGCATTGAAGAGCGAGGGAGGAAAAGCTAGGATCAACCTTCTGAATAAGGTGCCTACATCTCTAAACCCTAATCTCTTCATTTATTAGTTATACTTGCAGAATGCTTGTAAGTCTATCTTTATCACCGTAAGTTGGTAGTTTCTCCCCTGAACTATAGGTGCATTTTCCCCACAACAGAATGGCGACTCCGCTGGGGAAAGCCTAACTGCTTAGGGGTATCCAAGGTCATTTCTTCAGTCTTGTTTGATGGTCTTTGTTCATTTTCTTGATTAGGATCAGTTAGTAGGCTCTGTTTGACCCTCCTGGGCTTTTTACAGACCCTTCCCAGCCCTTGCAAACCTTTGTGGACCCAGTTTGGGGGTTTTAACCCCGTTTTTTAGACTTTTTTTTTTTTTGTACGCTACTGTTTGTACCACACAGTAGCGCCCATACTACTATGAGCGCTAGTTTCCTTCATACACAGTAGCGCCCATACTGCTATGAGCGCTAGTTTCCTTCATATACAGTAGCGCTCAAAATCTGGGTTTGAAATTTTTGAGTTTTTGGGTTGTGGACCCAAATCTGGGGGCTGTGGCTGCATTTTTTGGGGTCCCTGATGACCTTAGGTCTGTGTTAAATCCCTGTAAGTGGTCTCCCATCCTTGTATTGATCCTACATTCATGATTTGAACCTCTTTTGATCATTTTGGGCTTGTTTGGAAAGTTTTGGGGTTTGTTGACTTAAGTTGGGGGGTTGTGGACCTGTTTGGTGTTTTGTACCCTAATTTGAGTCTGATTGAACTTGCTTGCCCCATTTCCACTGGATTTGAAACCTCTTGAGTCTTTTTGACCCTGTTTGTATCTATTTGAGTGAAATTTCTCTTTTAGGTTGGTTTCTTGTCCTCCCTTATGCTTTTAGTTTTTCTTTTGTAGTGAAAGCTCAAGTGTTTTGGCTGTTGTTCAAGACCTTGTTTGCATTGTTTACGTGCAGACCTGACTTTACCAAACCATACTTCTTCGTAGGTCATTTGCTTCGTTTGGGTCTAAAAGTAGTTTTTGTACTCTTTTCCCAATGTTTGGCATGCTTACATCAATAAGAATTTGAAAGTCATATAAGGTAGCTTTTACTGTTTCATAAAGAGAACCTGAAAGTTTCTTTGCTTTGCTTTGATAGTAGGTTAGTTTCAGTTTTTGTTTCTTACCTTTGAAAAGCATAAAGAATTTTGATTTATCTTATAAATAGAGTACCTTGCAAGTGGCTTAAAAGATTTTAGAGTGCTTTGCATAAAAAAGAACAAGTTTTCTTTTGCATACCTAGTTGCTTGAGTAGCTGCATTCTTAGGTTTTGAGTTTAATTTTTTACATTTAGACTTTATTTTTACCTTTTTTGCATTCAAAAGATTAAAAAATTGCATTTGCACATGCATTCTAAATCAGAATTTTAAGACTTGCATTGAAAAGAAAAAGATTTGTTTGGTGGTAAATATTTCATTTTCAGTACTCTATTTCTATTATAACCACTCTCACACACCCACTACCTTTTTGAGTAATCAAGTAACCTTTAAAATGAACTCTAATAAAATGAACTAGCAACATTTTCTTTTCTAGGTTACACTACACCAACTAGTTTTGGTTAGGATCTTGGGTTTAAAACACCTTAAACCACCCAAGATCACACATTGCGCAAAAATCGTAGTGAGACTATCATTAGGCAAACCCACCTCACTCAAAATTTGCCTGGGAGCATATGCAGTAGGTCAATGTGAGATCAGTTTGTGGGAATACCCCTCCTACTTTCTGTTCGAGCATACGCCAGGATCGGATTGCGTATTGGGGACTCTTTCGAGTTTCGGGCTTAGCTACCCTGCCCACGCTTTCTGATTCGACCGGTGACTGTTCCCCCAGGAATTTTCGGTGTTGTGGTATCCTTAGTATCAGACTCTAGGTTCATACACAGGTGACAGCGGTGGGTATATCTGCTGTACCTAGGACAGACGTGGGAGGAAATCCCTTGCAGGTATTTGGGAGGGCGGTTGGGTGATTCCAGCGCTTGCACCCTTAGTCATTGTATTGTGGACCCCGGGTAACTGTCCTTCATCCTTCGTTGATCTGTTCTGGGCCCTCATCATCCCAGACTCTTCTCCGGAAGGCATCTGTTTGCCTGGTTTGATTTACTTAGGACCTTTTTTTTAGTGGTGTGCTCTTTGTGCTACTTTTTTTTTTTTTTTTAGTTTGCCTTAGAGAACTTCTTGTTCATTTGAGCAGGAAACTATGTCTAGCATTCCGGCGAGTGCCAATCAAGGTACCCCTGTTCCGGGGGATCCTTGTGCTGTTCCATTCATTGGAAACATTGGTGCTCCCTTAATGGCTACTCTGAATCTTCCTGGATTCACTATTGGGCTGCCGGTTTGGTTGTTTTCCACTCCGAATGCCTTGCATGCTCCTGACGCTTCTTTTGTGAGCACCTCAAATCAAGAGCATCAGAACCCTGTGCCTCCTTTGCCAGTAACATCTTCTCCTCCTCCTTCTACCTCGTGTGGCGAAAGTAGCAATACTAGTAACCAGCAGTCTAAAAGGAATAGACGGGGGAAGAATAGGAAGAAGATGCCAAAACAAGGGGGCAAGCACCCTGCCTCTGCAAATCATGCAGGGGGCACCCACCCAACCTCTGGAGGTCATGCTGGGAGAAAACTTTTAGTCACTGAAAATCATACTGAAAGTTTGTCTTCAACCACTGTCAGTCATGTTGAGGACACGTCATTGATCACTGCTAGCCATATTAATGACAAGTCACCAGTTCCTGTGAGTCATACTGGAGACACCAGATCAGCCACTGCAAGTCATGCTGAGGGAGTTGACATTGTCGACAAACCCAACAAACAGAAGCTTAAGTTCCCTTGTAAGTTTTGCGAGGGAGACCACCTTACTTACTTGTGCCCTGTACTTCCAGAAGTGCAAAAAGTGTGGTCCTTAGTTCAAAAGTCTTCTGCTTCTGAGCAACCAGCCTCTGTGAGTCATGCTGGGGGCAAGCTGTCAGCCAATGCTAGTCATGCTGAGAGTACTGACGTTGTAAAGGAGTCTAAACCTATAGGACGGAAACCAAAGTTCCCTTGTAAACTTTGTAAGGGAGATCACCTTACTCACCGATGCCCTGCCATTCCAGAGGCACGAAGAGTGTGGTCCATGTCTGAAGGAACCTCTGTTCCTGAGTTGTCTATAGATTCCCTGCAGTCAGATCAACCTTTGGTTGATAAAGTGGTTGAACCAATGCAATCTTTGGTCGACCCCACTCTTCCTTCGGAGAGTGAAGTGATTGAATCGATGCAATCTTCGACCGATCCCATCAGTCCTTCAGAGATTGATGCACCTACTACTGAAGTCTTCTGCATTACCAGTTTGGATATTTCTGAAAAAGGGGGCACTTCATCTGTGCTATGTGAACCCCTACCAAGCCCTAGGATTGTTTCCTTTGATTGGAATAGTCTAGCCGAGCCTCGTCTTCCTTCTTCGACACCTTTTCAGATAAAGGTTGATATCTGGAACCATACGGTTGATCGATGTATTGTTGATGAAGGTGCTTCTGTTAGTATCTTATCCGCTTATGCTTGGAGAGATTTGGGATTCCCTAATGTTTTTCCAGCTGCTAATTGGCCGTTGACCTTTGATAGAAGACCTAGTGAACCGATCGGATTCCTCCGTCAGGCACCTATTACCTTGGGTGGAAAAACAGTCTTAGTTGATTTTATGGTTTTAAAGGACCCTATGGACTTTGATATGATCCTCGGGCGTGATTACGTTTATGCTATGCATGCTGTGGTGTCTACGCTTTTTCGTGTGATGCATTTCCCTCATAACGAAAACATTGTCACCATCGACCAGCTTGCATTCGTTGATCCTCCTTATTACCCAACTGTAGACCAGTCTGATCCCTCGTCATTAGGCACTACTATGTCACATGAGCCTTATGTGGCATATTGTTCCTTGAGTTCAAATGATACTGAGAAGAAGTCTCTGAGTTCATGCTTACCTTCTCGGGACTTGGTCCCAGCTTTTGACCAAGTGACACCTCCATCTGAATGTTTAGATATGTGTTCTATCTGGGACGATATACTTCCTTCCGATGAAGTTTTCCTAGAGTCTATAGTACAGTCTGCCATTCATTTGGATGTTGATCCAGTCGCAGTAATGTCCAACCCCGGTTTGACCTTAAAGTCTGATCTTCCTACTGTTGAGTCTTTGGACTCTCCTATAGATCCGCAAATCGGTGTTACTGCTGAGTTTGATTCTGCTTCTAGAATTTTCAACTCCCATGATGATGAATTTGTTTCTGCAAATTCCATCATTTCCTTCAACTTTGATCTTCATCCTGAAGTTGATCTTGTTGATTGTAAGTCCTCGGGCTTGGGTACCATAGAGTCTTCATTTGAAAACTCTGCCTTGTTTATGCCTGATGTTGATGATAGTGAAGTTGAAAGTATTTCTACCATAGTGACTTGTATCGGGTCTTTCCTTACATATGTTTTAGATATGATCCTGGTACTAATGTTTCTTGGAGACAGGATTCTTAGCTGGATGTATACTTGCTTACTGGTCCTTTTCGACACCTTGTGCGACCATGTCAGGTATATTTGGAACCTTGCATATAGGTTTAGGCTTCCCCGCTGTTATGTTGCATTTGAACCTTTTGCCATCCGAATTCGCCATAGGGTCGAACCTGTTGGATATTGGTGTGTTAGCCATCTCTTTATGCATCGTGCACCAATCCGACAGCAGAGCCTACCTAACATGGGTCACCCTAGTCAGCACCCTTATGCCATTCTGGTGCCCATGCTGAGTTTTTCTCATAGGTTCGGGAGCCTTTTTAGATTCACCATGACTTTGAGAAGAAGCCTCATATCTTTCTTCCTCATATATTTCTGGCCATCCCTGATAAGGTTCCCATCTTTGTGTTCAAATTGCATATGCATCTATTATGATCCCGCTTGCGCTAATGAGCCTGAAGCCGGCTTCCACGCTTTTAGCCCGTTGTATAAGCCTCCATCTCTGATCTCATTTCCGCTAAGCCCTGTATCATTTTGCCTTTTCAATTTGACACCTTTTACCTGGAGGAGACACACCCTGAGTGTCCTTATCTTGCCCATGTTCCTTGCATTAGGCATAGCTTTGTTCCATGCGCTTGGAGCTAGTTTTGCATGTCCCTGACACTCGTCTCTTCCCACATCGAGCATTCTTCTTTTACTTCGAGCTCGTTAAAAACAGTAAGTAAGTTACGAGCAGTCTTCCACCTTTCCTTGGAGCTCGTTAAAAAACAGTAAGGAGGCTACGAGCATTTCTTCCACCTTTCCTTCGAGCTCGTTAAAAACAGGAAGGAAGTTATGAGCATTTTCCTATCTCCTTTGAGCTCGTTAAAAACAGTAAGGAGGTCATGAGTTTACTTTTCCGGACTCGTTAAACCTTTACGGAAAAGATCCCTATGGAGTTCTTTTAAGCCCTTTTCAGACTCCTTAAATAGGAAAAGTTTGCCGAGCATAGTTGTCTTTTCGGGCTCGTTAAAATAACTGAACCGACATCCACTTAGGTATAGAATTACCCCTTTTCCGGGCCTTGGTGGATAATTTACAGAAAAGGTATACTCTAGGTATACTCTTGTATGCGCTAGAAGAGTTCTTCTTCCATCATTTTACACTTTTTCGGGGAAGGAGACTAACTTTACGAAAAAGGACCTTTGGAGTCGTCTTTAGGGTTTTCAGACTCTCGAAATGTGAAAACACCAAGCGAGCACATACCAATCCGGGCTCGATATAAAATCCATGGATAAGTGTATAGAGGACTGTTTAAGTTTTTCAACTCTATAAGCAAGAAAACACCGCCGAGCACAGACCAATCCGGGCTCGATATAAAATCCACGGATAGGTGTATGGAGTTTTCTTCTAGGTTTTTCAGACTCCTTAAATATGAAAATACCGTCGAGCATGCTTTAGTTCTTTGTCAAGCTCGTTAAAAAATGAAAAAGGAAAGGGAAGGGAAGAATGTCAAAATATCTTTCAATATGATGGCAGCAAGTCAACTATCTCCTTGAACAAAGCACCTGTTTTGAGTCTATCAAACAAGTTGGGTTCTAGTATTGACCTTAGGGTAAACTTGATCTCAGAGTTCCTACTCCTCCGTTTGGTTAGTCTTCCAATCATTTGGAGAATCTGTTAATGTCTCCTACATTGCAGATATGTATCATGGTCTCTTTGTGTTCAAAGCTGCCTAAGTCACTCTTGTGTCGTGCTCACTGTTCAAGGATACAACCTGTGTCGGCCATTCTGCAGTTGCCTTGACCTCATGTGTCGGCCATTCCTTGGTGTCAGTATGTTTCATCTTGTGTTCCGTCCTACTCCAAATAAGCTCATACCTTTTGAGTGTCCCTCATGTTGGATGATGGAGGATGCATTAAGGCCTCCCTTCCAACGGACTTCTTCCCATCGACTTCAACTCATTGTGCTCTGGGAATGAAGTTTAGAGTTTCGGTTAGTACCTTGGGGATTGCAGTCATTAGTGGCAGTTTCCCTCGCTATTGGATAGATGGGAATACATCAATGTCTCCTATCCGATGGATTCTTCAAGTGTTCGACGGCAAGACCATCTATTCGCACTTGCTTGAATGTACTAGGTACCTTGGGTTCCATTTTCATTATTGGTGGACACCCTCGCGTTTGTTAACGGTATACATCAATGACCGGTAATCAAACGATACCTCCCATGTTCGACAACAGCTCATTTATTCGCATGGATAGGTTTGTACCTTGGGTTGTTTTTGGATGAAGACCTTGGGATCCTCGATAGCATCACCTCATTTATGTTATCGCCCAAGTTGTGCAAGACTGAGCCCCACTCCTTTTGGCTCTTGATGAGACATAGATCCAGCTTGTTCTCTATGGCTATGTTCTCCAGTTTTGACATAGATCCACCTTGTATTTATGTGGCTATGTTTCGACTTATGTTCCTCATGGATCCACGCTTGTATTTTAGTGGCCATGATATATGCATCAGTATTTTGGATCATTATTGTATCCTCTTGGAGATCATGTTCCACCATTTGAACATGGACAGTTACCCCATGGATAAGTTTGTCTGACTTTGCCTTTGCTTTCAGGTACTTCATTTGAGCCTATGATTCTTGGTTTCTCCGTTCCTCCACGATTCAACTTTTTTTATTCTTTTTATAATGTATTTCGGCCATCGTTTTCCGTACTCCCTCTGACCTCATACATTAGGGGGCATCTGTTATAGCTTGAAATGACACCTCTCCGTCCGTGACGACACTTGTTTCCCTTGGTCGCATGACGACACTTCTTGAGATCAAGTTCAGTCACACAACAGGACAATTGTGGATGGAGGAGTCATTTGGGACACTAAAAATGGTTGAAATTACCTCATTCTTGACCCATTTGATGTATATGACCCTTAGGAACATTTTTCCAGACCAAACTATCTCCTGAAAATGAGCAGAAAAGCCTGTTTTTGGCCATTTTTCACTATGAGCGCGACTCTACTGTTATAATAGTAGCGTGTGTACGCGACTTTGTCTCATTCAAAGTAGCGCCCATTGCCATATGTACGCGACTTTGTATACTGTAGAGTAGGGTACACTCTTGTTTTGGTCAAAATCTCGAAATTCGAGTAAGTTAAGTTGGTTGGGAAACCTCTTGAGCGGTTGTAACTTCTTTTCCTCTTCCTCATTGACTATATAAGGAGGGTAGAAGGGTCATGTGAGAGGAGCAAGCCTAATTGCAAAGTTATGCTGGAGGAATGGAGACCCTCATCCCCCTCTCTTGTGCTTCAGTTTCGGTAAACCCTAGTACAATTGCTTAGAGGCTGGGATCCTTGGAGAACGGAAGCAGGAGACCTTGAATCTAGGTTTCGTGAAGTGCCAAGCTTGAAGGAAGGTATAATTGTATGTACTTGCTTTCATTCATTAATAAAGATCAGACGTTCTTCTCTTTCCAAATATGACCTATTAATGTGTCTTAAGATTTGATCACTGTTTGATTATAGTTTGATGTCTCTTTCCATTATAGATATCAGTATTATATATGTAGTCAAATGTATTTGAGAAAGGTATCAAGTTGTTTTGCAGGTCTGGGCATTGCGACACTGGATAAGCATTGAAGAGCGAGGGAGGAAAAGCTAGGATCAACCTTCTGAATAAGGTGCCTACATCTCTAAACCCTAATCTCTTCATTTATTAGTTATACTTGCAGAATGCTTGTAAGTCTATCTTTATCACCGTAAGTTGGTAGTTTCTCCCCTGAACTATAGGTGCATTTTCCCCACAACAGAATGGCGACTCCGCTGGGGAAAGCCTAACTGCTTAGGGGTATCCAAGGTCATTTCTTCAGTCTTGTTTGATGGTCTTTGTTCATTTTCTTGATTAGGATCAGTTAGTAGGCTCTGTTTGACCCTCCTGGGCTTTTTACAGACCCTTCCCAGCCCTTGCAAACCTTTGTGGACCCAGTTTGGGGGTTTTAACCCCGTTTTTTAGACTTTTTTTTTTTTTGTACGCTACTGTTTGTACCACACAGTAGCGCCCATACTACTATGAGCGCTAGTTTCCTTCATACACAGTAGCGCCCATACTGCTATGAGCGCTAGTTTCCTTCATATACAGTAGCGCTCAAAATCTGGGTTTGAAATTTTTGAGTTTTTGGGTTGTGGACCCAAATCTGGGGGCTGTGGCTGCATTTTTTGGGGTCCCTGATGACCTTAGGTCTGTGTTAAATCCCTGTAAGTGGTCTCCCATCCTTGTATTGATCCTACATTCATGATTTGAACCTCTTTTGATCATTTTGGGCTTGTTTGGAAAGTTTTGGGGTTTGTTGACTTAAGTTGGGGGGTTGTGGACCTGTTTGGTGTTTTGTACCCTAATTTGAGTCTGATTGAACTTGCTTGCCCCATTTCCACTGGATTTGAAACCTCTTGAGTCTTTTTGACCCTGTTTGTATCTATTTGAGTGAAATTTCTCTTTTAGGTTGGTTTCTTGTCCTCCCTTATGCTTTTAGTTTTTCTTTTGTAGTGAAAGCTCAAGTGTTTTGGCTGTTGTTCAAGACCTTGTTTGCATTGTTTACGTGCAGACCTGACTTTACCAAACCATACTTCTTCGTAGGTCATTTGCTTCGTTTGGGTCTAAAAGTAGTTTTTGTACTCTTTTCCCAATGTTTGGCATGCTTACATCAATAAGAATTTGAAAGTCATATAAGGTAGCTTTTACTGTTTCATAAAGAGAACCTGAAAGTTTCTTTGCTTTGCTTTGATAGTAGGTTAGTTTCAGTTTTTGTTTCTTACCTTTGAAAAGCATAAAGAATTTTGATTTATCTTATAAATAGAGTACCTTGCAAGTGGCTTAAAAGATTTTAGAGTGCTTTGCATAAAAAAGAACAAGTTTTCTTTTGCATACCTAGTTGCTTGAGTAGCTGCATTCTTAGGTTTTGAGTTTAATTTTTTACATTTAGACTTTATTTTTACCTTTTTTGCATTCAAAAGATTAAAAAATTGCATTTGCACATGCATTCTAAATCAGAATTTTAAGACTTGCATTGAAAAGAAAAAGATTTGTTTGGTGGTAAATATTTCATTTTCAGTACTCTATTTCTATTATAACCACTCTCACACACCCACTACCTTTTTGAGTAATCAAGTAACCTTTAAAATGAACTCTAATAAAATGAACTAGCAACATTTTCTTTTCTAGGTTACACTACACCAACTAGTTTTGGTTAGGATCTTGGGTTTAAAACACCTTAAACCACCCAAGATCACACATTGCGCAAAAATTGTAGTGAGACTATCATTAGGCAAACCCACCTCACTCAAAATTTGCCTGGGAGCATATGCAGTAGGTCAATGTGAGATCAGTTTGTGGGAATACCCCTCCTACTTTCTGTTCGAGCATACGCCAGGATCGGATTGCGTATTGGGGACTCTTTCGAGTTTCGGGCTTAGCTACCCTGCCCACGCTTTCTGATTCGACCGGTGACTGTTCCCCCAGGAATTTTCGGTGTTGTGGTATCCTTAGTATCAGACTCTAGGTTCATACACAGGTGACAGCGGTGGGTATATCTGCTGTACCTAGGACAGACGTGGGAGGAAATCCCTTGCAGGTCTTTGGGAGGGCGGTTGGGTGATTCCAGCGCTTGCACCCTTAGTCATTGTATTGTGGACCCCGGGTAACTGTCCTTCATCCTTCGTTGATCTGTTCTGGGCCCTCATCATCCCAGACTCTTCTCCGGAAGGCATCTGTTTGCCTGGTTTGATTTACTTAGGACCTTTTTTTTAGTGGTGTGCTCTTTGTGCTACTTTTTTTTTTTTTTTTAGTTTTCCTTAGAGAACTTCTTGTTCATTTGAGCAGGAAACTATGTCTAGCATTCCGGCGAGTGCCAATCAAGGTACCCCTGTTCCGGGGGATCCTTGTGCTGTTCCATTCATTGGAAACATTGGTGCTCCCTTAATGGCTACTCTGAATCTTCCTGGATTCACTATTGGGCTGCCGGTTTGGTTGTTTTCCACTCCGAATGCCTTGCATGCTCCTGACGCTTCTTTTGTGAGCACCTCAAATCAAGAGCATCAGAACCCTGTGCCTCCTTTGCCAGTAACATCTTCTCCTCCTCCTTCTACCTCATGTGGCGAAAGTAGCAATACTAGTAACCAGCAGTCTAAAAGGAATAGACGGGGGAAGAATAGGAAGAAGATGCCAAAACAAGGGGGCAAGCACCCTGCCTCTGCAAATCATGCAGGGGGCACCCACCCAGCCTCTGGAGGTCATGCTGGGAGAAAACTTTTAGTCACTGAAAATCATACTGAAAGTTTGTCTTCAACCACTGTCAGTCATGTTGAGGACACGTCATTGATCACTGCTAGCCATATTAATGACAAGTCACCAGTTCCTGTGAGTCATACTGGAGACACCAGATCAGCCACTGCAAGTCATGCTGAGGGAGTTGACATTGTCGACAAACCCAACAAACAGAAGCTTAAGTTCCCTTGTAAGTTTTGCGAGGGAGACCACCTTACTTACTTGTTCCCTGTACTTCCAGAAGTGCAAAAAGTGTGGTCCTTAGTTCAAAAGTCTTCTGCTTCTGAGCAACCAGCCTCTGTGAGTCATGCTGGGGGCAAGCTGTCAGCCAATGCTAGTCATGCTGAGAGTACTGACGTTGTAAAGGAGTCTAAACCTATAGGACGGAAACCAAAGTTCCCTTGTAAACTTTGTAAGGGAGATCACCTTACTCACCGATGCCCTGCCATTCCAGAGGCACGAAGAGTGTGGTCCATGTCTGAAGGAACCTCTGTTCCTGAGTTGTCTATAGATTCCCTGCAGTCAGATCAACCTTTGGTTGATAAAGTGGTTGAACCAATGCAATCTTTGGTCGACCCCACTCTTCCTTCGGAGAGTGAAGTGATTGAATCGATGCAATCTTCGACCGATCCCATCAGTCCTTCAGAGATTGATGCACCTACTACTGAAGTCTTCTGCATTACCAGTTTGGATATTTCTGAAAAAGGGGGCACTTCATCTGTGCTATGTGAACCCCTACCAAGCCCTAGGATTGTTTCCTTTGATTGGAATAGTCTAGCCGAGCCTCGTCTTCCTTCTTCGACACCTTTTCAGATAAAGGTTGATATCTGGAACCATACGGTTGATCGATGTATTGTTGATGAAGGTGCTTCTGTTAGTATCTTATCCGCTTATGCTTGGAGAGATTTGGGATTCCCTAATGTTTTTCCAGCTGCTAATTGGCCGTTGACCTTTGATAGAAGACCTAGTGAACCGATCGGATTCCTCCGTCAGGCACCTATTACCTTGGGTGGAAAAACAGTCTTAGTTGATTTTATGGTTTTAAAGGACCCTATGGACTTTGATATGATCCTCGGGCGTGATTACGTTTATGCTATGCATGCTGTGGTGTCTACGCTTTTTCGTGTGATGCATTTCCCTCATAACGAAAACATTGTCACCATCGACCAGCTTGCATTCGTTGATCCTCCTTATTACCCAACTGTAGACCAGTCTGATCCCTCGTCATTAGGCACTACTATGTCACATGAGCCTTATGTGGCATATTGTTCCTTGAGTTCAAATGATACTGAGAAGAAGTCTCTGAGTTCATGCTTACCTTCTCGGGACTTGGTCCCAGCTTTTGACCAAGTGACACCTCCATCTGAATGTTTAGATATGTGTTCTATCTGGGATGATATACTTCCTTCCGATGAAGTTTTCCTAGAGTCTATAGTACAGTCTGCCATTCATTTGGATGTTGATCCAGTCGCAGTAATGTCCAACCCCGGTTTGACCTTAAAGTCTGATCTTCCTACTGTTGAGTCTTTGGACTCTCCTATAGATCCGCAAATCGGTGTTACTGCTGAGTTTGATTCTGCTTCTAGAATTTTCAACTCCCATGATGATGAATTTGTTTCTGCAAATTCCATCATGTCCTTCAACTTTGATCTTCATCCTGAAGTTGATCTTGTTGATTGTAAGTCCTCGGGCTTGGGTACCATAGAGTCTTCATTTGAAAACTCTGCCTTGTTTATGCCTGATGTTGATGATAGTGAAGTTGAAAGTATTTCTACCATAGTGACTTGTATCGGGTCTTTCCTTACATATGTTTTAGATATGATCCTGGTACTAATGTTTCTTGGAGACGGGATTCTTAGCTGGATGTATACTTGCTTACTGGTCCTTTTCGACACCTTGTGCGACCATGTCAGGTATATTCGGAACCTTGCATATAGGTTTAGGCTTCCCCGCTGTTATGTTGCATTTGAACCTTTTGCCATCCGAATTCGCCATAGGGTCGAACCTGTTGGATATTGGTGTGTTAGCCATCTCTTTATGCATCGTGCACCAATCCGACAGCAGAGCCTACCTAACATGGGTCACCCTAGTCAGCACCCTTATGCCATTCTGGTGCCCATGCTGAGTTTTTCTCATAGGTTCGGGAGCCTTTTTAGATTCACCATGACTTTGAGAAGAAGCCTCATATCTTTCTTCCTCATATATTTCTGGCCATCCCTGATAAGGTTCCCATCTTTGTGTTCAAATTGCATATGCATCTATTATGATCCCGCTTGCGCTAATGAGCCTGAAGCCAGCTTCCACGCTTTTAGCCCGTTGTATAAGCCTCCATCTCTGATCTCATTTCCGCTAAGCCCTGTATCATTTTGCCTTTTCAATTTGACACCTTTTACCTGGAGGAGACACACCCTGAGTGTCCTTATCTTGCCCATGTTCCTTGCATTAGGCATAGCTTTGTTCCATGCGCTTGGAGCTAGTTTTGCATGTCCCTGACACTCGTCTCTTCCCACATCGAGCATTCTTCTTTTACTTCGAGCTCGTTAAAAACAGTAAGTAAGTTACGAGCAGTCTTCCACCTTTCCTTCGAGCTCGTTAAAAAACAGTAAGGAGGCTACGAGCATTTCTTCCACCTTTCCTTCGAGCTCGTTAAAAACAGGAAGGAATTTATGAGCATTTTCCTATCTCCTTTGAGCTCGTTAAAAACAGTAAGGAGGTCATGAGTTTACTTTTCCGGACTCGTTAAACCTTTACGGAAAAGATCCCTATGGAGTTCTTTTAAGCCCTTTTCAGACTCCTTAAATAGGAAAAGTTTGCCGAGCATAGTTGTCTTTTCGGGCTCGTTAAAATAACTGAACCGACATCCACTTAGGTATAGAATTACCCCTTTTCCGGGCCTTGGTGGATAATTTACGGAAAAGGTATACTCTAGGTATACTCTTGTATGCGCTAGAAGAGTTCTTCTTCCATCATTTTACACTTTTTCGGGGAAGGAGACTAACTTTACGAAAAAGGACCTTTGGAGTCGTCTTTAGGGTTTTCAGACTCTCGAAATGTGAAAACACCAAGCGAGCACATACCAATCCGGGCTCGATATAAAATCCACGGATAAGTGTATAGAGGACTGTTTAAGTTTTTCAACTCTATAAGCAAGAAAACACCGCCGAGCACAGACCAATCCGGGCTCGATATAAAATCCACGGATAGGTGTATGGAGTTTTCTTCTAGGTTTTTCAGACTCCTTAAATATGAAAATACCGTCGAGCATGCTTTAGTTCTTTGTCAAGCTCGTTAAAAAATGAAAAAGGAAAGGGAAGGGAAGAATGTCAAAATATCTTTCAATATGATGGCAGCAAGTCAACTATCTCCTTGAACAAAGCACCTGTTTTGAGTCTATCAAACAAGTTGGGTTCTAGTATTGACCTTAGGGTAAACTTGATCTCAGAGTTCCTACTCCTCCGTTTGGTTAGTCTTCCAATCATTTGGAGAATCTGTTAATGTCTCCTACATTGCAGATATGTATCATGGTCTCTTTGTGTTCAAAGCTGCCTAAGTCACTCTTGTGTCGTGCTCACTGTTCAAGGATACAACCTGTGTAGGCCATTCTGCAGTTGCCTTGACCTCATGTGTCGGCCATTCCTTGGTGTCAGTATGTTTCATCCTGTGTTCCGTCCTACTCCAAATAAGCTCATACCTTTTGAGTGTCCCTCATGTTGGATGATGGAGGATGCATTAAGGCCTCCCTTCCAACGGACTTCTTCCCATCGACTTCAACTCATTATGCTCTGGGAATGAAGTTTAGAGTTTCGGTTAGTACCTTGGGGATTGCAGTCATTAGTGGCAGTTTCCCTCGCTATTGGATAGATGGGAATACATCAATGTCTCCTATCCGATGGATTCTTCAAGTGTTCGACGGCAAGACCATCTATTCGCACTTGCTTGAATGTACTAGGTACCTTGGGTTCCATTTTCATTATTGGTGGACACCCTCGCGTTTGTTAACGGTATACATCAATGACCGGTAATCAAACGATACCTCCCATGTTCGACAACAGCTCATTTATTCGCATGGATAGGTTTGTACCTTGGGTTGTTTTTGGATGAAGACCTTGGGATCCTCGATAGCATCACCTCATTTATGTTATCGCCCAAGTTGTGCAAGACTGAGCCCCACTCCTTTTGGCTCTTAATGAGACATAGATCCAGCTTGTTCTCTATGGCTATGTTCTCCAGTTTTGACATAGATCCACCTTGTATTTATGTGGCTATGTTTCGACTTATGTTCCTCATGGATCCACGCTTGTATTTTAGTGGCCATGATATATGCATCAGTATTTTGGATCATTATTGTATCCTCTTGGAGATCATGTTCCACCATTTGAACATGGACAGTTACCCCATGGATAAGTTTGTCTGACTTTGCCTTTGCTTTCAGGTACTTCATTTGAGCCTATGATTCTTGGTTTCTCCGTTCCTCCACGATTCAACTTTTTTTATTTTTTTTATAATGTATTTCGGCCATCGTTTCCCGTACTCCCTCTAACCTCATACATTAGGGGGCATCTGTTATAGCTTGAAATGACACCTCTCCGTCCGTGACGACACTTGTTTCCCTTGGTCACATGACGACACTTCTTGAGATCAAGTTCAGTCACACAACAGGACAATTGTGGATGGAGGAGTCATTTGGGACACTAAAAATGGTTGAAATTACCTCATTCTTGACCCATTTGATGTATATGACCCTTAGGAACATTTTTCCAGACCAAACTATCTCCTGAAAATGAGCAGAAAAGCCTGTTTTTGGCCATTTTTCACTATGAGCGCGACTCTACTGTTATAATAGTAGCGTGTGTACGCGACTTTGTCTCATTCAAAGTAGCGCCCATTGCCATATGTACGCGACTTTGTATACTGTAGAGTAGGGTACACTCTTGTTTTGGTCAAAATCTCGAAATTCGAGTAAGTTAAGTTGGTTGGGAAACCTCTTGAGCGGTTGTAACTTCTTTTCCTCTTCCTCATTGACTATATAAGGAGGGTAGAAGGGTCATGTGAGAGGAGCAAGCCTAATTGCAAAGTTATGCTGGAGGAATGGAGACCCTCATCCCCCTCTCTTGTGCTTCAGTTTCGGTAAACCCTAGTACAATTGCTTAGAGGCTGGGATCCTTGGAGAACGGAAGCAGGAGACCTTGAATCTAGGTTTCGTGAAGTGCCAAGCTTGAAGGAAGGTATAATTGTATTTACTTGCTTTCATTCATTAATAAAGATCAGACGTTCTTCTCTTTCCAAATATGACCTATTAATGTGTCTTAAGATTTGATCACTGTTTGATTATAGTTTGATGTCTCTTTCCATTATAGATATCAGTATTATATATGTAGTCAAATGTATTTGAGAACGGTATCAAGTTGTTTTGCAGGTCTGGGCATTGCGACACTGGATAAGCATTGAAGAGCGAGGGAGGAAAAGCTAGGATCAACCTTCTGAATAAGGTGCCTACATCTCTAAACCCTAATCTCTTCATTTATTAGTTATACTTGCAGAATGCTTGTAAGTCTATCTTTATCACCGTAAGTTGGTAGTTTCTCCCCTGAACTATAGGTGCATTTTCCCCACAACACTAGGGTTTGCTAAGCTGGTCGAGGACAAGATCGCATCTCAACAATGCTCCAAACCCACCTTTGTTCCCTTCAGAAATATGGGTTCCCAACGACCTCCCATCATGCCTGCTCCTCAACTAACTCCTATCAAGCATTTGTCTGAAATAGAAATGTAGGCACGCCGAGAAAAAGGGCTTTGCTATAATTGTGATGAGAAATTCACTCGGGGACATAGATGTGTTTAACAAAAGCTCTATCTCTTGGATGTGGATTCTCTGCCTGCCTTAGAACTTGGTGAAGAAGGTACAAATACAGTAGATGATCAGGTCGACATTCAACACCCGCCTGTTGACACCCCATCTCAGGACGACCCACCCGAGATCTCTCTCCATGCTGTAACCAGCGTCACCACCCCACAAACAATGTGAGTCAGGGGATACTTCAAGAAGCTCCCTCTTACCATACTCATTGATTCTGGTAGCACTCATAACTTCATTGACCCTCGGATTGCCAAACAGGCTGATTGTTTTGTCCATCCTTGCTCCAACTTTGAAGTCATGGTTGCTAATGGGGGAACCTTACCTTGCAAGGGAAAGTGTCACAATGTGTGTATCTCTATGGAAGATTATAACTTATGCTTTGACATGTTTTCCTTGTCCTTAGGCGGATGTGATGTGGTTTTGGGCGTTCAATGGCTACGCACACTTGGCCCCATCTTATGGGATTTTGCTGAAATTTGGATGTAGTTTAAAGTCAATGGGGCACAACACAAATTTATGGGCTTACAACCAGGGTCTCTCTGCATCATCAGTTCACATCGCCTAGAAAAAATACTTAAGAATAATTCACATGGTGTCATCGTTCAGCTCAATTCCATTCAGATGCACCCATCAACAGTCTCCACTACTTCCTTGGATAGATATGCAGGTATCTTTGCTGAACCAATGCGCTTGCTGCTTTCAAGAGACCTTTCCAGTAAGAATTTAGCCACATCTACCTCTCAGCAGGAAATGATGGCTATTTTGCATGCAGTACAGAAGTTGAAGCCATACCTATTAGGGAATTATTCTTGCATCAAGACTGATCTCCCGAGTCTGGAAAATTTTCTGGAATAATGGGTCTCCTCCCCAACACACCTGAAATGGGTTATCCAACTCATGGGTTATCCCTATGTGATCACTTACAAGAAGGGTAAGGACAATATGGTGGAAGATGCTCCTTCTTGCACAATTGATGACCCAGTTTCTATTACAGCTCTTTCTCTGCTTGTTCCAAATTGGTTGCAATATGTTCAACAGGGCTATCTCTTCTATGAACTCCATGCTTCTTCATCAACAGGGCACTCTGGGTTCTGCAAAATGTATGACCGGGAACAATGTAACTTCTTTTGGCAGGGACTAAAAATGACAATTCAACAGATGGTCGCTGACGATGATACTTTCCAAGTCAACAAGGGGGAAATGACACTCCTTTCGGGATTGCTCAAACCCTTTCCCATCCCTACACAACTTTGGCCAACTATTTCTATGGATTTCCTAGCAGCACTTTGGTGGTACAATACCACATCTCAAAGGACACCATATGAAGCAGTCTATGGAAAAACACCGCCAGTTCTTCTTCCATACACCCTTAGCAGCTCCCCAATTCAGGAAATTGACTCGATTCTTCGAAACTGCGATCAGATTCTTCTCATTCTGTAGGACAATCTTCACATGGCCAGAATTCGCCTGAAACAACAAGCCGATCAACACCGTTCTGAGCGCATTTTCCACACATCTGACAGGGTTCTTCTTCATCTACATCCTTCCAAGCAATCCTCCTTGACACTCCAAAGGCATCAGTGGCCTGAAATGCAACCCGAGGATGCTACTGAGGAACCACTCCTTCAAATTCTGTAGCAATTTCTCCAACCAAAGCTTTGAGGACAAAGCTTTTTCTAAGGGAGAGGGGATGTTAGGAACCTATGTCAACCCTTCTCTTTACTATGTTAGTATATTGTTGTTGGACGCATATGCTTTGTAAGTCATCCCGTAGTATTTGTTGATCCGTACTTTATATTAGCCCATAGTATTGACCCATAGTATTGGACGCATATGCTTTGTAAGTCGTCCGTAGTATTATATGTCCCATGGTTTTGACTCATAGTATTGGGCATAGACTTAGTATATAAGTGCGTGTTGAGGTCATTGAAGGCACCGTGAAGTTATATGTATTGAGCTTGCTCAAAGGAGGTTGCCCCCTCGAAGTGGCCCGTGATCAATATAAAAGTGACTCTGTTCTATTATTTCTGATATCTCATGTATTTGCATTAATTAATTATTGCAGGTTCATCACATCACAATAAGCACAAAAAAAGCAAATGGTAATAGTGAAAATCGAATGTTAATAGAAAAAAATTGAAACATTTTGTTATTGTAGTCATATTTATTTACTATATTTAACATTTACCTGATGATGCATAGATTGTGAACTTCCACGGTCACCCTAGATCATGGAAGAAACATGTGGCTTTCCACTGCTTCCACCCTGACAAAATAAATCAATCAATAAAACTTGAGTCAATAATTGTAACATAAACAAAAATGAGATAAGCATAGCAGTGTAATAAGCATGTTATCACATGGAAATATTCATAATACGCACGAAAAAAGTGAATGTAAACAGTGGAGATCAAATGTTAACAGAAAAAATCAAAACATTTAGTTATTGTAGTCATGTTTAGTTACTATATTTAGCATTTACTTGATGAGCCATAGCGTGTGACCTTCCATGGCTACCTTTGACCATGGAAGCCACATCTATTTGATTTAAGTTGTAATCGATCAACAACTCTTCACCTGGAAGATTTGTTTTTGTTGCACATACAAATATACAATGTTCTTCGCATCCCTCAAATTCGCAATTCGGTTGCTTAGTTGTTGTCACTGGTTGTGTACTATTTATAAATCTAGCAATGTTTCCGAACACTTTTGTTCTCCCATCAATCTAAATAGTCGCCCCTTTGTTTTTATTGTTTTCTGCTAGTTGTATATAATTTGTGGCAACTCTATATCTCCGCATACGTCGAGTATATTGGACCAACATCAACTAGTTATTTTATTTGTATAATGGTCCGACATACTCCATCAATTCAGTTATAGTTCCATAGCTGACCTTTATGCCATCCATGCAAAATAGCCCCAATCCATGTAAGGATGAAGGAGCAATGTGATACATCCTCCCACTGATGAAGAAATATGTGTCCACCTGAGGTAGCTTATTAGGTACCCATAGTTGCACTAGATGTCTGTACCTCAAGGGAAACTCAATGTCACCTATGCTCTCAGCATCGTAATTACATGACCCTCTGTTGGCAGTCAAATATTGCATATGTCTACGAAATATTTTCCTTACCTTTTCAGATCTAGTTGATATAGATCCGGTAGATCTAGTATAACACGTCTCACTTTCAACCTCTCCGAGTATATCGTCATCATCACTCGAGGAAGATAGATCTTATAGATACATATTTGGTGGTACCTACACTCGATAAAAACAAGAATATAAGTTACCAAGCGGATATAATTTAGCGTGCAAATATATTTACTTGTAATGTTTTAATATCAAAAGTTATTTCTTCCCAAAAAATTTATCAAAAGCCAATTTTCTCTCAAAGGTGTAATTTCTTTTATAGTTATTTATATTTGAATTATTTTTAAGTATAAGACACGATTTGATTTGATTTACAATTTGTTCACAACGCGGATATAGAAGTGTGTTTCTTGGGCCATTTGACTAGTTAATGCATGCAAAGAGGTATGGGGTTCCCCCTCATATAGATCATGTTGGGGATTCAATTTGGAATGGGCGGTAGTCATATTGCTTCATTCATGGATTTCCCATCGAAACTCGGCGACGTTAGTCTAACACCCCCTCTTCCATAGTGGTTTTACATGCAAGTTTCCTCATGAAAGGTACTCCTTCTCTAACTATGTGCGAAATGGTGCTATATTGTATGACAATGCGGTCACAAAGGTCCAACTCTCCTCCTCAACATAGCTCCTTGGTTCCATCACCAACCTCCATGAAGTATCCTCCTCAACCCAATCATCATCAAATCAAGTGTCCAACCTGCAAGGTGTGTAGGTCCCAAGCTCTAAGGGTTAAGTGCCCAATGCTCCTCCTCCTAGGTAAGTACCTCCCATGATCAAGAAATCGAACCCCCCATTGTGTGAACCCAATATGTTTATCAACATGTCGATTAGGTAACAATATCCTAAGGGTAGCATGTTAACACACTAACCAAGGCCAAGCATCCACCCAAACCGAGACATTGATATGACCATGAAGCATCACAAGGGGCTAGGAGACCTATTGATCATCTACCGAGGTGAGAACACTTTTGGAGTAATCCCAAACGCTAACGCATAGTTTTCCCTAAAATGAATAATTATATCTAAAAAATAGGTGGCCATGTGTATTACTCACTCATTATCCTTGCCAAAATTTTTACGTGCATGCAGTTAATACACATGAAATTTATAACATCATGTCCATAAAAGAAAAATGAGTATGGAGTAACGTAATTCTCTACAAAACTTCTTTTTTCTTCAAAGTGAAATTCTCAATGTAGATATGAGTTTTGATTGCTTGAAGTTGAATGAACAAAAAAAAATTTCAAATTTAATCATCAAGAAGCAAATGTATTACCCATTTTCATGTTTGCACCCTTATACCAACGGATACAACCACATGAAAGTGGTGTCTTCCAATAACATATTGGTTGATTGGTTGAGGGGTCAGTATGCTTTGTTGGTATACAATGTTAAACAGTTAGAAACCCCTATAATATGGGAGCTTAGAATAGCTTAGAACGCTTTAACTTACACCAAATTTGGCCATCTTTTACCCATTTTTTTCCAAATTTCATGCAATTTCAAAATTGTCCAAAATTGGGCTAGATTTGGTCAATTTTGCAAAAAACACACCATTTGTTTTTTAATTTCAAGCATGAAATGAAGTGGAATAGCATTGGGTATTACTCCCACTCCATACCAGGCATGTTTGAAATTGTAAAGGATTTGGACAAATTTGGAACATTTTGTTAATGATTTTAGCTATGGGGAGAGGGTTTAAATGATAAGAATCAACCTTGGTGGAGAGGGAGGATTCTAGACATCATTTCCCCTCTCTCCATGCAAGAAAAATCACAAAAATTGGTGAAATTTTTCCTCCCTTCATGCTTGATTTTTCTTAAATAGGATAACATGGTGAAATGTCACCAAATTTAGACCAATTTTAGGTAGTTTTGAGTGGTTTTGCACATGGAAGCAGATAGGGTGATGTTGGATCCAGAATCATCTTATCACAACCCTGAATCATCTTACACTACCCAAGACCATTTTCTTACCATTGCTATGGTGTTCTGCAACACGGAAATCCCAAATTTTTTTGGTCGTGATGGTATGGTTCAGGCCTATTCTTTATCAAACGGGCGATGGATGGGTTCAGGGCTGGAATTTGATGGGAAAAATGCCCATCATGGGTCATTTTCCCCTCAAATACAGCCTATATTTCATATAAACCCTCAAAAAAAGGAAGCAAACAGTGAAATGTCTATATTTAGTGTGTAAATAGTCAAAACAGTGGGATTTTTCCCAAATTCCTATGCTACTAGGGTTAATGGGATTACCGAATTCATTGGGCCCTTTGTTATCCTCTGGACTACCGCTGGATTTCATACCCTGGGAACATTGGTATCCTCTGGACTGGTATCCCTTGTCCTCGATTTACCACTGCTTTTCTCATCAAATTACCAGTGCTCTGGATGCAGCTAATGAACTAGTGCGCGGGAATGAAGTTGTTCTTTGTTGTTTTGCTTTGGATGCTACTAATGAGCTAGTGTGCGAGAGTCTTTTCCTTCTATGTTTTTTTGTTTTTTTATTTCCATATTTTATATTTTGTGTTTTGTTTTGTTTTTTTATTAGCATATTTATTTTTTGTTAAGTTTATTTTGGGTTTTTTTTATTTGCAAATTTTATAATTTGTTTCATTTTAAATTAATTTTAGTTAAAAAACTCGATGTTTTTTATTAAATTAAATTAAATTTAATTTAACTAGGATTTTGTCATAATTTGTATTGGTTGCATTGCTTATAGTGAGATCCTATACATAAGTCCCTTTAAGGAAGAATATGATGATGATGACGATGATCATGATGATCATGATCATGATCATGATGAAGAAGAACATGAAGATGATGGTGATGACGACAACAATGATGATCATGATCATCGTCATCATTATTATCATCATCATCCTTGTCGTCGTCATCACCATCACCTTCTTTGTCTTCATCATCATCATCATCATCTTCATAATTATCATCATTGTCTTTATCATCATCGTCATCATGATCTTCATCATCATCATCATCTTCCTTATCATCATCATCTTCATCATCAACATCTTCGTTATCATCATCATCATCTTGATCATCATATGTTGATGTATTTGTAACTTCGGAAGATATTCTTCTATGTATTACACTTGTGCTTTATTATATGGATGATGGAGATGTATTATTCCTCCAATTAGAAGTGTCGTCATTTGTATTTGTAAGTGTCGCAAGTGTTACAAGTGTCACAACTTATATTTGATGGGTTATTAGACCACCGGTGTGGGATCGGACCTAGTTGAGTCATGTGGATGGGTTATTAGGATTCGTTAGGAAGTCATCCCTATTAGGTTATTGGCAGGTCAATTCAGTGTATAAATAGAGAGTGAGTGTGTCTCATTCTATTCATTCACTCACTCATCCAACTCGCATTAGTTGAGAGAGGAGTGCGCACTAGTGGAGGAGGAGTAGCTATTGGAGTTATCTATCTTTGTTTTGATCATTGTGATCTTGTACTGTGGCTTATTCTATCTCTGACAAAGTTGCGGGGTTTTTCACCTTCTTGGTTTTCCCCGAGGAAACTCTGTGACTCTTGTGTTTATGATTGTTATGTTGTGCTTGTTATTCTCTTAGTAGGATCCTAGATAATGTTTGAATGCATTTATCAAAAAATTAACATGGAATCAGAGTCGTGCTAAGAAGAAGACACTATGCTGCTGTAGAAGCTAGGGCTTATTAATATTTGGGTTTCTCTCCTCATATCATCAAAAGTAGGAGGCTAGGATGACTCTCCTTGGAAGGGCGCATATTTTTGTCGAGACATAATTCAATTCTGAGCACTTTCAGGTTTTGGCCTGTCACTGCTGCGGGAAATTAACGTTTCAGAGAAAGTTGGAATTTTTGGAGTTCGAGACCATGGCTAGATTCCCCTCAAGAAAATCAAATTTTAGAGACCAAGATCGAACTTTTTGGTTGGGCAGAAGGCCGAGCTTCATCAAACCCTGAATCGGGATTTTGATTGGAAGGGTGGAAAATTAGGGTTTCTGCAAAAGTTGAAATTTTTGGAATATGTGACCACGATTGGATGCTTCTCAAAAAAGTCGAAGTTTACAGCACAAGATCGAACTTTTTGGCTGGGTAGAACCCTGGGAAATATAAAACCCTAGTTCGGGATCTTGTCCAGGAAATCCGGAAGTTTCAAAGGAAATTTTGAGGAGTCAAATTTTGCAGATTTCAAAATTGAAGTATACCAGCTTGATCAGCTCAACAAGGTGCATCTTTCCATCCTTTAAGAAGTTTGAAATTCAAATCTTGAATTATTAGGGTTTCTCTGACAAATCCTAATCTAGCTCCAAATATAGTTTTCAGCAAATCAAGTGGTAAGACCTAAAAATTTCTATTTCCATTTGAAGTACTCTTTAAGATGTCTCACCACACCAAGCTTGAGGATAAGCTTGAAGGAGCTGATAACTTCTGATCATGGGAGTATAGGAATGGTTTAATCCTAGAAAAGAATGAATTGGACAACTACATAAAGGAAGAAGTTCCAGTTCCAGAGGGAGATGAGGCTAAGGCCTTACACAAGAAGGACTTGGTCAAGGCCAAAAGACTCATTGTTGATTCTATAAAATACCATCTCATTCCCTATGTGTCTTCCCTAAGGACACCTAAGGAGATGTTTGACTCTTTGACCAAGTTTTTTGAAGGAAAGAACATAAATCGGAAGATGACTTTACAGAATCAATTGAAAGGGGGAACTTTAAGAATGATGCCTCTCATGGTAGATGCTTCACATATAATGAAAAGGGACACTTTTCCCGATATTGTCCGAAGAACAAAGGAGAATTCAACAAGAAGAAGAAGAGATATCATGCTCATGCTACTGAGGATGATAAGCCTCCCAAGAAGAAGGCTAGAGAAGAAAGTGAAGATTCTTCAAGTGACGATGAATATGGTCTAATCTTTGTTGTCATAGGTATTGTTACACATGGGTGGAATGATTGGCTTATTGATAGTGGGGATTCTAAACATATGATGGGATTCAAAGAATATCTTATGGACTTATTTGAACATGAGTCACCTCATAAGGTGAAACTTGGGGATGACTATAAATACCCCATAAAAGGAAGTGGTGAAGCCGCCTACAAGTTAGACTCTGGGAAGTCTATAAAGATGCAAGATGTTCTTTATGTACCTGGACTCAAGAAGAATCTTATTTCCATATCATATTTGGATGCAAAAGGGATGAGAGTTGCATTTGTGGATGGCCAAGTACTTATGTGGCCTAAAGGTAATACCATTGATGATGCAGTAGTGATTGGAGAGCAAGAGGGAGGATTGTACAAATTGAAGGGACAACCTGAACATGCCATGGTACATGAATCCATGGAGCCAAGTGAACTTTGGCATAGAAGGCTTTCTCATGTGCACTATAGGGCACTACAAATTGCAAGCAAAGCAGTAGAAGGTCTTATTGAAATCCAGTCAAAGCATGAAGGTATTTGCAAAGGATGTGCAAAAGGAAAGAACACAAAGAAGGCTCCTCCATGCAGTGAAAGCAAGACATAAGGAATCTTGGAAATTATCTACTCCGATATATGCAGTCCGATGTCATCCAGTTCTCTGAGTGGATATGTATATTATGTTTCTTTCATTAATGACTTCTCTATGAAGACTTGGATTTGTTTCTTGAAGAACAAAAATGAAGTATTCAACAAATTCAAGGAATTCAAAGCCTTGATAGAAAACCACACTAAAAAGAAGATCAAGACTTTTAGATTCGACAATGGTGGAGAATGCACTTCAAAAGACTTCAAGAAGTTATGCAGTGATTGAGGGATTAAGAGGAGTTGACCACTCCTTACAATCCAAAACAGAATGGAGTTGCAAAAAGGAAGAACCTTTCATCCATTTTCAGCATTGGTTAAGGTGCACACTATCAAAGAATCCAGTAGCTCCTGCAAGGAAGAAAAGATTGAGAGAGAGTCCACCCAACAAACAAACAAATATAAGTATTTGAATTGTCATTTATTGTATATCTGATAAATATACTTATGTTCCTAGAATTAGGTTGTGTATTATGCATATTAGAATCATTGCATTAATGAACAATATACTACTAATATGCATGTGATGGGTAAGTGGCCTATGGCATTGTAAAACATTCCATTGCTACTTGTCTAGAATGAAACCTCTTTGTTGACATGTTGGGAGTTTTGCATACTCTTAACAATGTTCTGGTAGAGATAGAAGGCATCTAGAAAGTTACGGAATATGGATAAATGTTATATTGAAGCATTGGCTAAGATGATTGCATGACTGTATGACATATGCCTTTATGCGTAAGACTTTATTTTGTAAACTATGAGAAGTTTCTAACCATGCAATTGAATTTGACTTGTAGGAAAGATCATGTACAATCACCTACAAAAGAAGGACTACAACATCTGTTCCAGCAACAAAGTTCAAAGAAAACTAGCTATTGAAGATATTGAAGAATCTGAAGTTCCCAGGATTCGGGATGCAATAATGGAAGAATGCCATGATCGAGGAATATCAATCGATCATGATGTTTGGGATGTGGTCCCAAGACGAGAAGGTAAGTCTATTGTGACTTCCAAGTGGATCTATAAGATCAAGCATGCTGCAGATGGTAGCATAGAGAAATACAAGGCAAGGCTTGTGGCTCGTGGTTTCTCCCAAAAAGAAGGGATAGATTATGAAGAGAATTTTGCACCTATAACTAGATACACTTCCATCATAACAGTACTTGCCTTGGCTGCAGTGATGAATTGGAAGATACACCAAATGGATGTCAAGACAACTTTCTTGAATGGTTTAGTCGAAGAGGAAGTGTATGTGGAGTAGCCACTTGGTTTTGAGACACATGACAGGGAGTCATATGTATGCAGATTGAAGAAAGCCTTGTATGGCTTGAAGCAAGCTCCTAGGACATGGTATGGCAGGATAGATGGCTTCCTGTCCATTTTGGGCTTTACCAAGAGTAAAGCGGATTCTAACCTTTACTACAAGGTTGCGGAAGGCAATCCAGGGATACTCCTATTGTATGTGGATGACCTGTTTGTGACAGGTGAGGATAGAATGATTGCTGACACGAAGAG
The DNA here is from genome assembly GCA_027924585.1 of Larix kaempferi. Lineage (NCBI taxonomy): Eukaryota > Viridiplantae > Streptophyta > Pinopsida > Pinales > Pinaceae > Larix > Larix kaempferi. The sequence goes on from BSBM01000608.1 coordinate 4,618,285, forward strand.
GAAGCTTGCTGCCGAGTTCAAGATGAAGGAATTGGGCATGATGCACTACTTTCTAGGTATGGAGGTGTGGCAAAGTGCAGATGGAATCTTCCTTCAACAAGGGAAGTATGCAGTAGAGATCCTGAAGCGGTTCAGGATGATGGACTGCAAGGCCATGGCCACACCTATGGCATCGAACCTGAAGCTATTGAGTGATGCTTCATCTGAGATGGTTGATGTCACGGTGTATCGTCAGATGATTGGGTCATTGATGTACCTAACGAACATGAGACCAGATATTTGCTTTGTGGTGAACACCTTGAGCCAGTTTCTGACAAATCCTAGTCATGTTCACCTGATTGCTGTAGATCATATTCTGAGGTACCTGAAGGGTACAATTGATTATGGGCTCAAGTATGACGCGAATCAAAAGTTTAACCTAGAGGGTTATGTTGATTCAGAATGGACAGGCAATGTTGCAGATAAGAAGAGCACTTTAGGGTGCTGCTTTAGTATGGGATCAGTTGTGATATCTTGGTTTAGCATGAATCACTCCTGCGTAGCACTGAGTACAGCCAAAGTAGAGTATGTCGCAGCTTGTTTGGCTAGTTGTGAGTAAATATGGCTTAGGAAGCTACTGTCTGAGTTATTTGATCTTTTGTTGGATGCTACCTGTATCTTCTATGACAACGAGAGTTGTGTGAAGTTGTCTGAGAACCCAGTGTTCCATGACAGGTCAAAGCACATTGAGATCAAATATCACTATATCAGGGATATGGTGCAGAGTGGAGCAGTGAAGCTCCTATATGTTGCGACGGATGAGCAGATTGTAGTTTTGTTGACTAAACCACTAGCCAAAGTGAATTTTGAGTATTGCAGAGAGAGGCTTGGTGTTCTTCAGATAGAAGATACTTCGAGGAAGAAGTGATGGGACACATTTGCAGGAGCCATTCCAGGCATGGTGGTAGGAGGATCCTTCCCATGGCTATGGATGTAAGCGTTGTGTGATGAGCATCAAGATTATGCTGTGACGATGATCAGGTTGATCATGCAATGATGATGTGCATCAGGATGATGTTGTGACGATGATCAAGATGATCATGTGATGATGATGTACATCAGGATGATGTACTGTTTGATGATGATCAGTATGATCATGAGTATCAGTATGATAGTCCGTGGCCATGGATAGATTGTGCAGGTAGCATATAATAGCTCCCTGGGAGATCTGGAAAATGCTCTTTCGAGGTTTTGCTTGGGAGGACATATAATAGCGCCCTGAGAGATTTGCAGATACTATTACTAAGTTTTTCCTATGGCATATAATAGCTCCCTGGGAGATTTGCAGATACTATTACTAAGTTTTTCCTATGGCATATAATAGCTCCCTGGGAGATCTAGAAAATGCTCTTTCAAGGTTTTGTCTTATGGCAGCATATAATAGCTCCTTCATAGATCTTGCAGGTTGTGTTGGGCACGTAATTAGTCCTAGGATTCTCTTGCTAGGTTTTTCTTGCTTGGTCACATATAATAGCTCCCTGGGAGATCTTGCAGGTTTTGTTGGGCATGTAATCAGTCCTAGGATGCTCTTGCTAGGTTTTGTGAGGTCACATGTAATAGCTCCCTGGGAGATCTTGCAGGTTGTGTTGGGCACATAATCAGTCTTGGGATGCTCTTGCTAGGTTTTGTTGATGCACGTAATTAGTCCTGGGATCCACAGTATGGCCAAAGATGATGAAGACCTATAGGAGGCTAGGCCTACATCCAACATGAAAAAGGGATGGCTCTATAGAACTTCCTATGACGAGAAGAATTGAGAGATAGCCTAGTGATCGATATGTCAATGTACAACAGTCGTGACGATGATGCTCCGTGATCCAGTGATGATGATCCAACTCCAGAATTGAATACTTGTGCCGATATGTTTTGATGACCTGTGTCTAGCAAATAGCTTCCTAGTTAAGAGGGAGTGTTGATGTATTTGTAACTTCAGAAGATATTCTTCTATGTAGTACACTTGTACTTTATTATATGCATGATGGATATGTATTATTCCTCCAATCAGAAGTGTCATCATTTGTATTTGTAAGTGTCGCAAGTATCGCAAGTGTTGCAAGTGTTGCAACTTATATTTGATGGGTTATTAGACCACCGGTGTGGGTTCGAACCTAGTTGAGTCATGTGGATGGGTTATTAGGATTCCTTAGGAAGTCGGCCCTGTTAGGTTATTGAAAGGTCAAGTTAGTGTATAAATAGAGAGTGAGTGTGTCTCATTCTATTCATTCACTCACTCATCCAACTCGCATTAGTTGAGAGAGGAGTGCACACTAGTGGAGGAGGAGTAGCTGTTGGAGTTATCTATATTGGGTTTGATCATTGTGATCTTATATTGTGGCTTATTCTATCTCTGAGGAAGTTGTGGGGTTTTTCACCTTCTTGGTTTTCCCCGAGGAAACTTTGTGTCTCTTGTGTTTATGATTGTTATGTTGTGCTTGTTATTCTCTTAGTAGGATCCTAGATAATGTTTGAATACATTTATCAAAAAATTAACATCATCATCATATTCGTCATCATCTTTATTATCATGATCATCATCTTCATCATCATCATCATCATCATCATTATTTTCATTATCATCATCATCATCATCTTCATCATCATCATCATATTCGTCATCATCGTCATCATCATCATCATCATCATCATCATCATCTTCATCATCATAATCTTAGGGGGAGCTCAATAAATGAAGATGTCTACATGATAAGGGGAGAGGCTAGTTGAGTGAAAAATTAAGTATCACTCCTAACACCCATTCCAAGGACTAATATGACAATTCAATATGATCTAAGGAAGCAGTTAAAAAAAGTACATCTTTTTGGGCACTGTGAAGCCCCCTGTTCTTAGATTTGTGCACATGAAGAATCAAGACTTATGGACCTAGTCCGGTGTCTTAAAAGAAGAATATCCTAACTGAGCAGTTTGGTATTTCTATAAAGTGCATTCTTTATAGGAGTGAATAATCAATCATAACCATTCTATTAAAATTTTGGCCAAGCTCAAAATACTTTAGTGAATACGAAGGTAAATACCTTGTCATCACATCTTCATCATCATCATCATCTTCCTCATCTCCATCATCATCATCATCTTCATCATCGCCATTTTCGTCATCATCGTCAGCATCATCTTCATGATGATGATGATGATGATGATGATGATGATAAGGAAGATGATGATGATGATGATGATGATGATGATGATGATGATGACGACGACGACGACGACGATGATGATGATGATGATGATGACGATGACGACGACGACGATGATGATGATGATGATGATGATGAAGTTGATGATGATGTAGTTGATGATGATCATGATGATAAGGAAGATGATGATGATGATGATCGTTGTCATCATCATCATCATCATCATGAAGGTGATGGTGTTGATGATGATGATGACAAATATGATGATGATGATCAAGTTGATGATGATGTTAATGAAGATGTTGATGATGAAGATGATGATTATGATGATGATGATAAGGAAGATGATGAGACGAAATTTCATTAAGGAAGGTTGAAGAAATAAAATGATTATGATGGTTTGATACACTGGGGACATCAATGGCATTGTGAAGCACCTGCAATAATTAATTAATAAGAATATGCGAAATAGCAGAAATGACAGAACTCAGAATCACTTTTATATTGATCATAGGCCACTTCGAGGGGGCAACCTCCTATGAGAAAGATCAATACAAATAAATTCACAGTGCCTTCAATGACCTCAACACACACTTAGATACTAATTCTATGCCCAATACTATGAGTCAAAACTACGGGACATTTAATACTATGGGACATATAATACTACGGGACGACTTACAAAGCATATGTGTCCAACAACAATATACTAACATAGTAAAGAGAAGGGTTGACACGGGTTCCTAACATCCCCTCTCCCTTAGAAAAAGCTTTGTCCTCAAAGCTTTGGTTGGATAAATTGCAGTAGAATTTGAAGAAGTGGTTCCCCGGTAGCATCCTCGGGTTGCATTTGGGCCACTGACGCCTTTGGAGTGTTAGGGAGGATTGCTTGGAAGGCTGTAGACGAAGAAGAACCCCATTAGCTGCGCGGAAAATGCACTCAGAACGGTGTTGATCGGCTTGTTGTTTTAGGCGAATTCTAGCCATGTGAATATTGTCCTGTAGAATGAGAAGAATCTGATCGCAGTTTCGAAGAACCGAGTAAATTTCCTGAACTGGGGAGCTGCTAAGGGTGTATGGAAGAAGAATTGGTGGTGTCTATCCATAGACTGCTTCATATGGTGTCCTTTGAGATGTGGTATTGTACCACCAGAGCGCTGCTAGGAGATCCATAGAAATAGTTTGCCAAATTTGTGTAGGGATGGGAAAGGGTTTGAGAAATCCCAAAAGGAGTGTCGTTTCACCCTTTTTGACCTGGAAAGTATCACAGACAGCCACCATCTGTTGAATTGTCATTTTCAGTCCCTGCCAAAAGAAGTTACATTGTTCCTGGTCATACATTTTGAAGAACCCATAGTGCCCTGTTGATGAAGAAGCATGGAGTTCATAGAAGAGATAGCCCTGTTGAACATATTGCAACCAATTTGGAACAAGTAGAGAAAGAGTTGTAAGAGAAACTGGGTCATCAATTGTGAGAGAAGGAGCATCTGCCACCATATTGTCCTTACCCTTCTTGTAAGTGATCGCATAGGGATAACCCATTCAGGTGTGTTGGGGTGGAGAGTTCCAAAAAAATTTCCAGACTCTGGAGATCAGTCTTGATGCATAAATAATTCCCTAATAGGTATGGCTGCCACTTCTGTACTGCTTGCAAAATAGCCATCAGTTCCTGTTGAGAGGTAGATGTGACTAAATTCTTACCAGAAAGGTCTCTTGAAGGCGGAAAGCTCATTGGTTCAGCAAAGACACCTGCATATCTATCCAAGGAAGTAGTGGAGACCGTTTATGGGTGCATCTGAAGGGAATGGAGTTGAGCGATGATACCATATGAATTCTTCTTAAGGATTTTTTCCAGGCGATGTGAACTGATGATGCAAAGAGACCCTGGTTGTAAGCCCATTAATTTGTGTTGTGCCCCATTTACTGAAAACTGCATCCAAAGTTCTGAAAAATCCCATAAGATGGGGCCAAGTGTGCATAACCATTGAACGCCCAAAACCACATCACATCTTCCTAAGGACAAGGAAAACATGTCAGAGCACAGGTTATAATCTTCCATAGAGATATGCACATTGTGACACTTCCCCTTGCAAGGTAAGGTTCCCCCATTGGAAACCATGACTTCAAAGTTGGAGCAAGGATGGACAAACAATCAACCTGTTTGGCAATCCGAGGGTCAATGAAGTTATGAGTGCTACCAAAATCAATGAGTATCGTAAGAGGGAGATTCTTGAAGTATCCCCTGACTCGCATTGTTTGTGGGGTGATGACGCCGGTTATAGCATGGAGAGAGAGCTCGGGTGGGTCGTCCTGAGATGGGGTGTCAATAGGCAGGTGTTGAATGTCGACCTGATCATCTACTGTATTTGGAGCTTCTTCATCAAGTTCTGAGGCAGGCAGAGAATCCACATCCAAGAGATAGAGCTTTTGTTGAACACATCTATGTCCCCGAGTGAATTTCTCATCACAATTATAACAAAGCCCTTTTTCTTGGCGTGCCTGCATCTCTGTTTCAGACAAATGCTTGATAGGAGTTGGTTGCAGAGCAGGCATGATGGGAGGTCATTGGGAACCCATATTTCTGAAGGGAACGCGTTTTTGCGCTGCGATCTTGTCCTCGACCAACTTATCCAACCCTAGGACTTCCATCATTGTGTTGGGACAGAACATTTTGACCTCTAAGCAGATTTCATCCTTGATACCACTGATAAAACAACTCCTGTAGAATTCATCAGACAATCCTTCTGTGTGATTAGCTAGTTTCTCAAATTACATCTAATACTCTCTCACTGTGCCAGTTTGGTGAAGTTTAGTGAGTGCTCCTGTGAAGTTGTCAAAAGCACTAGGACCAAATCGTGACAAAAGGAGTTGGAAAAAATCTGTCCAGTTTGGCTCAGGATGAGCTTTGATGTACCAACGGTACCATTGAAGGGCTTCATGTTCCAAATGAAAGGATGCAAGTGGAACTTTCTGGACATCAAAAGTATTATGCAGACTGAAATATTGTTCTGCTCAGTATATCCATGTAGTCGGATAAGTACCATTGGAGCGAGGAAAATCAAGCTTCGGCCCACAAAAATTGCTAGAAGAAGAGAACCCGGTGGCTGCAAAAGATTCTGGCTGTCGGTTATTGTTCATGGCTGACTACTGAAGATGGACGCTGAGAAAGTTTTCATCAAGATATTGGAGTTTGGTTTGGATGGATGCAAGTGCTTCCTGCATGGGTGACAACCACAACCAGGCTTTTTTTTTTTTTTTTAATTTCAGGAATGGGTAGAAAAACACAAACAGAAGCTAATTTAGGAAAGGGAAATTTGGATTGGGAAAAAAATATGATAGGTAATTGGGGTTTGACTAGATTTTGGACACTGTCAAAAGGACAGGAAAGCAGAAAAGGGGGGATTTCAGAAGTAGGGTGAAAGAATGAGAAAATTTGGCAGAGAGGGACAAAGAAGCAGAATTAGAAAATGAACTCTGTGGTAAAATTTGAAGGAGATCGGATGAAAATCAAAGAAGTTATGGCAAACCCTAAAAATAGACAAATGTGAGATTTCGGGTGTTGGGAAGTGGAATGTGGGATAAGGTCCTTAGGAATGAAATATGCAGAATGGGATTGCAGGGGTGTTAGAGAAGTTTCAAGGGAAACAGAGTTAAAACAAGGGAGATATGGAGAAAAAAATGGTTGGGTTTTTTTTGTTTTTTGTTTTTAGAATGGAGCAGCTACAGCTCAAAAGGGATCTGAACAGATAGATCTGCAATGGCCTGAAAGTGAGCAGAAACAGAGGGATCTGAAACAACACAGAATGGAGCGAAAATGGCTGTATCCGAAATAGATCTGAAACAGCTGATCTGGAACGACTTTCAAAATGGATCTGAACGACTGGATCTGAAACAGTTGATCTAGAATGGCTGTCAAAATGGATCTGAACAACTGGATATGAAACGGTGTAGTAGTGATCGACAACAGTTCAGCTGAAAATAGATATGGACCCCAAGTATGTGCGGATTCCTAATAGTTAACGGGTTTCACTCAGCCACCAATGTTGTCTAACGGCTTGTGTATTGGGGCAGTATCCCTCACTCCACGACTCAGGTAAAACTAATAACCGCTTTGCCACAAACGACAGCTCTTGGTTTACCTCACGGGTGGTAACTAGTCAATCAGGTAGGGTTCGTTGCCCTTTTCGTTTGCAGGTCCTCTCAATGGGCCAGCTACTTCGGGGTTCCTGTGGTACTCCTCACAATGCGTTTTAGGGCTTATGATAAAGTACTTCCCACAGTTAAGCTGATAGGGATTATTCCCAAATCCGAACCTGCAACAGATGCGAAAAAAAATTTGGCAGAAATTTCACCCAGCGTGCCCAAGAAAGTGCTCTAATACCAGATGTGAAGCACATGCAACAATTAATTAATAAGAATATGCGAAATAGAAGAAATGACAGAACTCAGAATCACTTTTATATTGATCACAGGCCACTTCGAGGGGGCAACCTCCTATGAGCAAGCTCAATACAAATAACTTCACGGTGCCTTCAATGACCTCAACACACACTTATATACTAAGTCTATGCCGAATACTATGAGTCAAAACCATGGGACATATAATACTATGGGATGACTTAAAAAGCATATACATCCAATACTATGGGTCAATACTATGGGCTAATATAAACTATGGATCAACAAATACTACGGGATGACTTACAAACCATATGCGTCCAACAACAATATACTAACATAGTAAAGAGAAGGGTTGACATGGGTTCCTAACAGGCATTGTCTATGGAATGATCCATCATAACTAGGCTATCTTTATTGGTGTAACGCCCCCCTCACCCAATCCGACCATAGGGAGGGGACGTAGGCCAAATATGGGCTATCAAATTTCGCCCGAGATCCATAATACAAATTTCAACATACAAAATGTGTGCATAGATGCAAATAGACATGCACAACGAAATTAAAGTCTATCCACACATAGATAATATGCAAGTACAAGCATAAACATTACAGGCATCAAATAAAACATTTCATATTCAAATACATAAGAACACTTATCTTTATCCAACGTAGATGCAAGCAACTGGCTGTGTAAGAGCGCTTTTCCACCCAACCATAGGCACTCTTCCCAGCATATACTCTTTCTACTGCTAAGAGGCCACCCCCAAGCTGGGCTATGAGGCCACCATGGAGAAGGAAACACCTACAAGCTTCTATCTCTCATCCCACAACCCATTCTACTCTCTGTGCTTAGCCAAATGCTCATACAGATCTCTAGACGGTCTCACTTAGCCTTCAATCTGTGGCTTCTCAAGCACCTACGAGCATCAGAACTCAAGGGTAAGGGTTCCTATCTTTCCCAATCTCTCTACTCACCTATAGCGAACAAAACCCACTTCCCAATCTGCAACATGGTATCCAAATTCAAATTTCTTGGTTCAAAATAGCATGGTAATTTCATGGACAGCAATGCAAAGCTCTTCACCTTCTAAATATGCAAGTAAGAATGAGACAAATGAGGGTTGACTCTAAGGGATATGGGAAAAGGATGACAAGAAAACTAACATAACTTCTGGCATTAGGGGAAAGGACTCCTAGTAGCTGCATACTGAATTATGTCATGACAAGACTGACACAAATGTGCAGTCAGTCCCATGCTTCAACAACTACATGAGGTGACTTTTCCCACCAACCACACACATGCATTAATGATTGGAGAATGCAAAAAAGGAGATAATTGGATTATTCTCAACACATGACAGAATTTTGGTGTGAGTTCTAAGGTTGACACTTGGAAACATAGGATTTGGTTTCCCATAGGCCCCCTTCCTCTTCCCCTTTGGTGGAATCATAGCCCCTTTGGTGCTCCTTAGACAGTAATTGTTGAACCATTGTATTATGTATGCACATAATATTTACATATACTCTAAGTCGACATAAAATCCAACCAAACAGTCCAAATAAATTATAACATCATACATGCCTATCCATTCAGTAGTCGATCCTTGGCCTTGAGCTCCACACTAGGAATTCGCATTAGCATATTTACATCATTTACATTTTTAATGCAATGGGGTCAAAATTGAGATATACAATTGGAACATTTAGTTGGATGTTGATTGTTTGGACGAAAATTATCATCTAAATTTTAAGTAAGATGTTGATTTCATCACCACTCTATTCATAAATGTGATTCTTTTGAATGTATGAAGAATGTCATTTATATTCATATTTATTGTTGTTGGTCATATTAATCATAAACAATTTTGAGTTATACTCTAGAACCATAAAATAATTTATGCATTTTCGTCATCACTATTGTCGTCATCGTCGTCATGATCCTCCTCCTCCTCCTCATCATCATCCTCTTCATCACTATTGTCTTCATCAACCCCGCAAGCCAAAATTGATGGAATAAATATCTTTCATTTTAAACAATAAGAAGTACATTAAAAAATGTTTTTCATAGCCATCAAAACATATTATTTTTTAATTTGTTGTTAATTAAAAAAAATGTTTTTCATAGCCATAAAAACATTTTTTTTTATTTGTTGTTAATAAATGGTCATTGTCTCCTCTTCCAAAAGGTAGGGGGCCCGCCAGGTTGTCCTGGGCTCCAAACTAGTGACTCCTTGTTAATTCCAAGCACCTAAAGCCCCCACCATACCTTCGCTCTACGCGTTGAATACAACTAGATAGGTCATCCCATATAAACTCTTACAAACAAGACTTTGTTGCCAATGTGGGATAAATCCCCAAAAAAAAAATCAATCGCTACCGTCAGATCCTTTGAGTTTTCTCCAGTTTTCCTACATGATCATGAGAAAGATCACAGATCTGTGCTATTTTTTTGAAATGCCTGCAACTACCCGAGATAAATCTACAACTTCCATCTCGTCTAGGGATTTTTAGGCCCATTTGATCAAGGGATTTTGGGCATATGTATTAAGTTTCAATCCGGTCTTGTCTAGGGATTTTCAAGGCATGTCGAAATATGAAAATTCATGGTTTTGATTTAGAAAACGATGTCCTCTATGCTTAAAATATGTCGTTTTGTCCTCTGTGCTTAAACTTTGTCCTCTATGACTAGGAGAACACTGAGATTGAATACAATGTGTATTGAGATAGTTGGATTTGAACATGTAAAGGAGTTGTATGCATAGGATAAGGACTCACATAGACTATGTAAAGGCGCAAAAATCTAGTGCCACAAGATGGGTATGAAATTATATTATTTTCTCCAATATTGTTAATTGTTTATAGGAAGATAGTTGTGTATACCTGAAACTTCATTATGTGAAGTTTGATAAGACCAAGTATTGTTGCAAGTAGAATTTGCATCCAAAAGTTCATATAGTAGATTGATAATATTTTCCATATGTGGCTCTTACAATCCAATCGAATGCCAATATTTTCCTCCAAAATGTATATCAATGAAACATAGGTCTCCTTTGTCTTCATAAAGAGTACATATTTCCCAAGCAACGTTGTCTCTAAGGAAGCATGAATTTTCCAAACAATCAAACATAGATATTTTTTCCTCATTTTCATCTCCATAAGAACCTTCGTAAATCCATTTCCATTTTTTAATTATGATGATAAAGGTAAAAGGAAAAAATGGTTAGTTGATAGGTCCTATCCAAGATGCTAAGTTTACTTTCTAGAGATATATCTCCACAAGATTCCTTTTGTAGTTTACATTCAATCTTACTTAATAATCTTTGTTGAACTAATGAGACAATGACACCCACAAGGATACCTAGGTATCTAATAGCTTTCCCTTGTTGGGTGATTTTTCATTATGTCATCTCCCTCTTCCTAATCAACATCTTCATCATCATCATCATCATCATCATCATATTCATCATCGCCATCATCATCATCGCCATCATCATCATCTTCATCATGATCATCATCTTCATAACCACCACCACCACCATCATCATCATTATCTTCGTCATCATCTTCTATTGAATATTGTAACTTCTAAGAATATTATATTTGTACATTATTATTCCGGAGATGTTTTGTCCCTCTGAGGTAACTCTATTATGTATCCGGAGATGTTTATTCCTCCGATGGTTTGTGGTAACTAGGGTTATTAGACCCACCATGTGGGGGTCAGCCCTGAGTTTATATTTTATGGGTTATTAGACCTCTCTAGGAGAGGTCAGCCCCATTAGGGATTTTTGGTCAGTCGGGAACTAATATAAATAGAGGAGGAGAGCTCCTCATTTGACACACCTGCACAACTCAGAAAGTGGCGCACTTGTGTCTGGGAGATCTGCATGTAAGGTAGAGAAGAAGGATAAGTCTTGGAGCACATCTTGTATTTTGGTTGATCATCTTATTGAGGAAAGATTTGCTAGGTTTTCTACCCCATGAGGGTTTCCCAGGGTAATTTCTGTGTCTATCTTGTGATTATGTTTCATTCAGTGATCTTGCTAGTATATTTGGTTTAAACTTAACATGGTATCAGAGCTAGCCTGAATAGAACATCTTTCACAAGGTGAAATTATATTTCTCTCTCTCTCCCAAAATTAGGGTTTTTGCAAAAGTTAGTATTTTTGGATTATGGTTGCATGTCTGAATATCCCTTCTAAAGTTCTATCTTTTAAGCCTTGGATCGAGGTTTTTGGTTGGGTAGAACTCCGGGAAAGTCAAACCCTAGTTTTACCAAAAGTGCGATAAACCAGAAATTTTGTTGTAGATCCGAAAAAGTGAAAAGTTAAAGTTTCCGGGTAAGTACTACTCTATCTCTTATCTCTTGGACTCCCCCAAGAGAATATGGCTCCAAACACTAAGCTTGAAGACAAGCTAGAAGGTATAGAAAATTTCTGAGCATGGAAATACAGAATTGGTCTCATTCTTGAAGAAAATGACCTTGCTCATTATATCAAGGATGAAGTTGCTGAACTTGAAGGAGATGAAGCCAAAGAGAAGCATAGGAAGGATTTGATTAGGGAAAAGAGAATCATAGCTTATTCTATTAAATACTACTTGATTCCCCAAGTGGCTTCCAAGAAGACTCCAAAGGAAATGTATGATGCCCTAGGAAGGATGTATGAAGGAAATAACATCAATAGGAAGATGAACCTAAGAACTCAGTTAAAGAGTACCAAGATGCACAAAGGAGAATCCATTCAAGACTACTTCTCAAGGATCTCCCAAATCAAGGAGAAACTAGATGCCATTGGTGATACTCTTGATGAAGATGAACTTGTGATGACAGCTCTAAATGGTCTCACTAGACCTTGGGAGTCATTCATACAAACTATGTGTGCCAGAAAAGAAAGTATGAAGTTTGATGTAGTTTGGGAGGATTGTGTACAAGAAGAGGCTAGGGTTGAAAACCAATAAGCCTTGCTCAAAGAAGATGACCAAGCCTTGGCCACCCATACCAAGAGAAGAAGGAATCAATCCTACTCCAAAAGGAATAGTCACATGGAGTCTCATTCTCCACATAGATTTCAAAAGAAAAGAGGAACTATTCAAAGAAGATATTACTCCTCTTTCCAATGTTTTTCTTGTCACAAAATAGGACACCTTGCTAGAGATTTCCCTCTAAAGAAGAAAAAGGGTTCTCACTACAAAAGACCTAGAAGTGAAGAAGAAGAAGAAGAAAGGACCTTCTTCGAAAGAAGATCTAGGAGAAATAAAGAAGAAGATGCAGAAGAATATGTTCTTTTCTCCGCACTCTCTGGATCTATAACTCCTGGAGAAGATACATGGCTTATTGACAGTGGTGCTTCAAAGCACATGACAGGTCAGAAAAAGACTCTCTCAAGACTTGAGGAAAAGACTTCTCCACAAAAGGTATCTCTAGGAGATGACTTTCAATATCCCATCAAGGGAATTGGTGAAGCAATCTACAAGCTTGATTCTGGTACCTCCATGAAAATGAAATAAATATTGTATGTACCAGGATTGAAGAAGAACTTGTTATCCATCTCAGCATTGGATAAGAAAGGCTATAGGGTTGCATTCATTGATGGACAAGTATTAATGTGGTCCAACGGAAAATCTATCAAGGATGCAATTATCATTGGTGAAGAAGAAGGATGTTTGTACAAACTTAAGGGCCTTCCAGAAGCATCCCTTGTTCATGAAACCATTAGCCCAAATGAACTATGGCATAGGAGACTTTCTCACATTAACTACAAGGCACTACCTTATGTAAGTAAGGTAGTTATATGTTTGCCAGACTTAAAGATTGATCACGATGGTACATGCAAAGGATGTGCAAAAGGGAAGAATATCAAGAACCCATTTCCTAGGAGTGAAACAAAGACTAAAAGTAGCTTGGAGTTAATACACTCTTATGTATGTTGACCAATGCCCTCCACATTTTTAAGTGGATATGAATACTATGTCACATTCATTGATGACTATTCAAGGAAAACCTGGATATTATTTCTAAAAGGTAAGAACGAAGTCTTTGGAAAATTCAAAGAGTTCAAGGCCTTAATAGAAAATCTCTCAGAAAAGAAAATCAAGATTCTCAGAATAGATAATGGCAGAGAATATACTTCAAAGGAATTTGAAGTCTTTTGTAGAGAAGCTGGAATCAAGAGGGAACTAACCACTCCCTACAATCCCCAACAAAATGGGGTTGCTGAAAGAAAGAATAGAACTATCATGGAAGCTGTAAAGACCATGATACATGATCAAGATCTTCCCATGTATCTATGGGATGAAGCAGCCAGGACAGCTGTCTATGTACAAAATAGACTTTCTCATAGTGATCTTGAATTTAAGACTCCAGAAGAAGTGTTCACAGGAAAGAAGCCTGAGGTAATTCATCTCAAAATATTTGGATGTCCTGTGTATATTCACATTCCAAAAGAAAAGAGAACAAAGTTGGATCCCTCTGGTAAGAAAGGAATATTTGTTGGATATTATGAAACATCCAAATCTTTTAGAATTTACATACCTGGTTTTCATCATATGGAGATAAGTAGAGATGTAACATTTGATGAAGAAGCAGCTATCAAGAAATATAGGAAGTGCCAACTTGAAGAAATCTATGAAGAATATTCACCTCCTAGAGTTACAAAAGTTGTACCCATCCCTGAAGATGATACACCAGAATACCATGACATGATAGAACCTCAAGAACCCCCCATTACAAATATATCTAGAAAAAGAAGACCAGCATAGGCTAGAGACATTATTCAAGGAGCTGAAAAATATGGAGCTCCTGAAGGTTCCACTAGAGAAAGGAAGAAACCCAAGTTAGTATCCAACTATGTGGCCTTAATGTGTGATCTTGTGGATCATCAACCCACCAGCTATGAGGAGGCAACTCAAGAAAAAGAGTGGGTAGAAGCTATGACAGAAGAGTACCAATCAATAAATGAAAAATGATGTTTGGGATATAGTTCCCAAACCAAAGGATAAAAGTGTGGTTTCATCCAAATGGATATTCAAGATAAAACATGCTGCAGATGGTAGCATTGAAAAATATAAGGCAAGATTTGTAGTGAGAGGTTTCTCTCAAAAGAAGGGAATAGACTATGAAGAAACATTTGCACCAGTTGCTAGGTACACATCAATTAGAACTATCATGGCACTTGCATCTATGATGAAGTGGAAATTACACCAGATGGATGTTAAAACAGCCTTCCTGAATGGTGTCATTGAAGAAGAAGTGTACATAGAACAACCACAAGGATTTGAGGTTAAAGATAGAAGAACTCATGTATGCAAGTTGAAAAAGGCTTTATATGGATTGAAGCAATCTCCAAGAGCTTGGTACGGAAGGATTGACAGTTTCTTAACAAGTATGGGCTTTACCAAGAGTAAAGCTGATCCAAATCTTTATCTCAAAATTATGGATGATGAACCTGTTATATTACTATTGTATGTAGATGATCTATTTCTAACAGGAAATGAGAACCAAATTATCGAATGTAAGAAGAAGCTTTCTTCAGAATTTGAAATGAAGGATCTAGGATTAATGCACTACTTCTTAGGTCTAGAAGTATGGCAAGAACCAAAAGGAATATTTTTAAATCAAGGTAAGTATGCTGTGGAGATTTTGAAAAGATTTGATATGTTGGAGTGTAAGGCCATGGCTACTCCCATGGACTCCAACTTGAAATTATTAGTTGATGACTCATCAGAATTAGTGGATGTAACTCTATATAGACAAATCATTGGGTCATTGATGTATTTAACAAATACCAGACCAGATATATGCTTTGCTGTAAATACCCTTAGTCAATATCTAGTAGAACCAAGGAAGGTTCACCTAATAGCTGCAAAGCATGTAATGAGGTATCTAAAAGGTACATTAGATTTTGGTCTTTACTACCTTGGAAATCATGAACTTAGATTACATGGTTACTCAGATTCTAATTGGGTAGGAAGTGTTTCAGACAGGAAGAGTACATCAGGTGGATGTTATGGACTCGGATCTGCCATGATCTCATGGTTCAGCAAGAAACAATCCAGTGTGGCTCTCAGTACTGCTGAAGCAGAATATATAGTTGCCTGCTCTGCTAGCTGTGAAGCAATATGGCTTCGAAAACTACTATCTGGAGTATTTGACTTAGAATTGGATCCCACTGTGATTATGTGTGACAATCAAAATTGTATCAAGATGACAGAAAATCCTGTATTTCACGATAAGTCAAAACACATAGAGATCCGATACTTTTATATATGAGATATGGTGCAGAGAGGAGATATTAAGCTCGAGTATGTGAGAATTGAGGATCAAATTGCTGATATTTTGACCAAACCTTTGTCTCGAGTGAAATTTGAATACTTCCGAGATAAACTTGGTGTGGTTCAAAAGGACCATCCTCGAAAGGGGGAGTAGTGTAGTCACTAATGATGAGATTGCCTCATCGACAGCAAGGTCGATGATGTGGATACCTATTTTAGATACTTAGACTTAGAATACTTATTTTTCTCTTACTTACTTTTACTTTACATGCTTTATTGATGTATCAGTGAGGATACATGTTTTATTGATGTATCGGTGAGGATACATGTTTTATTGATGTATCGGTGAGGATACATGTTTTATTGATGTATCGGTGAGGATACATGTCTTTATTGATGTATCGGTGAGGATACATGTTTTATTGATGTATCGGTGAGGATACATGTTTTATTGATGTATCGGTGAGGATACATGTTTTATTGATGTATCGGTGAGGATACATGTCTTATTGATGTATTGATGAGGATACATGTTTTATTGATGTATTGATGAGGATACATGTTTTATTGATGTATTGATGAGAATACATGTTTTGATGATATCTGTATTGATTAGTGGACAGATGGGGATTGTATCATCCCCGGACTTTGGTCCCTTGAATTGATCCGTAGATGTATGGTCTCCGAAAATGAAGTCCTTAGTGGACAGATGGGGATTGTATCATCCCCAGACTTTGGTCCCTTGAATTGATCCGTAGATGTATGGTATTCGAGAATGAAGTCCTTAGTGGAATGATGGGGATTGCATCATCCCGAAACCATTGGTTCAAAATGTACGTGATGGGGATTGTATCATCCCGGAACCACTAGTTCAAAATGTACGTGATGGGGATTGCATCATCCCGGAACCACTAGTTCAAAATGTACGTGATGGGGATTGCATCATCCCGGAACCACTAGTTCAAAATGTACGTGATGGGGATTGCATCATCCCGGAACCACTAGTTCAAAATGTACGTGATGGGGATTGCATCATCTTGGAACCACTAGTTCAAAAAGTACGTGATGGGGATTGTATCATCCTCGGACTTCAGTCCCTAAATTGATCCATAGACATATGTCTCCGAGAAAGTGGTCCTTAGATTTTGTCTAAGTTGATGAGTGGACTGTATCGTCCCTAGACATGTTATGGTGTCTTAAATGATGATGTGGATACTTGTATTGGTATGGATACTTGTATTGATGATGTGTATACTTGCATTGGTATGGATACTTGTATTGGTTTGAATACTTGTATTGATGATGTGTATACTTGTATTGGTATGGATATTTGTATTTGTTAAGATTTAATATGCTAAGACAGAAAATAGCAGCATTGCATTCCATTTCACAATAATAGCATATACAGGATCACTGAAGAAACAACAAGCACAGCATAAACACAAGAGACACAAATTTATCCTGGGAAACCCTCATGGGGTAGAAAACCCAGCAAAGCTTCCTCAATATAGATGACCAGCAATATACAAAGATGTAACCCTGAGCATAATCTCCTCCTTCTCCATAGCAGACCTCTCCTCCACAAGTGCGCCACTCTCAAGTGAGTGAGTGTGTGTCAAATGAGGAATACACCTCCTCTATTTATACACTACTCTGACTTGTCTTGTACACAAATCATGTAGGCTCGTATTTAACCATTGGGTTAAATACCCCACTACAACTGACTGGGCCGACCCCTCTAGGGTGGTCTAATAACCCTTTGACCCACATAACACATACAGGGCTGACCCCCACTAGGGAAGTCTAATAACCCAAGTTACCACATTCTGACGGAGGAATAAACATCTCCGGATATACAATAAGATCTTCAAGGAGGAATGAAACATCTCCAGAATAATAAAGTACAAATATAATATTCTTTGAAGTTACAATATATCAACACTCCCCCTTAACGAGAAGTATATTATAATAGCATCTGCACGAGCAAGGAGTCATCAACATCATACATGATACATCTATAAATCATTGGAAGCTTTCTCAACATCATCAGTAACTCAAGCAGTTACTGGAACATCTTCAATACTGGAACATCAACATCTTCAGTACTGAGTCTTTATCTTCTGTAGCACTCGAACAGCTACAACAACATCAACATCTAGATCCTCACGATCATCAGCATCGTCATCATACGATCATCAGCATCGGGATCATATCGATCTACAGCATCTGGATCATCTCGATCTACAACATTTGGATCATCACGATCTACAGCATATGGATCATCTCGATCTACAGCATCTAGATCATCTCGATCTACAACATCTGGATCATCTCAATCTATAGCATCTGGATCATCACAATCTACGGCATCTGGATCATCTCAATCTACAGGATCTGGATCATCTCGATCTACAACATCCGGATCATCTCGATCTACAACATCTTGATCATCTCGATCTACAGCATCTGGATCATCACGATCTACAGCATCTGGATCATCTCGATCTACAGCATCTGGATCATCTCGATCTACAGCATTTGGATCATCTGTATTAGTATTCACACCAATACATCTATCATCAAAACATGTATTCTTTCTAATACATATATCATCAAAAACATGTATTCTCACTAATACATCTATCATCAAAAGCATGTATTCTCACTAATACATTTATCATCAAAAGCATGTATTCTCACTAATACATCTATCATCAAAACCATGTATTCTCACTAATACATCTATCATCAAAAGCATGTATTCTCACTAATACATCTACCATCAAAAGCATGTATTCTCACTAATACATCTATCATCAAAAGCATGTATTGTCACTAATACAAGTATACACAACAGCAGCATACCCTGCAACACACATGATCCAATTATGGGATGGTCAATCCCTCTCACTTTAGGACATAGGTCCAAGGATGATACAATCATGATCCACTTACGGGATGATCAATCCCTCTCAATGCAATCTAGATCAACTTACAAGATGATCAATCCTTATCCTTTTAAGACACCTCACCATGTCTAGGGATGATGCAATCCTGAATCAACTTACAGGATGATTAGTCCTTATCACTTTAAGACACCTCACCATGTCTAGGGACGATGCAATCCCAATCTACTTACACGATGATTAGTCATTATCACTTTAAGACACCTCACCATGTCTAGGGATGATGCAATCCCAATCTACTTACAGGATGATTAGTCCTTATCACTTTAAGACACCTCACCATGTCTAGGGACGATGCAATCCCAATCTACTTACAGGATGATTAGTCCTTATCACTTTAAGACACCTCACCATGTCTAGGGACGATGCAATCCCATTCTACTTACAGGATGATTAGTCCTTATCACTTTAAGACACCTCACCATGTCTAGGGACGATGCAATCCCAATCTACTTACAAGATGATTAGTCCTTATGACTTTAAGACACCTCACCATGTCTAGAGACGATGCAATCCCAATCTTCTTACAGGATGATTAGTCCTTATCACTTTAAGACACCTCACCATGTCTAGGGACGATGCAATCCAAATCTACTTACGGGATGATTAGTCCTTATCACTTTAGGACATAAGTCCAAGGATGATGCAATCCTGATCCACTTACGGGATGATCAATCCCTATCTCTTTAGGACATAAGTCCAAGGATGATGCAATCCTGTCACGTACATTTTGAACCAAATGCTCAGGGACGATGCAGTCCTATCATGTCCACTAGGGACCACTTTCTCGGAGACATATGTCTACGGATCTCTTTTAGGACATGTTTCCATGGATGATACACTCCCCTCGTCCACTAGGGACCACATTCTTGGAGACATCTATCTACGGATCACTTTAGAACTGAAGTCCAGGGATGATACAATCCTCTCGTCCACTAGGGACCACATTCTCGGAGACATCTATCTACAGATCACTTTAGAACTGAAGTCCCGGGATGATACAATCCTCTCATCCACTAGGTACCACATTCTCGGAGACATTTGTCTACGAATCACTTTAGAACTGAAGTCCAGGGATGATACAATCCTCTCCTGTCCACTACGGACTTCATTCTCGAAGACCATATGTCTACGGATCCTTTTAGAACATGTGTTCAAGGACGATGCAATCCTCTCATCAACTTAGACCCTGTCTAAGGACCATCCACCAACCTCTCTGTCGGCATCACCAATATAGGTATACACATCATCGACCTCACTGTCGATGTAGGCAATCTCATCATAAGTGACCACATCACTCCCCCTCTCGAGGAGGGTCCTACCAAGCTTGTCTTGGAAAATACTCAAACTTTTCTTGAGGTAGAGGTTTTGTTAGTACATCGGTAACTTGTTCACTTGAGGTAGAGGTTTGGTTAGTACATCGACAACTTGTTACAAATTCAAACTTTATAGTTCCTTTCTGCGCCATATCATGGAACACTGGATTCTTTACCATCTTGATACAACTCTGTTTGTCACATAGGATCACAGTTGGGTCTATCTTTAAGTCAAACAATCTAGAATCCATATTGCTTCACAACTAGCAGAGCAAGCAACTATGTATTCTGCTTCAGCTGTGCTGAGAGCCACACTAGACTGCTTCCTACTATACCACGAGATCATGGCTGATCCCAGACAATAACATCCTCTCGATGTGTTCTTCCTATCTGATACACTTTCTGCCCAATCAACATCTGTGTAGTCATCTGAAGTCATGATCTCCAAGATAGCATAGATCAAAGTCTATCATATCCTTTAGATGCCTCATCACATGCTTTTGCAACTATCAGGTGAACATATCTAGTTTCCACTAGATACTGACTCAAGGTGTTCTCAGCAAGGTATATATCTGGCCTGGTATTTGTTAGACACATCAATGACTCAATATTTTGTCTGTATAGAGTTATATCCACTAACTCTGATGAGTCAACTGCTAACAACTTCAAGAGTGTCCATTCCAACACATCAAGTCCTTTTAATATTTCTCAGCCTACTTTCCCTAGTTGAGAAAGATTCCTTCTAAGCCTTGCCATACTTCCAGACCTAGGAAGTAATGCATCAATCTGAGATCTTTCATTTTCATTTCTGCAACCATCTTCTTCTTTCTTTTCATGATCTGTTTCTCATTCCTTGTCAGAAAGATATCATCATCATACAATAATGGTATGATAGGTTCATCATCCACAACCTTAAGGTAAAGGTTAGGAACAACTTTACCTTTGGTAAAGCCCAAGCTTATCAAGAAACTGTCAATTCTCCCTTTTTGACTGAACATCATTCACACTCTGCATTGAATGATCTTCTGCATATCTATCTGTGACATCTCTCGTTAGATGGGTCTACTGATATGAGCCTCAATATCATTCGAACTCTGTGGTGAGTTCCTTCTTTCATCCATGTCATATGTGTATAGAAACCATATTCAACCTTGTAGAAAAGGTTGAGATGCACATCACCCATGGTGATCATTAAGCTCATCAATTGATTATCGATCCTGGGAACCCATACAAAACCTGATTCACACTTCTTCTTTAATTACACCATTAAGAGAATGGTCTTATCTAGCCACTTGGAGCAAACATCTCATCATGATTCTCTTCCTCTGTCTCAGAGAATCTTCTAGCCACAAGCCTTCTATAGTGTGTTTGATTTGTAAATCTTTTTGTTGAACATCCATCGCTTGTTCAGTGTTCATCATTCATCATGATCTTTCCTACAAATCAAAATTAAGTACATGATTAGTAATACTTCATAATCATCAAATCATGATAACCTATTATGCATACAGATATCATTTACATAGTTATGCAACTATTTTGACCAATACTTTGGCACAACACTTTCCCATATCCTGTATGCATATAGTGGCTATATAGATGCCTTCCATCTCTACCAGAACATACTATCGAGAGTGTGCACAGCTCTCAGCATGTCAGCAAAGAGGTTTCATTCTAGACAAGCAACAATGGAATGTTTGTCCAACTTACCAATCATATGCATATTAGTAGTATACTGTTCAATGCTCTATGAATGTTTTCACTCAGCATCATATATTCTAGGAATACAAATATGCATACAACCTATTACAGGCAATATCATTTACTATTTCAAATAACAACTCAAATACTTATCTTTTATGTTTGTGTGGTTTCCTCCTGCTTGATCTTTTGTATGTCTTTTGAACTTCTATTCATTCTGTACCACTGTGCATGCTCAAGTGTCATCCTCATGATCTCATACACAAACATACATTCATTAGTATATTCTAAATGTTATCAAAACATTATAGTTCTAAATAATCTTGAAAATGTATAGTCATGATTATAGATAATATTCAAGGTTTCAGGGAAGTCTTCTTTTACTCATGCATATTCTTTTTTGATCTAGTTAGTTAAATCATCAACCAAGATAAGAGACATAATATGCATAAACTCTTGATTACTAACTTTATGAATAAGCATAACCAATCATACCAAGTATACTTATATAAGGGATCCTAACACAAGGTAAGATTCTAACATGACATAGAAAAACATACCTGGATTAGTATACCTGCTTAGTTATGTCTAACATACCTAATCAATATCTTCTTTGTTCTCTTCAATGATTTAGAGATCCTATGCTGGAACCTGCATATCTCATAGGTTAAGCATAATAGAACAAAATCATACATACCTCGTAAGTAGAACTTCTATGTGATCAAAGATTATGGATGAGTCTTTGTCTTCATGTTATCATGGTCATGGAACTTGATTTGTCTTTTGTGATGTACCTGTATCTTGTTAGTAGACAACATCAACCTCATACAACACCACAGTGCATTAGTACAATCATATAGCCCTAATCAATGAATGTCTTCTATCATTCACATGCATTCATACTGTTACTAGGGTGATATGACAATTCTAACATTAATCAAGATTACACTAATAAATAATATGAAGATAGACATATTATGAACTTTATCAGGAATCATATTTCAAGACATACCTGTATCTCCTTAAGACATACATGTCGAGACTTCTTGTAGTCTTTTTATGTAAGGCCTTAGCCTCAAATCCCCCTGAAACTTGATCTGGAGCTTGATTGGGGTTTGTTAGAGAAACCCTAAAAATTCAATCTTTGACTTTCACACTTCTGAATGGATGGAAGGATGTGTCTTCCTGAGCTGATCAAACTAGCATACTTCAATTTTGAAATCTCCAAAATTTGACCCCTCAAAATTTTCCTTTGAAACTTCTGGATCTTCTGGAAAGGATCCCGATCTATGGTTTGATGAAGCCCACCCTTCTACACAATCAAAAGGTTCAATCCAAGGCTCTAAACTCTTGTTTTTCTGAGGAGCTTCCAGCTGTGGTTACAAACTTCAAAAATTCCAACTTTTGTTGAAGCCCTAATTTTCCATCTTTCCGATCAAAATCCCGAACTGGGGTTTGATCAAGCCCGGTCTTCTACCCAACCAAAAAATTCGATCTTGGTCTCTAAATTTTGATTTTCTTGAGTAGCATTCAGCCGTGGATTCCGATTCCAAAAATTCTAACTTTCTCCGAAACCCTAAATTCCGGAAGCCATGAATGAAGGTGCTCCAAAAATAATTTTGTTTTGACAGAAATATGTACCTAATGGTTTCTACTGTAACTCTGAACTTTTTGCTCCACAGGGTCTGAATACATTTTCTGTGGTAGCCTGACCTGTCATATTTCCATTGCAATAGGTCTGACCTCAATTGGATTTTCTGAGAGACAGTTATGCCAAGTGTTGCAATGTGACCTGTTTATGGGATAAAACAGGAGAGCGAACTTGTATGGTGTGCCACGTGTCAGTGGTTCAACTTTCGTCCTCTAAAAATGTTTTATAAGATAGTACAGTATGTGTACTACCTGTCACTTTTTACGAAATTTCATTTGGAGCTTCCTAGCCCAAGTGATGACCTTTTTTCCAAGGTCACCTGATTTTGACTAAGATCTGGAAGAGGCAGAAACCCTAACTTGTACTGATCATAACTCACAAAGTACAACGAATCTGAGGGTGTCCTTTGGACACAAGGTACCTAGGGATGTCATCTACGACCTGTAAATGTTTCATATCCTGAACCTTTGCATAAATGGATTTATAGCGAAAGTTCCACGATGACTGGTTTTTCTATGTAAAACCCAAACCTTCAAATTGTCGCAAGTGAAGCAAGTGTCGTAAGTGCCATACATTGCCTTCCTTCAGGTTAGCTCTGATACCATGTTAAGATTTAATATGATAAGACAGAAAAGAGCAGCATTTCATTCCATTTCACAATAATAGCATATACAGGATCACTGAAGAAACAACAAGCACATCATAAACACAAGAGACACAAATTTATCCTAGGAAACCCTCATGGGGTAGAAAACCCAGCAAAGCTTCCTCAATATAGATGACCAGCAATATACAAAGATGCAACCCTAAGCATAAGCTCCTCCTTCTCCATAGCAGACCTCTCCTCCACAAGTGCGCCACTCTCAAGTGAGTGGGTGTGTGTCAAATGAGGAATACACCTCCTCTATTTATACACTACTCCGACTTGTCTTTTACACAAATCATGTAGGATCGTATTTAACCATTGGGTTAAATACCCCACTACAACTGACTGGGCTGACCCCTCTAGGATGGTCTAATAACCCTTTGACCCACATAACACATACAGGGCCGACCCCCACTAGGGAAGTCTAATAACCCAAGTTACCACATTCCGACGGAGGAATAAACATCTCCGGATATACAATAAGATCTTCAAGGAGGAATGAAACATCTCCAGAATAATAAAGTACAAATATAATATTCTTTGAAGTTACAATATCTCAAGAGTATTTGTATGAATACTTGTATTGATGATGTGTATACTTGTATTGGTATGGATACTTGTATTAATGATATGCATACTTGTATTGATGGCAATACTAATGATTGTGTAATGATGATGCTGATGATGTGAGATGACGATGCGGATGATCGTGTGATGACGATGTTGTTGATCATATGATGACGATGTTGAAGATTGTGTGATGATGATGCTAATGATCGTTTGATGACAATGCCAATGATCGTGTGATGACGATGCTGTTGATCTTATGATGACGATGTTGAAGATCGTGTGATGACAATGCTGATGATCGTTTGATGACGATGCTGATGATCGTGTGATGACGATGCTGTTGATCGTATGATGACAATGTTGAAGATCGTGTGATGATGATGCTGATGATCGTTTGATGACAATGCTGATGATCATGTAATGACGATGTTTATTCCTCCGATGGTTTGTGGTAACTAGGGTTATTAGACCCACCATGTGGGGGTCGGCCCTGAGTTTATATTTTAGGGGTTATTAGAATTCTCTAGGAGAGATCAGCCCCATTAGGGATTTTTGGTCAATCGAGAACTAATATAAATAGAGGAGGAGAGCTCCTCATTTGAAACACCTCCACAACTCAGAAAGTGGCGCACTTGTGTCTGGGAGATTTGCATGTAAGGTAGAGAAGAAGGACAAGTCTTGGAGCACATCTTTTATTTTGGTTGATCATCTTATTGAGGAAATCTTTGCTGGGTTTTCTACCCCATGAGGGTTTCCCAGGGTAATTTCTGTGTCTATCTTGTGATTATGTTTCTTTCAGTGATCTTGCTAGTATATTTGGTTTAAAATTAAAATCTTCATCATCATCATCATCGTCGTCATCGTCATCATCGACATCAACATCTTCATCATCATCATCATGATCATCATGATCAGCATCCTCATCATCCTCACCTTCATCCTCATCCTCATCATCATCATCATTAGCAGTAGCAGCAGCATCAACATCCTCATCATCATCATCCTCATCATATTCATCATCATCATCATTTTCATCATCATCATCCTCATCATCATCGTCCTCCTCCTCATCATCATCATCATCGTTTTCATCGTCATCACCACCACCACCATCATCATCATCATCATCATCTTCATCATCATCTTCATCATCATCATCATCATCATCATCATCATCATCTACCTCTTCCTAATCAACATCATCATCATCTCCATCTACCTCTTCCTAATCAACATCTTCATCATAGTCATCATCATCATCTTCATCATCGCCATCATCATCATCTTCATCATGATCATCATCTTCATCACCACCACCATCATCATCATCATCTTCTTCATCATCATCATCATCAACATCTTCATCATAATCATCATGATCATGATCATCCTCATCATCCTCACCCTCATCCTCATCCTCATCCTCATCCTCATCCTCATCCTCATCCTCATCCTCATCATCATCATCATCATCTTCATCATCATCATCATTTTCGTCATCATCATCATTTTCATCATCCTAGTCATCATCATCATCATCATCATCCTCATCATCATCGTCCTCATCTTCATCCTCATCCTCATCCTCATCATCGTCATCCTCATCCTCATCCTCATCCTCATCATCATTGTTGTCGTCATCACCACCACCACCACCATCATCAATATCATCATCATCATCGTCATCATCATCTTCATCATCTTCATCTTCATCATCATCATCATCATCGTCGCCGTCATCATCATCATCTCCCTCTTCCTAATCAACATCTTCATCATCGTCATCATCATCATCATCTTCATCATCGTCATTCTATGGCTCGTTCCATCTCGCATCCCAAAGGCCTTCAGGGACACCTGTTGGATACCTACTGGGAGCATAGAATCCCAACTGTGCTACAAAACTGGGTTCTGGGAATTCCTACAAGTGTGTCTAGGAAGGTTCCAGCTGGGAATGCTATCCGTAAGTCCTCGGTCAAATATTTTACAAAGTTGACCCCCATGTGCAAAAATTGTGCACTCCCTTAATGAGCAAAACCCTATTTTCCAAAATGGACCTCAAAGATGACACCTGGGCCATGGGAATAGAGGAGAGGAGCACCCCTAGCACTATCCCAATGTCCTGAATCCAACGGTTTTTCAATCCAATCCATGGTGGTCATTTTATGGCCCGTTCCAACTCGCATCCCAAAGGCCTTCAGGGACACTAGTTGGCTACCTATTGGGCCATAGAATTCCAACTGTGAAACAAAACCGGGTTCCGAGAAGTCCTGCAAGTGTGTCTAGGAAGGTTCCAACTGGAAATGCTATCCATAAGTCCCTGGTTGATGATCTTGCAAATTTGACGCCCATGTGCAAGAATTGCACACTCCCTTACTAAGCAAAACCCTAGCTTCCAAAATGGACCTACAAGTGATGGCATGGAATGTATGGTGATGTGGCATGTGTGATGAAGCTGGAAAGACACATGATGGTGTTCTGGTGCAATCATTAATTCATTGTTGCAATCTGACATCATTCTTGAAAAGTTTGGCAAGTTTGTGAAACTTTAGAAATTGACTAAGTATGGAAAAAGTAGTCAAAGATACTCTAAGAGAATGCCCGCCATAATTCATTGTTTGATAAAAATGCACGCACCATCATATTAGGATATAGCTTGTTGAAGTGGCTATCTATTCATGGTCTTAGTTCTCCATAAGCATGTCCAAGGAGAAATTTATATGTCTTCCAAAATAGGGTTTCAGGATAAACTTTCGAGAAGTTCTTGAAAATGGATGTGTTGGAAAACTAGTCCAAGTGGGCTTGGGAAAATGCCCTCCATAATTCATGGTTTGAGAAAAATGCACACACCATCATATGAAGATATAACTTGTTGACGTGGATATCTAACCATGGTCTCATTTTCCCATAAGCATGTCTAAGGAGGAATTTATAAGTCTGCCAAAACAAGGTTTCAGGTTTTTTGCACCAGAGGGAGTAAGACTACCTAAGTGGCCTCAGTAAATGCCTGCCATAATTGATGGGTTAAGTAAAATGCTCGCCCCTTCCTGTCAAGATGTAGCTTGTTGAATAGGCTATCTAACCATGGTCTCATTTCTTCAAAAGAGTCCTTTATGACAATGTTATAGGTCTACCAAAACAGGGGTTCGAAACTAACTTTGGAGAAATTCTAAAAAATGGCTTAAGTGTTGGAAAATTGGTCCAAGATTCCTTGAGGAAATGCCCATCATACATCATAGGAGAATGATAAAAAATATATGGAAGCACCAGGCTAAATCTTGTTGATCTGTCTACATGAACATGGTCTCATTTTGTCTTGAGAGTGTCTTAGGAGGAAGTTATAAGTCTTCCAAAACAGGGTTTCAGGCTGTTTTGCACCAGAGGGAGTAAAACTACCTAAGTGGCCTCAGTAAAATGCCCGCCATAATTCATGGGTTAAGTAAAATGCCCACCCCTTCTTGTCAGGTTGTAGCTTGTTGAATAGGCTATCTAACCATGGTCTCATTTCTTCAAAAGAGGGCTTTATGACAAAGTTATAGGTCTTCCAAAACAAGCGTTCAGAATAAACTTTGGAGAAATTCTGAAAAATGGCTAGTGTTGGAAAATTGGTCCAAGTTGCTTTGGGGAAATTCCCGCCGTACATCATAGGAGAATGATAAAAAATATCTAAAAGCACCAGGATTAAACTTGTTGTTCTTTCTACCTGAACATGGTCTCAGTTTGTCTTGAGAGTGTCTGAGGAGGAAGTTATAAGTCTGCCAAAACAGGGTTGCAAGCTGTTTTGCACCAGAGGGAGTAAAACTGCCTAAGTGGCCTCAGTAAAATGCCCACCATAACTCATGGATTAAAGCAAATTCTCACCCCATATGGTCAGGATGTAGCTTATTGATTTTTCTACATAACCATGGTCTCATTTTGTCTTGAGAATGTCTGAGGAGGAAGTTATAGGTATGCCAAAACAGGGTTTTAGGTAGTTTTGCACCAAGTTCAGTAAAATGCCCACCTAGGGAAAATGAAGATGAGTCTAAGAGTGAAATCAGCTTAGGTGTTCTTAGTGAGGTGTACTACATCATCTAGTGGAATTGGTACAGGATTTTGGTGAAATAAAAAATCCACCTTAGAAATTGCACAAATTGTCATAAAATTACTGGTAAAACTTCCTAAGTGACCTTTGTAAAATGCCCACCATTTTCCTAGTCTAGTCTTGAATGTGCACTACATCCAATATGTTTCCAAGTGTCTACCACAATTACATATAAATTATAATCAAGGCATTACCACAAAACCATGTGAGTATCTCTCTTTAAGAATTTGAACCTTATATAGTTGAGATAACATTTTTTGAATTATTTTCATAGAGTATGTCATTTAGGCATGACCAATATCCCATCAGTATTATTCCAAATGAAAAATTTATTATGATATTGAGTAGTCCACTTAGCATTCATTGCATTGAGTGAGTTGCAAATGCTTTATCTCAACAATAAATTTACAAATAAC